>CM053507.1:132793120-132868736 GCA_028627145.1 Eidolon dupreanum | reverse complement strand
ACCACGAATTCTGAATGTATCTCACAACAAGGGTCTTTATAAGTGACCTTAAATAACCTACACTAATAATAAGTTATAAAACAGGTGTTTTCACTGTGTAAAAATGCTGGAGATGAGCACCCTGTGTCCCAGTATGGAATGTGTACTAAATAGCAATCTGGCAGCAGCAGTAAATGTGAGCTTTGATTAGTATTATAATTTTAGGTTTAATTAAAAAAGCTACAAATATAGGGTCACAAGTTAAGCTGTCTTAAGGCAGATACTATCTATATAATATGATATAAACATCACCTTAAAGAATCTGCACACATAAATTATTTATAGTCTCAGATTCCTCAGGGAAAAAGTGGTGTCTTTTCATTCTCCCCCAAACCAACATAACTTCTTAAAGAAAACACACACCTACTCATTAAAAAGTAAATGCCATAAAGTAACACACTTGGCTGGTACCAGTTAAAGAGAAACATCTTTAGGTCCTGAATTATATGGTAGTAGATTGAAAATATATTTTTTGGGAAAGGTAGAAACAGGGAGAAGGGACAATTCTTTTTCAGCTTGAATGTAATTCATATTTTACCCTCATTACAAAGAGAAAAGAGTATCAAGTTTTTTTCTCTTGTGATTTTCTGTAGGTTGTAAAATAACAAACTACTAGAAAATTAGAACTGACAGAAAATGTAGAGCTAGTTTCCAATGTTCTCACTTCATAGATGAGCATATAGAGGCTCAGCTATGAAGTGAGTTACCCAACGTTGCACAACGAGTTTGACTTTCAATCTGGAGTTCTTCCCTTGCCTCCTCTTTGGATCTGTGGGTGCATTTTCCAGCTGCAGGGGAGAGCTCAGCCTGGGCAGAGGCGCTCCATTCTTCATCTTTCAGCCCGTTACGAAGAGAGTAGAGATGGAAATGGCTGTCTCCGTGACATGAATGTTGTTTTTCATTCACTCTATAGAAGTGAGCTATTTTCATTTGTTCTGGATGTCCTTTATTTTAATGTAAAATGAATGGATGATACTTTGAACTCTCTTTTATATTTTGGTTTTATATTCGGTCTCTACTTGTATATACAAATTGCAACCATTCTCAAAGAATCTAAATCTCTCCCATCACAAAAATAGAGGCTGACAGGCAGTTAAGATATGTTTTTCCCCCCCTTTTATGAGCACTACAGGTCAAGTGTCAGGAATGTTTATCTAGCTGAGATTGTCTTTCTGAGCTGCCTGAGACACAAAACGGTTGATTGAAAAGTGAATGCGCATGAGTTCACCACGCTGCAATCGACAGGGTGATCAAAGGTGCGGCAGTGTTTTTTCCAAGTTCCGGTTGCACTGCATCATGCTTGTAAACATGATTCTCAGCATTTATAGTTTAAATATTTGGGAGACTAAAAGGTCACACAAACATTGCCTGAGCCCTGACTGCTACCAAATTGGAGGCAAAACAGCATGTCTAATAATTTTAGAGTCAGTCTTGACATTTTTTGTGGCTTTGGAGATTTATGAGTGTCAATAAAATGGGAATCTCACTCAAAATTTTTAATGAATGAATGAACAAATACATACACACACACACACACACACACACACACACACACACATATTGCTATGCACATTCCATTGTAGCGAAACTTCTGAGCAAAACTGGCTTTACCTTGTGCTTAGGGAAGGTAAAAATTGTAACTTAGGTGCATTGCAAGTTAAAATTGAAATCAAGGAGCAGAATATAATTTACTTTCTCACCTTTTCTGACTTTTTAGTTCCAGATGGGTTGATTGGTGTTTCGTGAGGGTGGGAATTTGTATATATTTTATTCATCACCATATCCTCATTCCTGGGACAACACTTAGAAAATAATAGGTAGTCAATAAGTATCTGTTGACTACACAAAGAGTTGTTCCTGTGATTGTTAGTAGATTTTGAGAAGCATCCCTTTTTCCTCTAGAGTTTCTCCATCTCCTTATTAGTTGTATTCCTAGAAGATAGCTTTATTTATTGGAAGATAAACTTTTAAACTTTTTTTTCACAAGGAAATCAATAATTTGTTTTCTGGTGATTAGTCTGCACATTTTATATATAAAAATTGAACATCTCTGAAATTCCAGGCAAAGGCTTGTGCTTTTTATAGTCTTCAATCTGCTATGAATTATTTTTTTATATCTTTCTCTTTTTTATAAAAGAAAACTAAACTGTGTACCAAGTGACTTTTCCCTCATAGAACTTTTTCTTTTTGTTAATACCTTAACCACTAGAAACATCTTTATCAGTTTCTTACACATTCTCCTCTATTCTATTTGCTCATTTTCCCTTTTATTATTTTACTTGATTTTGTATCAAGGTGTTTAAGTTGTGCTTCTTTGCCTTGTCTCATCTCTGGAGATATATATTAGATTTCTAAAGAAGGCTATTTCTTCTTTTATTTGTCTATCTAACAAAGGTGCTTATTGCTTGAACAGCTGTTGTATGCCTGCCTGGGGCCATGACTATACATCTACTGGTGTAGCTTAAACATTTATAGAGATATTACTTGAAAACATTCCTATATGCATGCCCTTGTCATTTTCCCTGGAAATATTTCAATAGATTCTCAACTGACTTCATTGTGTTTTCTTCTCTAATTCATCCTTCAGTTAGTGTCCCAATTTCCTAAAACATTGGCTTGTGGGTATCATTTCTTCACTTAAAAAAACTTCTACAGAATGAATTCTGATCACAATAATGTACGATTTGAGGTCCCTTTACCTCTGACATTACCTACCATACCAGCTTCATTCCTTGTTGCCCCACCATTTAGAGTTTGCCTATCCTCGACTATGGTCTGTGAATGCACTATAGAGCCTGATGTTTTGTTTGCTTTTATTTCTTTTCTCTACTTTCTCATATCATCAGAATACTACTCCTACCTGAAATGTCTCTCCAGTGCCATTACAAGACCTCTTGGACAAAACTGATGCTCATGGAACTTTTTATGTTGCTGTTTTCTTAACTCTCTCTATATATGAGCTCCTTGAAGGCTGAGGAAGAACATGATCATCACTTTATTACCAACACCACCCTGCACAATATTTAAAAAAGTAAGTGCTCGGCCAGTACTTGGTGGACAAGTGAGCAAGTGACCAAATGGATCTTTATATTTGTAAGTACGAGTTGAATTGTCTAGCCAGTATCCTCCACCAAATTGGTAAAACTCTGATGTTGTGTCAAGAACTCTGAGACATGACTGTTGGTGCGACAAGCAGTTGTAGACTGGGTTACCTTACAATTCCAGTCACAATAGGTGGTGAAATAGTTTTGATCTTAGTTAAGGCATCTCAGTTTTTATTCTCTTTCTGGAATTTCAACCTCTTCATCATTCATACATTTCCTATGAACAACATTTTAAAAACTATTTAATTGGCGTATAGCATAGATATATAAGTAGACAGCATGATGAATTTTCACAGGGATAACAAGCCAGGAAATCAGCACTCAGGCTGTAACAGATATCACTGATGGTCTACATTGTATCATTTCAGACCATCTGAGTTCACCTGCATGTGGGGAAGGCAGTGCCTCACACACTGACGGTTTCTCCTGCACCATGGGAGCTTGTCTGTGAGAGGTGGCACATTTTTAATGCCCTGGGGCAACCATGAAACAACGGGCATAGGAATCTGGTCCTAAAGCCTCCCCATCCTCTAGTGGGACCATCCCCAGATGCCTTTCACATGAGTTCTCATACAAGCGACGATGTCATTTTAGCTAATGTATTTAGAACATAGCTCAAGAATTTTCCCACATAAAATTTTGTTAAAAACATTGTATTGAGTTTTGTGACCTCAAATAATTTTATTCTGTATGAACATCACATACACCAATTATATTGAGGTACATACGGTATAAGAATTTTCTATATTAAACAAGACATGATACCACAATGAGAAAATCTTAGGTCAGGAAATGGTTTATTAGTATGTCTTATATACCAAATGGGCAAAGGCAACAACACTTACGTGGAGATAGAGTCAAGGCCAGATCTATCAGTGGTTCAGTAAAAGTAAAATAATTTTACCTATTAAAACAAAGAGAGTTTACATAGGAGTTAAAAAGAGCCAGCTATGTGCACTTAATAAGACTGACACCTAAAGTCTAAGGCTAGAGAAATTTTGAAAATAAAGAGCTGAAATGTAAAGTACATAAGAACCAGAAATATAAAAGAGATAAAGATGAACACCACTTTATGTTAAAATAAATAGGCTACTAGGACTGTATAACTCTTAAGATTTTTTTGCATTTAACAACCTAGCAGAATTCATGAGCCATAAAATGAAAATAATTACACTTTGGGAGAATTCAGCACAGCTCTTTCAGAAACAGATAAAAAATGCAAAAGCAGGTAATATTTGTAAGACTATAACATAATAGAACCACAGACTTAATAAACTTAAACTAATAAATGTGCAAAAATTCCTTCAACAAATAATATATATTCTTTTCTAGTACTTATTAAACTTGTATAAACTTGTTTATTAAAATCCCACAATAGGAATCTCAACAAATTCCAGAGAATCAGTATTATTTTAGCAATATTCTCTCACTAAAATAAATATACTAAATATTCACAGGTGTAACTTAGATAAACAGAAGTTTTTTGAGGTCCCCAGTAGTTTATACGCATGTAAAAATTTCATGAGATCAAAATGCTGGAGAACCCACTGATTTAGTCAAATTTTTTTCTCTTCCTTCTCCCTTGTCCTCCCTCCTACCCCCATATAAAAAGAAAATTAATCAAGGTCCAGTCAGTTTCACAATTTTATTTTCAAGGCTTCATGGAATAAACAGTTATAGCATTTGACAAATGTATTGTGTTTTGTTGATGATAAAACTACCTTAATATCAAAACCTGACAAGGGTTGTAAAAGAGAAAATATATTTTAAGATAACTTACTTAATATATAGCTGCAAACTGCTCAAATAAAACATAGTCACTAATATCTAGCATCATATAAAAGAAACATCGGGTAGAGTTTGTCTCACAAATGATCCACGTGAAAATTAATGTAATCTATTCATTAGTATGTTAAGGAAACATGCACGATCACTTAAATATATACAGAAAAAGCACTGGTATAGACCAATAATACACTTGTTAAAAATCTCAGTAGGAGGCAATAGGAGGCAATTTCGTTCATCAGATACATGGTATATATCAATACAATAATTGTCTAACTTTAGAAGCATCCAATTAGAATCAGAAACAATACATGCATGCCTGCTATCACTAGTCCTCAATCTATTGGTAATCACAGCCTATACAATAAGGGGGATAAAAGTTTATTTAAAAGGAAGAGATACAGTAATCATTATTTACAGATAAAATATAGGTCTAACATAAATCCAAGAAATTTACTAGTCAAATTTATAAATTAATGTAAATATAATGTAAGTATAAATTAATTTACATTAATTTAAGGAAAGTTATTGGCTAAAGGCTCAGTATATAAAATTTAATAGTATTCACATATACTAGTAATAGCTGACTTCAAAAGTTAATGAGGAAAAACAGTTCCATTAGTAACAGCAATCAGATTACAAGGTGTCAAGAAATAAATTTAAAATTATATTCCAATAATAGTTGAGATAATTCTTATGGACAAAAACAGGAAGAAGAGTGAAGCCCTCCCATAGAAAAGCCATATTTTTTGGTAAAGATAAAGTGAATAAAATAGTGTGGTATTGGTATAAGTACTAATAAGATCAACAGACCATGATATAGAAACTCAAAGCAGAGCCAAGCACCTGTGACAAACTGCATAGAATAGAGATAGTTCAAATTGCTGGAGACAATGATCTAGTGAAATGGTTTTGGAAAAATTGGCTGACTGGCTGTTGAAAATAAAATGAGATCGCTAGTATAATATAAAAATATTATTGTAATTTTAAAATGAAACTCCCAAATTTTCAAAGACAACATAGGAAAATATTTCTATGACCTAAGAGTAGAATGGATTTGTTAAAGAAAACACGAAAAGCACATATTACAGAGGAAAAGATGAATTTCAACAATTAACTATTTAAAATTCTATTATAAGTTATTGCAAAGTTTAAGATTATAGACTGAAAAGTGATATCTGTAACATATCTAACAGAAAGAGTTCAACATATAAAGAACACATATATAACTCAATAACTAAAAGATGAACAACTCAAAAGAAAAGTGGGCAAAGCACAGGATAAGAAACAAAATGGCCATTAGACATAAAGTAAAATTCACCCTCACTGGCATTCAGAAAAATGTCAAATTAAAACAAAAGCAGTGAGATAGTTTTTCTGTTAAATTAGTATAGGATTATCAAAAGGGAAACTTTCCTGTTAATTAACACAAGACCATTTAAACCCATCTGTACTAGCAGTGTGTATGCTACAGAGTTTTATCTACTGTGCAAATTAATATTTTCTATAAATTGTTTTCTTTTAAAGACCTGTGTGATTTTAATTAATAAGAATAGATTTCATAAAATGGGCTGTGTTTGGTTGATGACTATGTAGGCCCACTGAAGATGTCCATACCCTAATTCCTGGAACCTGTCTGTGTCTGTGGTACCTTTATGCTAAGAGGGATTTTTCAGCTCTGGATCTTGAGATGGGGAGAGATTATCGTACATTATTCAGGTGGACCCAATGTAATGACAAAGGTTCTTACAAGAGGGAGGTAAGAGAATCAGGGACAGAGAGAGAAGGTGGTGCAAGGATGGTGGCAGAGGGAGAAAAGGCAATGTGATGTATGACCATGAGCTGAGAAATGAGGACAACCTCTAAAAGCCAGTAGAGGTCAGAAATGATTCTCCCCTGGAGCCTCCGGAAGGAACACAGCTTAGCTGACAAGTTTAGTTTAGCCTACTGAGACTGATTTTGGACTTGTGACTTTCAGGACTGTAAGATAATATCCTAGTATTGTTTTAAGCCACTGAATTTATGGTAACTTGTTACAGCACCAGTGGGGAACTAATACGATGACCTGTGTGGAGTATAGAATTTCTCTTCCACTATTCATTATGAAATGATATCAGGAAATTTGTGGTCCATGTGAGGGCTCCATCCAATTCTCTTGACCCCAGCAGAAGATCTATTCCCGACTGTCTAGTCAATAAACTACTAATGAGAAGGATCGGGTTCCACCAGAAACAATTGCTTTCAGATGAAAGCAACTGTACGTACACTGCTTAGTGATTTACTGGTGACTCATGCCCTGAAAGTTCACTTCTATCAGACTGTTTATGTGATATACCATCATGAGAATTAATAAAGATGCTAAGGAATCATTGAAGGGGTAAGAGCCATGTTCTTCTCTTCTATAGGCAGCATAAGCTATGATCAAAAGTAGTAGGGTGACAACATTAAATATGAAAGAAGAGACCTAAATTTGGTCAAGTTTATGTTATTTTTAGTCATGCTAATAAGATACTGACATTTGGAAACTACACTCACGCTTACCTTCCATAGCTGCAATAACCTGTGTTCCTCCAATCCTGGGCTCTGTGAGTCTAGCCTGTGGGTCTATTTAGAGGGAAGGGAGAGCCAGGTTTGGTTTCCAGCTTAGTGACAGCTTTCAGTCTGTCCTTGTGGAGCCGTTGATCTGTGAGGTGATCGAAAGTGCCAAGTGGCTTGAAAATGAATGGCTGCAATTTTCAGTGTTCCTGCTAGTAGACACTGTGTTCCTGTAAGTTGCAGGAGCCAGGCCAGCTCGATACAGCTGACTTATTTTTAATGTCTTTTTGTCTCTGTGTGTGTGGCTGCCTATGTCTGTGGAAGGTGGTGCATTTGAGTTCAGATACAGGTATTATGTAATCAAGTGTGTTGATCACATAGATCACATAGGAAGAACCAAAGGGATTGTCTAAAAGAGGCCTTTCCCACCCTCAGCCCCCACCGTAGTGACCCATGAATGGAAAGACTTTGAATAGTAACCACCAAAGGTGGGGTGAAAAAGAGAAAAAGAGAGTGATAGTAACATACTGTATTTTATCAACCAGCACACATCTTGTGTTTTATCTAAGCACAGTGGACATGCTAGATTGCTGTAGAATTTTTGGAAGAATGGGCTTTTGGTAGGGTTTGGAAGTTTGCAATTGCCTAATCAGGTTCTAATCAGCTATAAATAATATCCATTTAAAATATGGTATAAGAAAATGTGATTAAAATTCCAAGTGCAATGTCACAGTATGAAAGACAGATTTATCATTTATTTGAATCTCCTGGCTTGTTTTTAAGGGTAGGTGGTCACTTGTTTTACTTGTTTTCCTGAAGTGATCAGTTCCTGGGAATTCCAAGATAAAGTGGGCCTTGGGGATGAAGGCTACACTGAGAAAAAGAAAATGTTGCTGTCATCCTCCTCAGGTGCAAAAATGTCCCTCACCCCCTACCAACGAGCTGGTTTCAGTATTTTGTGCTCCAAATAGCATCATCAACTCTTGGTGAAACAAAGCAGTCTTAGCGGCCCATAATTGTTACATTCCTCTGTATTCATCTTTGTATGTATTTAATTTATTTCATCCTCACTATCACCTTTGCTGGGTAGAAAAGAAAACTCAGCCTTTAATAGCTGAAAGAATTTGTCCTGAATCACCAGTCTAGTAAAGGGCATCTCAAACTTTCCTTTTTTTGAGAAGATATATCTACAGAAGTTAGTTACACAATATTTCCAAGAAATAATTAGAATTTATATTGTATTCATTTGCATAAAATTGTCTGATGACAGGATTTATTATTTTAAATAATTTTCACTTAGACAAGTCTGGCACATATTTACGATCTTAGTTCATATGAATTGCAATGATCTAAGTATAATGATTATATATTTGCACGAAGCTTTGACATGCTCTCATGTAGTTTGGTATTGTAGTTGTAATTTTTAAGCTACAAGAAGTTGTGAGCATTCAGTTTGGGCTCCTTATGACCACTAGATTTTGCTGAGTATCAGGTTAAAAACAAGAAGATTAAAAACCCTAATATAAAAATCCAAGCCTTTTATTATGTATTTTCCAAGCACATACACTTAAACAGTAGTAGTATATTCAAATTACAGTGGGTACTTGATGTGTTTTGCTTTCATCATTTTTCTCTGTGTTTATAATTACACCAAGCCCCAATACATTTTTAATGATAACTTTTAAAGAGTTGTTGAAAGGCACAAAGAGCAGAATAACATAGATTTGTAGCATAATAGCAATAATTTCAATGTCCTTTTCATATGGCTCTTAACAGTTGCCAGGTTTAATCACAGATAACCATCCCCGAGGAACTATTTGGTTTGAAACAATTTTAGACATGAAAGTTCCTTGACCTGAATGCTCAGCAGCCTGGAGTGGAGAAAAATGAGGGTTAAAGGTAGAAATAGTGTTATCATATTTTTAAAACAAAAAAAGGCATATTCTGTGAAGCTACTAAGGAGCACATTTATAAAGATTTTAAGCGTGTGTGTGTGTGTGTGTGTGTGTGTGTGTGTGTGTGTGTAGAGGGCATTTTGTTGCTCATTTTTCCCCTGAACAGGTGTTATGGCCATGCTTGGCCAGTGGGAGCCTAGGCGATTCATTAATTTCTTCTCACTTCATGCAAGGGAGCTTTCTCTCACACTTGAGGTGCTTACACCCTGACCTACTCTAGCCTTATCTAGGGCCAGTGGAGCCATGTTCAAAATAGCAAAAAAAAAAAAATAAATAAATAAATAAATAAATAAATAAATAAAAAATAAAAATAAAGAAAGAAAGAAAAAGAAAAAGAAAAGTATAATATTTACCCTGGTGGGTTATGTGGCCTCTGTCACTTTTCTCATTTAAAAGGGCAGGATGCATTAAAAAGATCAGGGATTTATATCCGAACAAAATTTCATCTGAGTCCCAGATCTACCACTTAGTAGTTGTGTTAAATTGGGAAATCTACTTAAGTGCTATGAGCATCTGTTTTCTCATCTAGAAAATATAGTTTATAGTGCCTACCTTGCAAGATGGTTTGGGAATGAGATATCTGTATACAACAGTATGTGGTACACAGAAAGCCTTTGATATATGGAAGCTGTTTGTATAGATGGTATTGCCTTTGATTTCTCCATTAAATTCCAGTCTGGACTGTGGATGTCCTTTTATGTGAGGTAAAGTAAATAGGTTCCAACTTGCTTGAGGAATATTGCTTCAAGAAGAAAAGCAGCAAGTCCAGGATAGGATCTATGTGAGGAAACAAAGCTGTTCTTCTTACCTTATTGAGAAAGCCAAAGTGTTTTTTTTTTAATTGAGGTATAATTTACATAGACTAAATCACATAAATCTTAAATGTACTGCTTAGCAAATGTTTATATAGGTATGCACCTGTGTAATTATTACCCTGATAAAAATATAGAACATTTTCAGTGCCCTGGAAAGATCCTTCATACTTCTTTTTAGTCCACGTCCTCCACCCTGTCCAGAGGTAATCATTATTCTGACTTTCATAACCATAGATTAATTTTGTCTGTTCTTGAACATCATATGAAGAGAATCATACAGTAGTCTTTTGGGTTGATCTCTTTTGCTTAACATAATGGTTTTGAGATTTATCTATGTGTTAATACTTCATTCCTTTTTCCTCTTAATAGGTATTTGTTTTTTTTCCAGCTCTTGACTACTATAAAAAAAATTTACCAACATTTTTGAATAAGTCTTTTTGTAGACATATTCTCTCATTTCTCTTGATTTATACTTAGGATTGAAATTGTTAGGTTAAAAAGGAAGCATGTGTTTAAAATTATTAGAAACTACCAAACTTTTTTCCAGAGTGAATGTTCAAGCTTCTACCCTCACCAGCAGTGTATGAGAATTTCAGTTCCCTACCACCTCCCTAAAATTTGCATTGTCAACCTTTTTATGGTCAGCCACTTTTTGAATTTTGTGATGGCATCTTATCGTGCATTTAATTTACATCTTCCTGAGTACTCATGAAGTTGAATACCTTTTAATATGCTTATTGGTCATTTGGATATCTTCTTTATGAGTCTGTGGATAGACTCTAAGACTTGTTGGCCAATTCTAATTTCAGGGGATTCTCAAGTGTTGAGGATATGGTAAGTGCTTCCCTTGGAAGTAATCAATTTTTTAAAAAATTCAAGTCAACACAAATATATTTTTATTTCCTAGATCAAGACTAATTGGCTGTAAAGATTCAAGGTTTCCTTAAAAAATACACAGGGATGTCCTTTAGTTGGTTCCAAAAAGATCCTATAATAAGATGTTTCTGCTGTTTGCAGCCTTTTGGAACACAGACATCACTGGGGAATGTTTTATTGTGAGCCTCTGTTTGTGCCTGGGGCTGGATGGCTGCTTGCACATAGCAGATATGATTAGGCATTTTAGCCAAAGACAGCTCAGAAGGGAGCTAGCTGTCTGACAGCTTCCTCTGTGTCTGTTGCTTCACTGAGGTGTTCAGAGGCCCTCAGGGTGATATCCGGTGACAGGGCTGATTTAAGCAGAAAGTGTCTGGATGGCTATCATTTGGTGGCTGTTACTGAAAGTATACTTCAGGAAACAGAAAGTCATAAGCAGAAATGAACACATGGCTCATAGAATTGTAGGATTTTAAAGTCAAAAGAGACCCTAGAGATAATCTAGCCTAAACATCTCATTTTATGAATGAAGAAATCAAGGCTTACCAAGATACTGGACTTTCTGATGTCTTCAGTGCTATATGATGGAGGAGGTAGATCTTGAATATTCTTTGTAAGAATTAGCTTAACTGGTGAGTAAAATTCAGGGCAGGGAGATAGGGATGCTCACTTTGCTTCATTAAAAGTGCTATCTCTAGACTTCTATTTATTACAGAAGTCAAAACAAGATTCTCCATATGCCCCTGAGCTTTTTCTTTTTCTTTTTCTCTTCTCCAACACACTTATAGCCTAGTACAGGATCTGAAGCTTAATCCTGGGAAGGAAACTGCAGAAAGCAGCAGCATCTCTTAGTGTCAGCTAGTACAACAGAAGAGGAAGGCATAGAATTATGCCTGAAGAAAGAATTCAAAGTCAGTCTGAAGAAATTTGTCCCTAAATTTGTAAGCGTCAAGAACTTTGATGAAAATTTCAAAATATTGAGTAAGGCAGTGCCTGTTGCAAGTAACAGAAATCTTAACAAAATTCGATCCTTTATGATCTCATCCAACAATAAGCCTGGAGACATGGACTTTCTAGGACTGGTTAACTTAGTGGGCTGATGGCGTCACCAAGGTCTCAGAGATCTTCCATTATGCCACATGAAATCCTCAGGGGACTGGCCTTTTCTCTGTGGTGGACAGGGAAAAACGTGTTACTCAGATCCCTCTTCAAGGGAGGGAGGTTTTGCTGTGGTAAATGAAGAAAATAGCCAGCCTCTGGCTGTCAGTTCCTTTAGAAACATAATGCCTCATCTAAAGAGAGCTGCCTCAGGTCATGCTTTGTCTTCAGATGGCTGAGTAAAGTAGAGGTGGGAGTGAGGTAAAAAAGCAGGGTAACTTCTATGGATACTACAGGGTCAGAGCTCCCTATGGGGTTGTTTGAAGCTTTGTTGGACCTATATCACAGTTAAATTTCTCCCTTTCACGAACCCTGCTTCTTCCTACTTCCTTTCACAGGTGTTGATACCTAATAAACACATTGTACCCAAGCTCTGTCTTTTTTGTGTGTGTGTACATAAAGATTTTTATGCCTTCTAAATTATTTTCTTAGGATAGATACTCAGATGTAGAATTGCTAGATTAAAGGCTATGCCATTTTAAGGCTCTTTTTGTTTTAATACCTTTATTTAGATATAACTGATATATCAAAAAATTACACATATTGAATGCATTTCGATCAGCTTGGACAAATGCATCCACTCATGATACCATCACTGTAATCAAAGTAATAAACATATTCATCATCCCCCCAAACATTTCTGTGTCTCTTTGCTTTTCATGTATGTGTGTATAGTTAGAAAACTTAACATGAGATTTGCCCTTTTAACAAATTTTTTGGTGTATAACACCATATTAACTATAGTTATATGCTGTATAGCAGATCTCTAAAATTTATTCACCTTGTATAACTGTGACTTTATAACCATTTGACAACTCCCCATTTCCCCTCTCCCTATTCCATGGAAACCTCTATTCCATTTTCTGACTCTGGAAGTTCAACTATTTTAGATATCTCATATAAGTGGAATCATGTAGTATTTGTCATCTGTGACTTCACTTAGCATAATGCCTTCCAGGTTCATCGATATTGTCAAAAATGATAGGATTTTTTTTCTTTTTTATGGCTAAATAGTACCCCAACCTCTTATGTTTGCTTCTGATATATCCTACTCCCCACAGACTCTGAAGCTGTGGTTTCTTCTTGAGATTGCTTTTCCAACTCCAGGTGGCACATACAGACAATTTTAAGGTAGAAAAGAGAACATACCTCTGTTGTGTCCCATTTGAAGCATGAGAAAGTCCCTCTCAGAACCATGTAACAAACTTTCTGTCATACTTTATTCACTGTAATGGTGTCACAAGCTAATGTCAAAACCAGTCACTTGGGAAGGTGAATGACACCACCATGACTGACTTAGACCAGTCAACATTCACCCCCCTTGAACTTGGGTTGTGGTACTTCAAAATTTGTAGGTAAGGCAGATACCTATAGAACCCCTCTCCTCTTTTGGCCTGGCATTCATAAAAAAACATAAGCACATGACTTACAAAATTTTACATGAAAAAATAAGTATGGCTATGCTAAATTAAAATGAAGTATTGACTTTTACTTTCTTTTAGAAAGATAAATCTTGATATTTTTTTCAGATAACATTAATGAAGATAAGTGTGTCTATAAAAACAACAAATGTACTGAATTTTTAGTTAAAATTTGAATATGTTTAATTTATAGATTTTAAACTATTAATTTGAATAGTATCAATTTCAATTGCATCATTGATTTGCCTACTTTTGATTTGATATATAAAATTATTTAGTCTTTATAGAGATATTCTAACATTATTCTTCCTGAAAGACAATGCGAATATACATGCTCTAATCACCCTGCTTTCATCTATTTCTGCCTTCTCCCTTATTAGCTATTTATACATGGGTAAAATGAAAATGAATTCAGAAATATAAAATCACAGCTAAAAGGCATAGTGCTAGTTTACAAACTTCCTACTCTAAGGTATGCCTGTAGAGTTCCATCTCTAAGATGGTTGGACGAGTATGATAGACTACAGATTATATGCAATTAATTGTTGCTGGTAGATGCTATAACTACACTTTCTCTATCAGTTAATAAATTATATGAAAATGCAAATGGGAGAGAGTGATTTATTCCAAGACTAATCTTGAATCAGTACTAATTTATACAAATATCAATTTTCATAAATTTTATATCTTGACTATTATTGATTATAAAATATTGGTGATATACTTCTCAATATTTATTTGGAGGTTGAGTGTCACAGTTGTAATTACAATACAGAACAGTTTATTTAACTCTCGGAACATCTTGTTTTAGTATTTTTTTTTTTTGAGGTGAAATTCATATAAGATAAAATTAAACATTATGAAGTGCAAAATTTAATGGCATCAGTGCATTCACAATGCCATAAAATCACTGTTTCTATTAAGTTCTGAATCATTTTTATCACCCCCAAGTTTGGTGTGTTTTTGATTTCATATGGTAAATTTTACATAAATCTTGTATTAGATAAAGGAGGGGAAATATGTAGAGACAATTTAGGATTGTTAAGTAGAAAGAGAGTACATCCATCTTCTAGGAAAGCAGAAGACTTGGAGAAAGGTTGCTTCATTACTCCATTCATTTGGAAAATTGATAATCACTATTAAACAGTCATCTACACTGAGTATTCACACAAATGAATGTTTCAATACATACGTACTCACACATACACATGTCTTTGGACATGTCTACTGTGGGTCAAATGTGGAGATATTAGTTCTGATTATAGGAGTAATGAGTAGCAAGATGGATGGAAATTTGTATGTGGTCCTAAAATAAAAGACCGTTTTATTCTGTTGTGCCTTACAAAAATGGCTTATACACACGTTAAGTTGCCAGTCATTGATCCGAAATGACTGCTCAAGTATTTCAGGCATTTCAGCCATTTGTCAATGGATCCAGCTTTTGAAAGGTTATAATGATGATTATTGAAAGAGAGGGATCTGTCATAGCTGTTCATCTCCTCTTATTCTCTGGCAGATATTTCCATAAATGGGTTAATACTATTATGAGTAAATGTAGATGTGGGGTAAAAACTCAGTGTTTTTCTATTTATATTGTATTTTTATTCATATAAAGTAGAAATTTATTTTGAAGTCCTGATGTCTCATTAAGTTCAATTGCTATTCTTCTTTTACTTACTTTAAAATTATTGTATTAATATTTTAAAAAATCACTTGTACATTTCCTAAGAGATTGATGAATACTCTTTGTGACGGATGAAAGAAAACTGTTAGTGGTTGGAAATCTTAACAAATTTAAGCTGAATGCTAAAACTCTCAAAATTTATAAAAATAGATGAAAGAGGAATGGAGATTCAAAGATTTAAAACAACAACAAAGGAAATGGCTTAAAAATTTGAGGAGATAAAATTTTTTTAAATTAAAAAACTCATTTTTATATAAGAGATAGAATAAACAAAGTTTGAAAATATGTAGGATGAGAATCAAGAATATATAAAGAAACTTATACATGAATGTATAAAACAAAGGCTACCCAATATGAAATGGGCACTGATATGAATAGGCAGCTTACCTAAAAGTAATCTTAAAAGTTCAATAAACACAGGAAGCTCAAAATCACTAATAAACAAATACATGTAAATCCAATCCAAAATCAGAAAATTAACAGCATTTCAAACTGGAAAAGTTGAAAAGACTCAAAAAGCAAATGTTGAAGAGGTAGGGATACTATGTCATAGATACTATGGGTTGTAATATAAATTGATTTAACCACTTCAGAAATAGATTTGACAATATCAAATATATTTAAATGTTTATATACTCAGTTATTATTCTCATGGCTATAATTCAGAGAAATAGAATACAAATCAACAAGAAACAAACAAATGATTTACATTCCAGAATTGTGAGCAATGTCAGTATTGTGGGAAGAACTTAAATGTCAACCATATGAGAGATGATAATATTCTGCTTCTAATTATAGAGAAGATCAGATATTATTAAGGGCTTCATGCCAAAATAAAGATGATATTGGATAGATTATAACAAACATATGAGGAGAAGGGTTATCAAGAAGGAGTAAGAGGAAAAAGTGGTCCAAACATTTAAATCACATCCATAAATATTAGCTAGTTAAACTCTTCAATTAAAGCACAGTGACTATGAAAGTGGATTTTAAAAAGTAGGGAAACAAAACAAAAGTATAACAAAAAGCTCTATTCAGCAATTTGCTATTTATACGAAGCACACTTCAAACATAAGGATATAGGAAGGTAGAAAATAAAATAATGGGGAAAAAAAAGTTTTCTGGCAAGGTTAGTATTTGCAGGATACATTTTTCTATTCTTTTACTTTCTACTTTTCTGCATTCCTAAATGTAAAGTATATGTCATAACCAGCATATATTTGGTTTGAGTGATCACAAAAAGAGTAGATATTCCAGAGATAAAAAGATGTATTTCCTAGTGTCTAATCAGCAGGAAAATATAAAATAAATCTTTGTATGTATACAGCTAATAATATAACTTCAATATACAAAGGAAAAAAAATAACCGAACTGCAAGTTTAAATAGGCAACTTTACAGGTATAATGGTAATTTTAATGCATATCTATCAGTAGCTGATAAAATAAGCAAATACAAATATCAAGAAAAATGTAAACAATTTGAACAATGCAATCAGCAATTTATTTATATAGAACACCACACCTAATGATTACTGAACACACCTTCTTTTCAAGTACACATTAGAGCATTTATAAATGTTGACTATGGGTTTAACCAGAGAACAAGTCACAACAGATTTCTAAAAAAAATTATAGCATATTATATTTTTTGACAGTTGTGAAAATGAGCTAAAAATCAAAACTAATATGACACTAGAATGTAGCTAAATAATAAACAATGAATTTCTCAATAACCATAAGTGAAAGAGGGAGATAAAGTGAAAATGGAAATTAGAAAATATTTTGAAATAAATTATAATGAACATATGACATAAAAATTTATGAGATATAAATAAACCACAAATGTATATGTTAGAAAAGAAGACATGCTGAACACCAATGTTCAGAGATATAGCTCAAAAATTATCAAAAGAGCAGCAATTTAAATCCAAAAAAGAAAGAAACAAAAGCAATGACCAGAAATTAATAAAACAGAAAACAATAAAAATCACAAAACTCAAATTATCTTTTTTTGAAAAGACCAATAAATTTTATAAAACTTGTCAAGATTGATCAAAAAAGAAGGCACACAAATAATGTTAGAAATATGTTGTTTAGTTTTGGATGAATTCTTAGAGAAAACAGCTCACTAAAAATGACACAAGAAGAAATAGAAAATTTGAATTGTCTCGCAGCAATTAAAATTTTTATTAAAAATTTTCTCTTCCCACAAAGAAAATTCCAGGCTAGATGGCTAATGTGAATTTTTTCAAACATTTAAGGGAAAAATATCACTCTTTTAGAGTGTAGAAGATAAGGAGCCACTTCCTAACTTATTTTTTGAGATCAGCAAAACATAGTTATAAAATATTGTTGAAGAAATTTCATAGATGGAAAATTACAGCCAATCTTTCTTGTATACACAGATCCAAAAATTCTAAACAAAAATATTATCAGTACAAATCTAGTTTATATAAAAAGGCGAACATATTATAAACTAATTGGCTTAAACTAGGAATACTACTGTATTTTATTTGAAAATCAATGTAATTCTCTACATTTACAGAAAAAAGATAAATCATATTTCAATAAATGTAGAAAAAGCATTTGATAAAATTCAACACTTACTAAGTATTTAATAAAAATCATAGGACCAGAAGAATACATTCTTAATATAATAAATGATATCTTTAAAATTTTAGAGCAGCTATTATATTTAATAGTAAAATTTTAAAGCTTTCTCCCCTGATATTAGAAATAAGACAAAATATTTGATATAATTATTTTTATTGAACATTATATTAGGGGTCTTATTAAGCCCACTCTGTCATTAAAAATAAAATTTATAAGAAGTAGAGTTGAAGAAATAATTTTATAATTTTTCAAAAATACAATTGGGTAAAGAATCCAAAAGAGTCTACAGATAAAATGTTAAAATTATTAAGTGAATTTAGTGACGTTTCCAGATACAATATAAAATTTTTTAAAAAATCAATAATAGTTCCATAAACTTCAATAAGCAACTGGAAAATTCAATTTCAAAAATATAATTTACAATAGTATTAAAACATCAAGTATCTAAAAGTCTAACAAAACATGTGTAAGGAATATACACATAAACTATAAGAATATAACTGAGCAAAAATAGAGAAGGTAAGTAAATTGAGGAGTATATCTTGTTTATAACATGGAACACTCAATATATGTTATAAAGATATAATAATATATAAAATTATAAAATTATAAGAATCTTCTCTAAAAGTATCTAAATGTAAAATACAATTTCCATCACAATTCAAGAATTTTTAAATGTAAATTAACAAATTTGATTCTAATATTTGTTGAGAAATTCAAAGGGCTAAACTATTATGATAATCTTAAAGGGAAAGAACAAAGTCATGTGAATTTTTTTTTCTACTGACCATCAGGTCTTGTTACAAAACTACAGTAATTAAGATTATCTTGTTGGCAAAAGGCTATATAAAAAATTTTTTAAAAATTATAAAATCCAGAAGCAGACATTCACAATTATGGACAATTTATTTATGAAAAATGGCACTTTAGAGCCACCGGAGAACTATCTTTACAATAGGGTCAATGTAATACTCATATGAAAAATTGGATATTGACTTCTAACATCACGTACAAATATCCAACCCAAGATTATTGTAAATTTAAATGTGAACAATTACACACACACAAAAAGCTTTTAGCAAAAAAGGAAAAAAATGTGGGGTAGAAAAGTCTCTTAAATAGGGAACAAAAACAGGTAATTAAAGCCAATACTGATAGAGTATATTAAAATAGTTAAAATAAAAGTTATAATATCTTTCGGAGGGTAATAGGCAAGCAACAGATGGAAGAACATATCTTAGATGCATATAAACCACAATGTGCTTATATCCAGAATATGTAAATAATACTTACAAATCAGTAAGAGATTATTCAGTAGAATAATGAGCAAGAATCTTGAACACTTTACAAAAGAGTATATCCAAATGACCAACAAATAAAAGATGTTTAATTAAAGCCAAACGAGATACCACTAAACACTTATCAAAATGAAGAAAAAAATTACAATATTATATATTGACAAGAATGCTGTAACTGGAATTCTTATACATTACTTGTTGGTATAAAAATTGGTATAACTATTTTGAAAAAACTGTTTGGAAGCATCTTCTAAAGCTCAACACAGGCCCGTCGTATGAGTCAGCAATTCCACTCCTATATACCCAAGAGAAATGTGTGGATGTGTTCACCACAGGATATGTACGAGAATGTTCATTGTAGTGTTGTTGATAATAGTTAACTGGACGTAATTAAATTTACATTAACAGCACAATAGGTAAAAAACATTATATTCACAACATGGAATACTATATGGAATAATGAAAATAAATGAACTATTGCTACAGACAAGAACCGGGGTTGAATTTTATTTACATAATTTGAGCAAAATAATCCAGGTCCAAAAATAACTTTCATATAAAATTTAAAAACAGTTAAAAACCTTCTGGGATATCAGAAGTCAGGGTAGTAGTTGCCATGGTGAAGTAATGGATAGTAATGGGTGAGGTAATGGGTAGTAATGGGTGAGGATACACCCAAGAAGTGTTCTAGGTACTAGTAGTGTTCCCTTGAGCTTGGTGATGATTACATAGGTATGCTCATTTTATGGGATGTAATTTTCCTATGTTTTTGAATAATACACTTTCCTTTTTGTAGGCTGTGCTTCAATAAAAGCCAATTTTAAAATATGGTTCATTCATGTTAACATTTGTCAAATATGTGTACCTGTTAGATAGATAGTTATGTGTATGGTTTATTCTCTGCAATTATTCTCTAAAATAATTCCCAATTTAAAAATAATAAAGTAAAATCATTAATAAGCAGTTATTCTCTTGAAAGGATTGAGCTTTAAAGTACAGATTATGTTTTCCTAGGTGTTAGTAATCAATTAATTTACTAAATTAATGAGCTAATTTAATGTTTTAACCTAATCCTTCAGATTCCTGTCTTGCTCACTGCCTCTCTCACCTATTAAAAATATCCATCATGTCATTTTTTGACTCCTTCCCTCCTTCCCTCTCTCTCCTCTCATATACAAAAATATAGAATATATATATATATATATATTTATGTGAGAGATATATATGTATGTGTATATATATATTTCTTTATATAACTTTTTCACCATAAAATGGTACTTTTTGTAATGTGTTTATGCTCAGGGCTTCCTGGGCAAGATATTACTCTCAGAGCTAAAGAGGAGTCAAAGCTTTTTAGCTCTCTCTCAGAAAGCTACCTATTAATAAGCTAAGAATTAAAGGGACATAGGAAGATAACATTTACTGCTTTTTTAAAGTACATATGAACATATATTTGTTACATAAAAATACTCATCCATATTTCCAGTCTACCATATTTTTTATTATATGCTGATTTTTTAAAAATAAATATCTAATAAAATACAAAGCTATATGTAAATAGTTTTATAGCCGGCTTTTTTCACTTAACATAGCATGAACTTTTTCATGTAATTAAGTTATATATGATGATATTCCCTATCCCAGTGTTTTAGGATTTTTAGAACTATGACGACTGTTTAGAATATAAGGGAACGTCATTCTTGCGTTGCAGTTATTTCCCTAGCATTCATGAGTATTTGCCTGCTGGAGTGGCAGTGTAGTGTTCACTATTAAACTCTGCATTTTAATACTCTTTATAAAATAGGCCCAACTCTACAGCAAAACGTGGATTTTTGCTCCATTTTAAAGAAATGCCCTGTGACCTCTGAAACAGGGAGTGAACCTACTCAATCTAGAGGGAGTGGTGTTTTCTTCTCTGAGCATCCCCTGTCTTACTTGCCAGGGTTGCTGCCTCATTTCTGTTTCCTAAATTACCTTTTCTCCTCCTGTTTACTGAAACAGCGTGGTCTTTTTTCCCCCTTTAACCTCTGAGGACATAAAAGCATGACCAAATTAACTTATATGGACTTGGGAAAACGAGTTTCACTTCTTTCCAAACCTTACCATGGGAATAAACAGTATTCTAGAGTTATTCTTTGGCTGTCTTTTGCTTAGCTTCTTCTCTATTTACAATTTCGGTTTAATTTTAGAAGTCTTTAGAAATGCTGATTACATTCTTTATGCTTAGCTTGACAGAAGAATGGATAAACTGGTTTATTAATATCACATTATTTTATGGTTATAATAAACAGATTTAAATTGTAATTTAAAGCCAGTTTGTAAGTCAATCCAAAGATCTTAATGTACTGTTTTAAAGTATGTCATCTGCTTCAAATTAAACAGTAATTTGGCAGCCCCCTCTGGTATATGTACAAAAAGCTAGTTAGAAGACTGTAACCAAGAGAGTTTATTGTGATTCAGTCACAAAGAAAAGTATCTATGGGCTCATACTCTCAATTTACTTGATTCTTCTTAATACACTGAGTCCATAGGTACCCTCAATGAAGGTAATCAGAAACTAAATAGATAAAAAGAAACTTCTGACCCAATGTGTGGAATCTATGATAAATCACTAGGATATAATGGACTTTACCTATAAATATTATAGACTATATTTTAGTTTATAATGTTCTTGGTAAGAAATAACACATTTTCATAAGAAGTTAGAAATTCAAAATGATCTATAATGCCACTGTTCTGTTTTGGCAAGGATGAGCTGTCTAAGTGAATTCTGGCAATTGGCATCAGGGACTTCAAAGCTTCATGTTATCTATGAAGTGCTTCATCATTAATGCTCTGATGTAGCTAGGAATGTTTAGTCTAATTGGACTGAAATAGCTTATTGTAGAACATTTTTATTTGAGGTTATTTTTTTCTGCCTCGGCGATATCTTGAGTCATTTAGAGTTTTTCCTAAGAATCTTTGCCAAAAGATAAACATTGTCAGCTGAAGAGTTGTATCTGATCATCATGTCTATAATGGGATAGATTAATCTAATAACTTTATTAATAATATGATCCTAATTTTTCCTAAGCATATAAACATCAGAGAGATCTGGTTCATATTAGTTGTTCTGTCATAAGAGGATATGTAGCCCTTTGTGGTTGGGTGGAGGGAAAGGGTTGCTAGGAAATATATCTACTTTCATCTGTACAAGAAATCTCAATACCCTTGATCCTGCCCTATTGAGGCAAAAAAGAAGGGGTGGGGAACTACTGAAAAACTTTGTATGATTGGGACAGGATCACAGTATTCTATAGCTTACAGTTGTTATTTACAAGGCGAAGTGAGTGACTTCTATTTCTGTCTGTCTGTCTCTCACTATCTTACAGAGTCTGAGCCAATCGCTGTTCTAAGTCCTTTGAAATATTAACTCATGGGTAAGGAAGGAACATTTATAAAATAGTAAACTCTTTTGTATTTATGGTTTTAAAAAAGACCAATGTTAACATCATAAACTAAACAAAACAAAACCTAGCTGTAGTCACAACATTATGAGTTATGAAAGGCAGACAGACATGGGAGTTTAGACCTGAGTAGAGACTCCCTTCAACCAATCTTAAAATAAGTGGGAGATCCAGCTTTCTGCTATGAGCATTATACACTTTTTTTTTTTTTTTTTTCTGTCTGTCACTGGACTAAACAGCTTCTGAGAATAGCTGCTCAGGAACAACTAGGAAAGTCAGAGGAATGAATGAAACCCACATTTTGCTACTTTGCTTTATTGATCAAAGCATCTTTGATCAAGGTATGATGAAATTCACTGGTTATTTTGGGAAGTTCTTCTGAAGACAAGAGACTATCCGTCCTCCTTTTAAAAAGGGAATTCCATGGATCACAATTCCAAAAATGCCCTAAAGTTATAGTAGGAACCAGTGATTATTTTGTTGTTTCTAGCTTTTTCTCTCCATTTTTCTAATATGGTTTTATTTTCCTCCCTAATGACCTCTCTTGATAGTCACCTTGCAAGTCACTGGAAGAAATGGATCCTCTTAAACATGAAATAGAGTGGAAGTTATTTTACTGCAATGACCAGTAATAATGTCAGAGACTAGGATGATGTCAGAGACTAGGCAGGACCTGAAGTTATCTTATGGACATCAATTCTGAAAACCCTCAGGATTAGGAAAACAATCTTATTAACAGATGATTATAATAGTTATAACCAGCAATATTGTTTTTCTTCATTTTGATAAGATTTTTATAAATAGGAAAATCTAAATTATAATAACTTTAAATTAATAGAAAATAACTTCTTTATAATAAATTTTAAAAAATAATTACAAAAGAAAGAATGACTCCCAAAATAGAATTCTCTTATGTAACTGAAGACTAAAAGTGAATTTCTAGCCACTGGTCACATATGGCTATTGAGCTATTGATATGTGGCTAATGAGATAAAAGAAACTGAATTTTTAATGTTATTTAATATTAACTTAAATGTAAATATAAATGCCACATACACCAACCAGTTATGATATTAGAGTTCTACTCATTTCTTTTCTGAAATCTTAAATCATAATTAATTTTGTATGGTGATAAGAAAATATGACACCAAAGAAACACTTGATATATTTTATAATATATACTATTAATTATGACATTTTACATTATCATATATAAATTAAGAACTATAAGAAGGAAATTTTTCGTTAAATATACACAATTCCAAAATTATGTTTGATACTGTGTTTTAATATTTTAAATATTTTCCCAATGACATTTGTATTTTTAATTAAAAATTATTATTATTTTAGCTAAAAATATGATAAAATATGATTATGGCAATATTGAAACACTTTTAATTTGAAGTTTATTCATTTACTGATAAGAGGCCCATTTTAAAAAGTTTTATTGAGATATAATTTACCTACCAGAAAATTCACCCATATAGTGTACAATTGAGTGTTTTCCAGTATATTTGTAGAAGTGTGCGGCCATCACCATAATCTGACTTGAGAACATTTTTATCATTGCAAAAGAAACCTTGTTGTCATTAACAGTCACTCCCCATTTCTTCCCCAGCCCGTGGCAACTCCTTTTTTCTCTAGAGATCTGCTTCTACACATTTGATATGAATGGAATTATACAATATGTAGTAATTTGTGGCTTCTACTAGGAGACTAATGTCTTCACGCCCCCCCCCCCAAAAAAAACCACCCTATTTCTTTCCCTGAAACAAAGTTAGTAAATATGGTTAAAAATAATAAATTTCACTTATGGATATATCCTGGAGAAGAGGAAAAGAATCCAATAAATGTTAATGGAGAGGTGTAATAATTAATAAGACATCTATGAAATGAATAGCTAGAAACCTAATCCATAAAGTACTTATTCTTTTTTCTACTCAAATTCACTCTACCTGGGAGGTGAAAATATTTTGAAACACCAGATCTATGTGGAATTAAACTCAAGATGGGAAATCCACTTATTTCCCTTTGTTGTGCCTTTGGACCTCCTGCTAGAGAATAGGGGTGGCAATATGTAGGTAGAGGCCTCTGGTGATAGGACCATCACACACATTTTCCACCACCCCAGGTTTTGGCGACTATGGAATTCTCATGTTATATAATTAGCTTTGTCCTTATATCTGGGATGATGGTTCCCAATTCTCCAGTAATGCCAAAAAACCATCATGTTTCTCATATCCAGTAAGTTGATTTTTAAAGTTCCCAATTCTCCAGTAATGCCAAAAAACCATCATGTTTCTCATATCCAGTAAGTTGATTTTTAAAAAATACATTTTACAAAAGAACTAAATAGAGTCAAATGCTTACCTAGGAGGGTTATCTTGGAAGTGGCTGTATGTCACTGGCAGCATGACAATCAGTTGGAGAATTAAGTACTTTGTTATTTGGTGTTAGTCAAAAAGAGAGACTGGTTAACTGGTTTCTGCTTACAAAATTTACTGAATTTTGTCAAATGAGTTGTTCATGTACCCAAAGGTACTTATTGTGTTAATAACACTATATAAATTGGATAAAATCCTTTATCTCCATCATGAAGAATGAGAAGGCTAAAGAGTTTGGAATTTTTTGAAAAGCTATTTAAGTCAGTATTAAAAAAAAAGAAACGTTTTAAGGGTCCAATATAAATCTCTTCTTTCAACATGTTTGAGATGTAGCAGAAACCATTTGTGACCTGAGGGTGTTTTTAGATTTTTGGAATATTAGACATGAGATTTTATCCATAATCCTTCAATTGTTTGGCCTCTAACCCTATTATGTGAACCAGCATAACCACGATGACTCTGTTGCAGGGGAAGAACAAAGTAAAGTGTAATTAATGTCTGTTATGGGCTATGTGTCCATGGGGGAATAAGCATGCTGATTTAAGGATAGATATGCTTATTTCTCTTGTTTCAGAAACTTAATATTTCCCAGACTTGTGTGTTAATAAGTATTATACTACTTACCCTACTTTTTGCTCCTTTCTTTCACTTCCTTTGTTCCCTAAATGTAAAGAACATATCAGATGTAGAATTTACAGATTTATTCTTCTAACTACATATGCTCATGATGACATACGACTTAAGCCTTCCTGAGTTTCTTTGGTTGCTTATGTTTTCATCCTACAAAAATGTACTGAGTTTAGAAACGATTGCAAATATAAGGAGAGTCAGTAAAACAGATGAGAGTAATAATGGATAGTTTGACACTGAGGGAAAGAGAGGCAAAGTGTTTCTAGACCTTGGAACTTTATACCCTTGGTCTGAGAGGAGAGACTTCAGATGTTTTTTAGAGAAACCTGGTTCTCTTATAAGAGCAGTAGGCCAAGTATACTGCCTAAGGCTCTAGTCTAGTCTGTGGATCCAGATGTTGAAGCCACATTTTTTAACTCAGTAAATACTCTAATCTTCCAGTGGCTAGGGGTGAATTTTAGCTGAAATTCTTGAAAGCAAGAATGTAGCATTTCTTGATCTATTATTACAGGTTCAGGAGCCCACATTAGTATTCTGACAGGGACTGGAGATAAAACAAGACACTCAGTGTTCTGACGATAACTATGGCCTATGAGTAGGCTCTTCAGGTAAATAATCACAACATGGCATTACTTGTAGTATCAGAGAGAGTATGGATTCTGAAGGCAGCCTAGTAACCAGTTCAGTTTTAGAAGAGCGAAAGGTGTAATCTAATAGGTGACTTTTGACCTGGATATTGAAGGATAAGTAGAAATTTTCCAGGTAGCAAGGAGCAAAGAGACAATAGAGTTGCTGAATCAATGCCTTGAGAGAAAGGTATGTACATAGGGGAAAAAAAAAAAAACCCTTTCCATTTTCATAATGTTTGGCTCTATTAGTCCTTGAAATATGAGTAAGAGCCCTCTTTGGGTCCTTATTTTCTTTTATGCTGTTCTATAAGTTTATGTATGTTCAGTGCCAAATTGAGTTTGTGCTCAAAATTTCCTAATCCATTAATCTTCAGGTGTTTTTCACATTTTCCATTTGAGTGACTACAGTAGACCCACTGACCTCTCAAAAGGTTGGTAAGCCAAAGAAGAAACAGCAGCAGACTCCCTGAACGGTGAGTATTTATAGAAAAGACATTTCACTTGGAGTAATTATTTAGGGAAATCAGAGGAAAGTATGGACTGACTGCCCATCACTTATTAGTTTAGAATAAGACCAAGTATAATTTATAGATAACGGATAGAGATGACTTTTTAAAATAAAACCTTTTGCCCTAGTGATGCAAACCTCTGACACCAGGGCCTGCTTGTGTGCTGAATCACTCAAATTGTGGCTCTGTGCCCAAAACTCAATTTCTAGTGTTCAGTGTCCTCTAAAGCATGTTCTCTCTGAGACTCAGCTTGTTCTGACAGAACTTTGCCTTATTGAATTTTGCTTGATTTGCTCTTCCTTTTCAGTCTGATTAAAGTTTCCTACTCTTTTCAGCACCTATTTCTTTCTGCTTCACCAGAAAAGCTTGCTTAGTTAGCTCAGTCTGATTTCCCCCGTGGGGCTTCCCTCAGTGTGTCTCTCTATTGCAGAAGCCCTTGCAGATAAAAACATGGCCTCTTGAGTGCATAACCACAGCACTTATTAACTATCTAATGGTACTAACCCTTATATAACTCTTACTGTTTGCCAGATACTGTTATAAATGCTCTCTAAGAATTATCTCAGTCATCTGTACAGAAACTAAGGAGGCAAATATTATTCTTATTCCCATATGGTAGATAAAGTAAGGGAGGCACAGAGGAAATACAGAGATTGTCAGAGCTCACGGCATTAGACAGTTCTAGTTCCATACCAGTTGTCTGTGCTTCCAACCACTCTACTCTTTGGCCTGCCATTAAAAAGCAGGAACTTTATATAAATTGACACTCTTATTGTTCATATTCTCCATGGAAGGTGGGTATTTTAATCTTAATTTATATGCTAGAAAGCTGAGGTTCATAAAGTTTATGTAGCTTGCCCAAGTGGCACACAACTCATGGTTGGCTAAGATGTATTCTAATTGCTAGTACATCTAATGGTATTCCTTGCTGTTAACCACTGCATTGAGCACCATTTTTTTTTCTTTTCAAAAAGCTGTGATCTAGAGTTCAGATCCCAGATCACTTCTTCCATGAGTGGATTTATCCTGCCTCATTGCCTCATAGAACTATACTCTGATGATTCCCAACTCTGTTGTCTTCCCCGAGTTTCACATTCATGTATTGGTGAGGTGAGAGTGCAAGGGGAAGAAGATGTGTCAGGAAACACTTTCTATAAAGACCTAGCCAGTAAATATTTTAAAGTTTGTGGATCATGGGGTATGTCTCCAATGGTGTGAGCAACTTGAGGGCAGAAACTGAATCTTGATCATCCTATCGTCCCTGGTGACTAGGACAACAGCTGGCAAATACAACCTCAGAAATTGTTTGATGAATTAATGAATAAATATAAAACATTACCCTTGAAAGGATGAGGCTGACAATCCTGATTAAAGAAATCTTTTCATAACCTACTCCTAATGTACATGAACTGCTCAGTGCAAAGAAATGAGTTTTTCCTCAAAATCCTGATATCTCTGAAGGAAATGGTTTTTCTCTCCCCGCTCCTAAATATAATACTTTGAAAAAAATTATATAAAAATACAAGTGGTCATCATTACTATTAGTATTAATTTTGATGCACATAGTTAATTAGTATAGTATTTGGAGCCAAAGCTGGGATCAAATAGAAACACTGTCCCTTAGTAGTTTTATGACAATATGCAAATCATTTAGCTCTCTCAACTTCAGTTATAAAAGGTGATGTAAAAATTTTATAGCCTATATAAAAGATACATTATGTCATAAATCATAAAAGATCATAACATTGTGAATATTAAAGAACACATGTTCAAAAAATATATTGTTGTATACTACTAGTTGCTTAATTAATAGTTATTATTGTTGTTGTTTAATTAATATTCTTATCCATCATCTGGATACAAGAAGTCATAAACACTGCCAAAACAGTGGCACCAGCCATGAAGTTACTGTTCAAGTGGTTACTTTGAATAGACTATCTAATATCAGGTTGGTCAATATTGACTCATGCCAAAGGTAGGTTTCCAGCACTCTCTTGAAGAGAAGCAAGTTCAGATCATCAATCAAAGGCACTTACTGAGTCAAATGCTAGACTAGTAACTTGGGCAAAGGAAGAGAGAACCTCTCCTTTGAGGAGCATAGCTTCTAGTTAACAAGACAATATACCCAAAGGGATCGAGAACACTGTAAATTCTACTCCAGTCGATGAGTTAAAAATGTGTGGCCTGCATTTCAGAGGACAAAAATAACCCATCTGGTATTAGGATCTTCCAAGGCTCCCTTCCTTTTCTTATAATCCCCATCCTAAAGAAAATGTCTATTTTTAAATATTAAAAGTTAGAGAAGGATACCAGATGATGCTGAGGAATATACTCCTCTGTGTTCTCAGTGCCTAGCACATATACTACACATTCAATAAAATAGGTTAAATAGATAAATGAATGAATGAAAAAATATTCACAGAAAATGAATTGCAGTAATATTGACTCTCTTCTCCCCTTTATACTATATATTTAATTTCATTATCCACACTAATTCACGGGAAAAAAAGTAACCACATCTGTGCCACCCTTGTCACAGTGTACAGCCCAAAACAATATTGATGAAAGTTTAAGTAGATTACCTTAGCAAACCTTATTGGGAGCCCCGCAGTAGCTGAAATGCATATCTTGTTAGAGCCATCAACTCTTACTTGGTCCAAAGTTTCATTTGAAAGTGACATGATTTCTTTTAGGCCTGAATCATAAAGACTTATTCTGTACAACTGAGCATTGCTCAAATTTTAATGTGCAAATTGGGGACCTTTTTATTTTTTATTTTAATTAAAAAAATTTTCAATCACAATTGACATTCAATATTATATTAGTTTCAGGTGTATTATATAGTAGTTAGACATTTATATGACTTATGAAGTGATCCCCGATAAGTCTGGTAACCATCTGACACCATATATTATTATTACAATTATTATTGACTATATTTCCTGTGCTGTACTTTACATTCACTCAGGGATCTTTTTAAAAGGCAAAGTCTGATTCTAGACATCTAGGGTGGTACCCAAGTTTCTGTATTTCTTACAAGCTTCCAGATGATGTTGATCCTGTTGGTTCATGAACCACATTTTGATATCAAGGGCTTGGACATTATCCAACATATTTCAGGATCTTCTTTTCATGGAATTCATGCTAGCATCCCTATCCTCATCTCTACTAATCTTAGAACCAACCCAGACTGAAATTCACTGCATAAAGCAACATTAATTTCTCACAAAGTCTGTAGGTCTATGAAGCTCTGACTTTTTTATTTGGAATGTGCTACAAAATGAATGCAACCCTCATGAATTTCTACATTTGAGAAGGGATTTTCAGCCCTCCCATATGATACTATATGTGTTTAGGGTTTGATCACATCAATATCATAATTACTTATAATACATCATTATCCTTAAGGGAATGAAAGGGTATTTGCTTGAAAACAATAGGGAGTCTCAGAGTTCTTATCAGACCTTACACAGCCAACTTAGCCATTAATTCTGTAATATTTTCATATATCAAGAATAAGTGTTACATAAAATGAATATTATAAAGAGGTAGTTGTTAAGTCAGGTCTGAGTCTATGTGCATTTACAAAGTTCTTTTCAGAGAATTTCTTTTTATAACTAGTTCTATAGCTATAAGGTAGCAGATTTTCTCCTAAATTTTTAGTGTCTTAGAATATGATTTAAAATACATATATTTTTAAAACATTAGAAATTTACAAAAATCCACGTGCATTTTCAATCAAAATTAATTCTATGTTACATTTTTCACAGTTTTATTTCAATATTTCATTTGGTATTTACTTAACCATTGCAGATATACTGTCATTATTTTGGCCATTTTGTCACTTGGTAATGTATTGTTATTTTTTTAGAAAATAATTCCAATGTACAATGTCAAGCATTTTCTAGTGAAATACTGTGTAACAATTATTTAAAGAGAAATAGAAAGTATTCAGGGAAGTAGATGATCAAGATGTTTTGAAGAGGATAAATATGGATTTTTGTATGTGTGTCCCATAATTATTGTCTACCAATAATATGTTCTTTCCAAATAAAGATTTTAAGAATGAAATTGTTACCAGATTTAACTAGAAAGACAATTAGCCTCAGAAAAAAGATCCAAAACTTTGGTTTCTTTCAAATCTAAAACTTCTCAGGTTACTAATTGCCCAAGGAAAAGACAAAATCTGTTATAAAAACTGCCAGGCCAAACTTTGTACTTTAGTTTAAAGAAACTGGAAAAGAAAAGAACCCATTAAAATAAGCTTTCTTTTTTTTTATTTGTTAGGTGTTAATGAGGTCTGATTCTGGAAATGTTTCAGACTGCCCTATATCAGAAATGGGAGATGTATAAAGAAAAATAGGGAGACTCATACTATATGATATTAAAACCTCTGATGTTTATAACAATTTATCTAGGACACTGGAAAAAAAAAAAAAAACACCCAGCTTTCTAAGTAGAAAGAGGCAGTGATTGAATAAGTGAGAGATAAGCTGGTGGTGGGTGGTGTTTATACTTCAGGTCACACTCTGCCAAGAAGTACTATGATATTTTTTAAAGTAAAATTTGCATTGTACAGGCTAGATTAGGTTATGCTGTAGGAATCATCTCTTCCCACTCCCTCTCTATTCCCCAAAAGGGACTTAGACAACACACAGTGTTCAAAGAGTATCTGAGTACCTCTCCAGGGAAATTCTAATGGAGGCTCAGTATTTCAAACTGTTTTGCTCATATGGCTCCTGCAAACAATATGTATGTACAGGTTGATGAGGACAGAGCACACATGGAGAACCTCTCACCAGCTCTGAGTGTTTTCAGCTGGAAGCTACAAAATCATTTCTAACTGCACTTCTTAGCTGAAGCAAATCATATGGCACATCTACCTTCAAAGGGCAGTGAAGTACAACCACCTTGTGTGCCAGGAAGTAATGTCTGCTACAAAGTTCTCTGTATACATATATCTCCTGATTTATTCTTTTTTTCCTTCTGTATGTCACTTTACTGGTTAGGCCTTTTTTAAACTTTCACCTAGAACTTTGTTTTAGCCTCATCCACAGATATTTTCTTCTTTGGCACCTCCTAACCCTTGTCTATTTTGCACATAGTCACAAAATAGCCTCCCTAAACCAAAGGGGTTCCTATTTAACCACTGCCCCAAATCATCCATTATCTCTCTTCTGGCCCATCTTCTAATGTGTCATGACACTGAAGGGTTATATGTGATTCGGACCACATAGAAATGCCACATAGTTGGGATCACCAGTAAAGAAGCAGACATCCTAAACCAACCTTGTTCGCTTTAGCTGAGAAAACACTGGGAAGAAAGGTACAGGAACAAGCTCATCCTACACATGATCTGAGAGAGTGTAATGATAAGGCAGAATGTGTCATTCATCCAAACAAGCGGTTGGCATTGCCAAAATCCACCCAAGAGAGACATGGACCTCTTTTCACTTAGACCATGGGCATAAGAATTTAGGAACATTGACTATGCATAGATTCACGCAAGCAGATAGCAGCAAGAAGCAGTCTCAAATATAAAATTGGGATCTAGGAGTAAGCTCCAGTCACTGAGCAATGCTAAGGGGTAGGTATTTGTGTTGGAACATGGAGGTATGATAACTTATCAAGGTAGGAACTCACGTTAGAAAAGACAGCTGGGACTTAAAGGTACACAGTCATCTATAAGGCACTAGCTTTTAAATCTTGCTGTTTCAAATGAAACATTCAGAATCCCAATATATATGTTAGATGTCAGCATAGCTATTCTGGTTGAAATCATTAAGGTCTCTACTTTTTCTCCCTGTAGAGTAGCAACCCTAAAAGTAATTTTTAAATATCTCTGGAGTTCCACCGAGTAACTATAGAAAGTCTTAGTTTAAAGGAATATGGCAGATAAACAGATGCCAAAGCTGGGATGGGGGAAGAGGGTAAGATGTAGAAGGTCAAATGAGTGCTAGCAGTACGAATGACTGACCAGTCTTGCACTGAAACCCCACCCCTATATGATGAACCAGATCAAGCTTTTAAATCCCGTCTGACTGTTACGTATTGGATCTTGATTTAGGAGCAGAGGGAGCCTGTGGAGAGGTGCTAAGGAACCACGAATGTGTCTGCCTGTTTCCATGGAAGAAGTGTCCCTGTTATAATAAACAAAGGCATTTCTTCCTTGGATCCCAGACCCTCAGACATTTTGAAGAACTTTGCTCCTAAAGTTATTCCTCTCTTGCATCACCAATGTCTTTCACTAAACAGGACCATTTCCTGCAGTCCAAACATGTATTCTAGAGCAGAGGTTCTTAAAATGTGGTCCCTGGATCAACAGTATCAGTATTACCTGGGTACCTGTTTGAAATGTGAATTCTCACGTTCCACCCCAGGCCTACTGAATCAGAAACTTTGGGGCCCAGCAATTGGTGTTGTAAAAAGCCCACCAGGTAATTCTGATGAAAAGCAAAGTCTGAGAAACACTGATCTAGCATAAGCCACTTAAAAAAAACAAACAAAGCAGAAAACCAAAAACTTGATCTTGGCCATTATTCTCCTACACTACTATTTTCCCATTCTCATGTGATAAGCTCCTCAAATATGTTGTCCACATTTTTCCTGACCTCCCACATAGTTTTTAATCTTACTTCAGTCTCTTCCACTGCACAGAAGCTGTTCGTTTTGAGGTAACCCAAAATCTCAATGCCAAAATCAGTGGGCACTTCTCTTTCCAATCTAACTCAGTCTCTTATTAGCACCTTTCGGTCAATCTCATACTTTCTAGAGAAATTTTACCTTCTTGACTTCTGTGATATCACAGTATCCTTGTATCTTCCCTAACACTTCTTGTGGCCTTCCTCTCTCTACCTAATCTCTGAGTTTTGGCATTCTATGGGCTTTGAAACTTTGCCTCTTCCTTTCCATCTGTCAGCTTTCACCCCAGGTGATTTCATCCAGTTCTAAGGTTTGAATGGATGTCCATCTGATAACCCTAAAATTAAGATCTCTAGTCTGGATTTCTCTGAGCTCTAGATTTGCAAATTCAATACTTCCTCCTCTGCATCTTAAATATAACATATCCAAAACAGAAATACCAAATCCGTCTACGGCCATGCCACCCAGAACAAGCCCAATCCTGTCTGATCTCGAAAGCTAAGCAGGATTGGGCCTCGTTAGTACTTGGATGGGAGACCACCTAGGAAGACCAGGTGCTGTAGGAATAAAAAAATAAAAAATAAGGGATTGTAAGCTGACAAGATCCTCGCCTAAAAAAATAAAAAGAAAGAATTATCAAATCCATACTCCCTCCCCCCACACATACACACACCTCCATGTCAGCTCTTATTATTATTTAGAAATACCAGCAGCCTCTATGTTCAAGCAAAAAAAAAAAAAATTCTAAGCATTATCTTATAAATTCTTCTTTCTCTTTCCTCCTTACACCCACCTGATCCACTATTGCTGATTCTGTTACTAAAACATATATACATGTGTCTATTTCTCCCTATGTCCAAGACCATCAACTTGGTCAGGACCTTGATGATATCTTTTCAGCACAAAAGTCTCCTACCTGGCCTCCCAACTTTTATTCTTGCTCTACACAAATCTGTTTCTTCCATGGTATCTAGAGATCTTGAAATATAATCAAAATCACGTTAGTTCTTTGCTTAGACCCAGATTTCTTTCCTTGGGCAAAGGGCTTGAACTGGTTGGCCTCCTTGCTCCCTCCTCAAGGTCACTGGGGACCCTTCTCTTCCCCCCCTGTACTCTAGGCACATTCATCTTCAGAGAGTATCTAAAACACTTCTGCCGCTTTCCCACCTCCAGACCTTAGCAGCTGCTTTTCTCTCACCTGGATTGCCTTTACTCTGTCTCTCCCCATGTCTGACTTCTCGTTTCAGGTTTCCACTAAAATAACTCATTCATTGGGGGGCCTGATTAATCACATCATCTAAAATAATGTCCTGCCAGTCCTGTTATTTTCTATTACTGAATCCTATTAATTTTCTTCACAGCATTTACTACTGCCTATAATTATTTGGCGTGTCAATTTGCTTGCATATTGTCTGCATCACACAAGAACAAACTTTCCATGAAGGCTGGGTTTATCATTTTTTATTATATCCTTAAGACCTAGATAAACCCTGATAATAAATGTTTCAAATGAATGAATAAATGAATGAATGGAGTGAAGAACAAACACAAGTCTTGAAATGCATTATTTTCAGTAAATAATTCCAAACCCTGTCATTAAATAGCTTCTCTCATAGAAACTCTTTTTCCTTTCCAGCCCTCTTTTATGTCCATACTTGCGTTCTACCTTCTCTGTAAAGGTGTCCTTGATCCTTCTAGTCCTTTAGCTCTGGTCGCCTTCACACATCCTGTACTTATACTATAGAATTGTTATTCATTGTGTATGCATATGTCCTATACAGCCAAACCTCACTTATTGAGCAACTGCCCTGTACCCATGGTGGGTACATATAAAATATATCTTGAGGGCAGAGATATATTTTAAAAAGTCCACTGCATTGAGCAGAGGGTTTTGCATATAGAATATATTTAACAAATAATTGATGATTAATTGAATCCATCCTTGATATGCATGGCTGTTATCCAGTGGTGTAAATTTTAGGGTGTTTTTAAAAAAATCAAAATTATCACTAAAATTTTTTCTAAATTCAGGTAAAGTGATCCTATACTTTAAAAGGATTTTGAGAATATCAGATAGATCTTCCTTTTTATTAAATATTTATTTACCTTCTGGGGTCATATCCTGACTCTACCAGTTACTAATTGTGTGACTTTAACCAAGTTTCATAACATCATTTGGCCTCAGTTTAATTATTTATGAAATGTATATGTGCAAGGGATATAATAATAGAATCGTTACAAAGTAACACGTTTGCTGCTTGGTATAGTTTTTGGCGCAGAGCCACAATGTCATTTTTATTCTGAACACCTGCTATATGCCAGGCATTAGTGAGGTACAAGATATACTTGGTGACTAGTAGTCACTCAGTGCAGTAAAACTGATGGTAGTTGTACAGGTGATTCTCATTAAGGACCACCTCTAGGTTGTGAAAATATTTACTCCTCTTATCTACCAAATGGTGTTTAGAGATAATTAACACTGCCTAACACTGTCATCACTCTGTTAATCAATAAATACATTTCTATTGTCTGTAGGAGGCCGTGGTAGGTACAATAACTCCAATTCTTTACCCTCTCTGTGTCTACATTCTGTGTACTGTAATACTCTGAGACTGGGCTTAACCATGTAGTTGGATTTGACCATTTTATTGTTAAAAAATACTTGTTTGAGTGGGCTCACCCTCACTGTTTTGCAAGACCACATTCTTAGGTGTAGTGGGTAGAATGGCCCTTAGAGATGTTTACACCCCAATCTCCAGAACCCATGAATATGTTACAGTACATGGCAAAGGATTATGTTTATGGTTACAGACCTTAAAATAGGAGATTATCCTGGATTTTCTGGGTGGGACTAATGTAATCACAGTGTTGTAACAGAAAACTTTCTCAGGCTGGAGTCAGAAGATGGGCAAAGGTGAAAGAGATGCAGCAGAAGGGGAAGTAAAAGAGTTTCCAAGACTGAGAAGAACAGTGAACTTCTGCTGGGTCCGAGATGTAGGGGTTCACATTCAAGGACCAGAGGAAAGCCTCTCAGAGCTCCAGCCAGCAAGGAAATCGGACCTCAGTTCTACAATCATAAAGAAGAAGATTTTGCCAATGACTTGAATGAGCTTCAAAGTAGATTCTATTGAAAGCCTTACAATAAGAGCCTACATGGCTGATTTTCATGTTGTGAAACCTGGAACAGAAAAATAAGCTAGGAAAACATAGACTTCTGACCTACAGAATCATGAGATAATGTTTGTGTTGTTTTAAGCCAAGTCCTTCAAATTTGCTAAGAGAATTTCCCTTTCTTCCCAGTAGAGGTCAACCTAGATGAGTTACAGCTGATTAAACTTAAGGCATGTGAATAAGCCCAGCCAAGATCACCAAGGGCCCCTAGCCAACCACTCCACATGCCTGAACAGCAACAACTGTATGTCCTGATGTTTTGTGGTTGTTTGTTATGCAACATTGTTGTAGCAAGGGATATCTCATATGGAGGCCAAGGGACAGCTGGGTGAATGTTATACTTTTTTAATGAAATGCTCTCTAAGAATAGTGAGAAAAATCTGTTTAATTATGAGGTTAAATTAGGGAGATTCTTACATATATTATTAAGGAAAAGAAATGGGGGAAATGAAAGTTACTAGAACTTCACTTCTACAAATTTTTTTTTAAAAAAATGTGTGACCTAGTTAGCCCAAATGGTCTTCACATTTTTGAAGTTTCAGTTTATGAAATGGAAACCAAATGTATCAGCCATACTGCTTTTTTCCACCAAACCAATAAGTAAACAACAATAATAAATATAAATGAAATAGTATTTCTACTTAAATCAGAAAGAAACTCCACAGAGTTAAACCGGAGAATGAGTATTTCCACTAAGGCTATCTTAACTGAAGCAGCTATTTAAAAAAAAAAAAAATTAATGTAATTCTGGCTTAATTTAGTTTTGTTTTATCAAGTCAGCAGAGTTAATTCTATGTCAATAAAAAAAGAAACTCAAGCTGTGCAAATCATTTTACACTCTATGTGAATTTCTAGGGGAAATACTGAAAACATATTTAAATTGCACCACAGGAATTATGAGTGTATTTAATTTTACAAAAAAAAAAAAAAAAAGTGTCATTTGTGTTTCTTTGAGAATTAAAAAAATCCAAACAAAACAAACCATTCCATAATTCAGTGTTTGGGACACAGTGGGTAACCAATTGAAGAACTTCCTCCCAGGCCAAAAACAAACACTGCCTAACATATTGTTTTTCAAATCGATATTAGATTTAGCAAGGTTGGGGTTGTGGCAGCCTGTTCTCTCTAGCAGTTTAAGGTAAGTATACACATTGATTTATGAATGAAGGAGATCTGGTTCCTGGTGGGGCAATAGCATAGAAGTTATTGTGCACAACTCAGTGTTAGTTTTGACCCCCGGAATGAGGTTATCTGATCTTAGAGTTGAAGGCATTCACTGTGAGCTTGTCCCTGTAGGTAAATAATATTTAAAGAAACTGTGGAAGAGAACTAAAACCAGTTATGTGATCTCTATACAGCTCTGCAGTTCAACTTAACCTTTGCAGTAGTCTCTAAAAAGAAGAAAAAGCAATTAAAATTCATACACTAGGTGCTTTCAGATGATAAAATGAAAGGCAGTCATTTGCTTTACAGATAGTTTTAATTGAGTTGAATTCATACCGGAGTATATGTATGAGGAGCTGCTGTAGCATGAGATTTGAAGGCTCTTTATCCATAGTAGCCCAATTTGCCTCCTTTTGAGAAGGGAAAGAATTGACCCAAGTCTCTCCAAGAAAGATAACTTCTTGTTTTCTCTAAAACTAGAAATAGAATTGGTATTAAAACATCAATTTTGTCAGCAGGATAGGCCTGAAACCTTAGTAGAATAATGTGTGTGTGTGTGTGTGTGTGTGTGTGTGTGTGTGTGTTAGTATAGAAACATGTCAGATAACCATAAACATGTCTGATACTTCAGAACATTGATACCTGACAATGGGTAAAAAAAAAATATGCCACTTTTCTGTGGTGTTTCTGTGTGTGGCACGTATTCTTACAGCGCCAGAGTTCTCGTCATCTGATAAAATCTCCCTGAATATTTTAAAATAATTCCTTCCAAAAGTACATGATTTACTTACTTCAAATGAGGATTAGATATGTTTTTGACATTATTATTTGCATTTTGAGTTTATTATTCATTCATTGCATTATTAGGCATTCATTAAGTAAGACATCTATATATCTGACAAAGTTGCTATGATATTTTTAAATACCACCCACCCCTCCCTATATTTCAACGTGATTTTAGTAATAATGATGAAGTAAAACAAATATATATATATATATATATATATATATATATATATACACACACACACACACACACATATATATGTGTATATATATATATATATATATATATATACGTGTATACATGTATATATATCCATATATATATATATACGTATATATATATGTATATATATACGTATATATATATATATATATATATATATACACTCTTAGGTTTGCACCTACCAAGCAAAAATTTTACACCTTGCAATTTAAATTCTATTTCACTGTTAAAACCTTAAACATAGATAGAGACTCTAAGTGGTCATATGGAATGATAGAATTGAATTAGCCCAAGGGCCATTTCTTTGTCTTCATAATTATTATGTTATTATTGTTAATTCCAAATCTAATGCTTAAATGTAGGAATCTTAGTACCACAAGGTCTCCTCTTCCAGCTAAGCCATAGACAAGTTGAGCAGTCAAAAAACAGCAGAGATCTACAAAGAAAGAAGCACAATTTAGGTAGGAAATATGGATGGGTCTAGCTGTTCAGAAGGGGCTTCTTGGGAAATAGAAGACCAAAGCTACTCTAAAAGTATAGGGCTTATACAATAGGTATTGAGAAAATGAGGTCAGGGTAGAATTTTTTTTTTTCTTTATTCAGAGCAGATTCACAGTTGCTGTTTGGTTCTGCTGTTACTCCGTTTTATAGAATACAGAATTCAATTCCATGAATTTGCAAAGATAATCAGTCTCTGGAAGCTGATTCATACTAGCCAAATTATAAGAGAATGACTCATAAATCAGAATTATTTTACAGTAGGAAATTCACTTCACTTGAGACCTAGTAGGACCTAGTAAGTGATTAGAGTGCTGTGGGGTTGTGATAGGGGGTTTGGCAAGCATCGGTGTTGGTAATTATTTTAGCTCAGAGATAAATAAAGCAAAAGATTTTTTCCCACATATTTCTTCCCACATATCAAGTCTTAGCAAAGACAATTGATATCCTTTCTTGCTAAAGTAAACTGATGAAATGTTAATCTAACTTCTAGACCAATCTGGCTAAAGAACCAAAGCCAATAATTTAAAAATATCATCTTCCATAATTGCTATAGGAAAACATGCTCTCATTCTTACCCTCTACTCTCCTTTTTAATACCAGGATGACATTCTCATTTGAACATATTTTTTCATGTCACAGTCTTGAAGTTCATAGTTGCAAAGCCACTTCAGAGCATTGGGCTGGGAACCAAGAGTGCCCATATTCAAATATCAGTTTTGTCAATGTTTAGACAGTAGACTTGAGCAAGACAGTTCTATAGATAGGCCTAAATTTCCTCACCTTTTTACAGGAGAGTTGGAGTACATGATAATAAATATGCTATTCAGCTCTAATGGACTATAATATATTTAATACTGCTAGTGGTACTTATTTATTTTTAAAGTGAATTTTCTGTAGTAGATCTCTGCCGTTTTTTGACTGCTCAACTTGTCTATGGCTTAGCTGGAAGAGGAGACCTAGGAGTTCCTTATGTAGATGTTGAATAAGTCTTTGCTGTGGACTGAGTTTTTGTGTCACTCCCCATTCCCAAATTCATATGTTGGTATCCTAACTACCCAACGTGAGGCCTTTGGGAGATGATTAGGTTATGAGGTGGCACCTTCATGAATGGAATCAGTGGCCTTATAAAAGAGACCCCAGAGGGCTCTCTAGCCCTTTTATCATGTGAGAAGATGGCCATCTGTGAACTAGGAAGTGGGCCCTCACTGCACACTGAGTTCGCTGGTGCCCTGATCTTGGATTTCCCAATCTCTGGAACTGAGAGAAATAAATCATGTTTAAACTACTCAGTCTATAGTATTTTTGTTATAAGCCGACCAAACAGACTGTGTCCTCTTGTTTTTAATCCAATTAAACTTCCCTTCTGTTTCCTCTTCTTGGTGATTCAATTAATGAAGTCTTTCAGAGATTCTGGTTGGTATGTATCTCCCATAACCCTTAGGTGCTCATATTCAGTGCTCTGTTAAGTCAGGAATCACTCTTCCCTCTGCTGCCCAGTTTGCCCACAGCGGTGGACACCTCTCCTCCTGTTTTCATTGTCCTTGTTAGTTATACATTTTGAAATGTCTTTACTGTCATTTTAATGGGGTGTCAGGAAATGATGGAGGTAAACACATGTATTCAGTTTGCCAGGTTTAGCCAGAGAAATCACCTCTGTAATATTTGATTAAAGAATAAAATGGAAAATGTTTGAAATAATTATTTTGGCAGCCCTGTGTGAATAATGGAGTGGAATATAGGTCAGGAACCTGAGACGTGGAGTCAAAGAAGGCTGTTTCTGTAAGTATAATTTAAGGAGATGAAATAGGGGCTTCCTGATGAGAAAATCTCGAGTCAGAAAGTTAGGGTTTAATAGCTTTTAATGTGCTGAATAACCACAGTCAAAAGGGAGAGAAATTGAAGCAAACTCGGAGATTCAGAGCTGGTTGAGTGCTGTCCATGGGAGTCATGGAGACTATGTTAGCTTTAGAATGAAGTCAGGCTGTTTTGACTTGTTGAAAAGTTTAACTCTGAGTGGGAAAAGCCTCAGGGCAGGAATTAAAGGCATAGACATTCAGAGAAGGATTTGACTTTTATTTTTAGATGGTTGACACCTGACCCATCTGAGCATAAAACAAGTGGAGAGATAGAAGATTTGGGTATGTGGGAGAAAGAGGGTATTTTTGGGAGAACTGGTTAGGCGACCCAGAGCTCTTTGGGAAGCACATACTTTGATGTCTTGAGGGCTGGTTTGCCTGCAGGAAATTTTGATTCTGATGGTTGTATGCTAATAATGACCTTGACACAAAAGCTGTTATAAACACTTCGGATCATTTCACTTCTTTCCGGCTGGTAGCCTTTGGGGTTGCCAACAATTAGTCCCTACTGTTAAAATGATCAGAGCTAGCTAATCAAGTGCTTACAAATAGTTTACACATTATCTAACCTATATATCTTGCATATGAGCTCTGCTCCTCTGTAAATTTTTGAAGGGACACTTACTGGTTTTCCTTAATTCTTAATCTAAATTCAGTATCTGTGTACTATGTAACATTTGCAAACTCATCCACAAACACATTAGTTCCAAGGTTATGAGCTACAGCTGTGTGCCAAGTCCACCCTCTCCCAAATTCTGAGTAGTTGACTAACTGCCCTTTCACAATCCCCACTAGGCTTTTATGATTTAGGATCTACATATATTTGACACTTATGTTTTGTGCCTAGATTCTTCATTCATATATCAGATCTTCCTTTATCATTCTAAAAACTACTTGAAAACTTTTTCATGAAATTACAGCATTTTCAATGTGGCTATAGATACATCTTGGCTACTTCCAGCTTCTGAGATTAATCCTTTTTTTCTGATCCCTGTGAAAGAATGTCTTTCTCTCGACATCAACATATTCTAACTTTAGAGGTAATTTTTTTCCTCAGTTGCTGTGTCTCAAATGTTTCAGTGGGAGCGAGGTGTTTTTGATAGTGTCATTCTTATTATTTTAGGATTCTTCACACTTTGCAGAATCTTACTTTGTCAGCTGCTGCTGTGTAGATATTCACAAGGGCAGTGTATAGACAGGGTCAGGAAATTGGCATAAAGATTAAGAAATTATAACTTCTGAGGAAAAACTTGGGACATAAAAATAGAAAGTTACATACTGTGTTACTTCTTTTAAGAATGAAGAGATGTTATCAATCCTAGGGAGAAAAAATTGAGTTCCAAGTACAGGTTAGCAAAAGGTGTATAAACACCTACTTTGCTGATGGGCAAAGTAGCTACTGTCTGTGATGAAGTGACTAGAAAGAAGAACAGAAATGAAGACAAATTTCAGCCAAGGAATTGATTAGGAACAATAAATAAGTAACATACAAGAGTGTGTGTTGTTGTTGGAACCAGGTAGATTATTAATACATTTAGGAAACTAGGAAGTAGCTGAGTTAGAGTACAACAGAATGGGGTGATAGCTAGCATATTGATCCATACACTATTACGGTTCTTTTTATCTTGGAATTCTAAAGAAGTGAATTTGTTTTTATTGATGGGTAGTTATAGTTGGAGAATATAGAACTCTAGATTATTTACAAAAGGGATAGAAAAGAGAGATATTAATATATTAATATCTTCTGAGTTTGAGAGGAGACTATATGTGCTGTGGTCGGGATGCAAACTGAGGAGACCTCTGGAAAATGTTTTGAATATGTATAATTAAAGAACTTCGAAGTAAGGTTGAATGACCAGACCCTCCGAGATTTGTCATTTTCTAAGTTTTCCATCAGTAAGTCTTGAATTATGTATTTTTGAATAGACATGATATGTTGAGAATGGTGCCTATGCAGCAAAAAAATGTTATAAAGTAATAATTCATTTCTCTTCTCTTTGTTAAATCCTCGGGTACATAAAATAGCATTCAGGTTTTCTAACGACCATGGGAGAAACAAAATAACAACCTTAGGTGAATGTATTATAACCTGTGGCAGTTTAGGTCAGCCTGTCCATACTCAGCTTGGAAAAAATGAACGATTTTCATTAAGTTCTCTGAAACATTGAAAATTAATTTTCGTACCCTTATGTTTCCCTTTAAAACCATCTGGATATCTGACCAGCCATACTTGGGTTCACAGACTTTCCATGTTGCACTGGATAAGAAAGGTGCTTTGGAAATGATATGGAATTTAAAGATGAGAATAAAGACTCTCCTTCTTCTACATCTATGCTTATAAGTATTTAGAGTTTTGAAACAAAGTCTCTTAAACATGAAGATTGGAAGAAATCCGAATTGTTGGCGGTATTGTTACCAAGACCCAGTAGGTTTTATTCCTTTCCTCCTAACCTAATTTTGAGAGTGTATATACTCTGACAAGATTTTTCAGAGCCCCTGGTTCTCTTTGAGGCCTTCACTTCTTCAAAGTACCAAAGAAAAGAGGTGGAGAGATATTACTTTTTCCTGATAATAAAATGCCTCTGTTGGATGTACTGAGTTGCAAAATCCAGTGGACCAGAAACAAGAGACATACAGTGAAATCAGGGGAAAGAACTTTCAAATATAATTTAGAAGGAAATCAAATTGTCAGATGAAAGTGAGTGTCCAGAAAGGATGTGATTAAAAAAGACTTCCTGCCGTAAGGAGATCCCTGGAGTATCTTATTTTAGTCCTGCCATGATTCAATGACTATATTAGGTGTGTGGGTCTATATGTGTGCATGCTTAAAGTTATAAAATAGATGGATAAAACAGGTTTGATTATGTCCTAAGAAAGCAAAATAATAATAAATAATATCCTTCTAAGTGAAAAATTATTTAAACTAGCAAATGAACAAAAGAAATATGAAACAATTAGGCTTAATATAAGTACTCCAGAAGAAATAAACTTGAAACACGTAATTGATTATGTATCAGGAATGCCATGGTGATTATTTACAAAATTTCCATACTGTTTTCCATAGTGGCTGTACCAATTTACATTTCTACCAACAGTGCAAGAGGGATAACTTCCTGCTTCTGTTGCTAAGGCTCTAGGTTATCCTTTCCTACCTGAACCAGATAGCTATAGCATATGGCCTACTTAGTAAACAGTTTCATAGCAAGGCTCCATACTGTAGCTAGAAGAGAGCTCTGCATAACCAATATGTAAGCATCCATGTACAAGCAACCCAGAATACCTGCCCTGCTAATATATCTTGGCACCTTTGACACTGTACAATGTAGAAAATGACCCTGCTATAAATTTAAGAGTATAAGGTACTGTCTTTAAATAATGGTGTTGTGGTCTGTATATTATTTTGTCAAGAAATCACTTTCCACATAGTATATATAAATTGTAGCAGAAGCAGACAGCTAACCCATGGTAAGACTCCATTCTATAAGTGGTGCTGCTTACTTACCTGATTAAGTTGTCATTTCTGTTAATTGAAATCCAGATTGTCCACCCCTCCCCACCCCCGCCCCCTCTCTCTCTCTACCTCTCTCTCTCTCTCTACCTCAGCAACTCAGGATTTTTTGAGTCGCTTCACCCCACTAAAGATTGAGGGCTATAGAAACTTTCTGTACATTCAATGAAGCATGTACCAAGATGCTTTTCATCAACACCAAAGACTCGTCAGTCTCTGAAAAGTCTAGAATTAAGTACAGAATCCTCAACAACTGCATTTTTACTGTTTCAGCTATTGTGAAGATATGTATTTGTAGAATTTAAGATTTCATCTTCAACATGTTTTTCAAAACACCTACTACAGTTACTAATGTCTTTATGAAGAGCCTGGCTATTTGTGTGGCTTCTCAGTCCCTTGAGCCTCTCTAATCGTGACAATATCTGTACTGCACCTCTCTGGTTTGGACTGAGAAATAGTTTGGAAAGTGTGAATTTTATCTAAGAAAAGATCCCAGGTCAAACAAGATGAAGGACCCTGTACCTCCCATCTATTCGTTGCTCATCCTCTTTCCTGAGTGAAGTTATCTGCCCTGTTTCTCCAAGAGTGCACATGCTCAGCCAGGAGCTCTCTGTACCTTATTTAATAATTCCAACCTGGGTGGCATCTAGGTGTGTCAGGACCATCCATTCAGTTATCTTTGTCTTTTGGGCTGCAAAGATGTCCTGGAGTCTTATGATGAAGCCTCTCTTCTGAGAAACGGAATGGGAGAGAAATAGAAATAGAACTTCTCTTACATTTGTAGTATACTTTATGGTTTACATGTTTGATTTCCTGTGGTTCTCTTCATAGCCCTATAAAATAAAAAGACAAAATAAAAGTAAATATTATTTATTGATAAAGAAACTAGGACTCAGAGATCCCTAAATTTGTAGGGAATGAAGGCAAAAACTTTAAAGCCCCTTTCTTTCTCCTTCCGTGCTATTCCTATAAACCCTCTTCCCAAGTGTTGCTCTCCCAGGAAACTTTTTCTGTGACTTTAAATAGGACATCTACCAGCACCACTGATAGGAAAGTGTAATCACTTTAATTGAGGAGAGGAGAATGGGTCCAGAAGCTATTGCCCATAATCTCCTATTAGAGATCACACAGGGCTGAAAAGGTGAGGTCTGCAATTACACCCCTGCAGGAATTGTAACATTTTCAAGTGTTAATTACCTCAATGTTCCTGAGGCGCTGCGTTATTGTTTGGTACAACTCAAATTTTATAGTATAGAGAATAATGCTGCCATAAATTTAAGAGTGTAAGGTCCTGTCTTTGGACGGTGATATGGATAAAGTCCCGTAACAATTTGTACATTATTTAGGTTGTTAAGAAATGACTTTCCACATAATATGATTTTCTGTTTTCCTATTAGTAGCAGCAGAAAAAATATCTGTGATTATTTCTTAGCCTGCAACAGAGTTGGGGTTGGGGGAAGGCAGAAGGGGCATAGAAAGAAGGTATATGTAAATGCATGTATATGCACTTACAGTAAATAAATGCCTAGCAAATAAATAAGACCTAGAATATAAACAATGACAAGGAGATCTCAGATTAAAAATCACTTAGGTATGACCCAGCATATTAAATCTAAATATTCCTGACTCTGTACTTTGCCCTCCATTTTGTGTTATGATGCCAGTTGGGACATAGAAGTCGAGCCTTTTAGTGAGACTTAGTGCAATACAGTGAAGCTTCACCTGGCTTAAGGATATATCATATAGAATATACTCTAGGGAGTGGCCTATTCAAAGACATGGTGTTCCTTCATCTCAGGAATCTCAAAGCCCAGAGAACTTCATACTTCTTCTAGCACTGATAATTTTTTAACTTGTAAGCTTCAATGCTGAGTTTGTGTCTCCCCCAAAATTCCTAAGTTAAATCCTAATGCCCACTGTGATGGTAGTAGGACGTGAGAGAGCTCCCTTGTCCCTTTCACCATTTAAGGACACAGCCAAATGTTGGCCATCTATGAACCAGGAACAGATCTTTACCAGACACTGAATCTGCTGGTACCTTAATTTTGGACTTTTGTGCCTTACAACTGTGAGAAATAAGTTTCTGTTGTTTATAAGTTACAAAGTCAATGTGGTCTGTTATGGATGGCAACCCAAATGGACCAAGATATGGACTGAAGGCTTATATCAACTATGTGTGCTTAGTATCCAAATAAGATGAAACTGTCTCTAAAAATATGATAAATGCGTGCTCATGTTTAGGTGTAATGCTAAGATGATATGTTGGTCATATGTGGACATCGGTAATAATTAATAATTATGTTCTATCCTTCGTGTTATGTTACAGTTCTCACCCACTTCCTCTCTTACCTGGTGTCTTCATTTATAGTCACTTACATGAAGAGAATGTTCAAAGGATGTCAAATGGACTCCAGACGTTTATCCCAGGCACGCACCCCCACTTTGTCAGCAGCGTTATCAGCATCAGCAAAGAGAGTACAACATTTAAATCAAATTGATTTTTCGAAATCATGAGTTATTCATTGGGAAATGGGGAAGGAAGATAACCAGAATTTTTATCTTTTATTGAAGTAGATAGCATAATTCTTTTCTAGAAATGGTGTGTTTGAAGATAACAAGCCAGTAGTGGCTTAAAAACTATCTGTTGGCTAGACAAACAGGTGGTATAATCTTTATTATTGTTATCTTAGTAAAAGTAATTATTTGCTAAAAAGGCAAGAGTGCTTTTTCTCCTTTGTTATTACTTCCTTTCCTTGCACTTATATAACACTTAATGCTTTTCAGAATAATTCTACTGTGGCGTTTTACTTGATCCAAAGGGATATTTTCCAGCTCCAAAAGAACAGCAACAACAAAACCTTTTGAAATAAAAAGATAAATAAAACATGGTGGAAATGAAAACATTACTAAATGTAGCTGAAATTATCAAGGGATAGGACTGCAAGCCATCTGTCTTATGTGATAGAATAATTCTCTATATCAGTGCTGCAATAATTTATAAGTAGCTCTCTTTAAGGCACTGTTTTAAATACTGTATGTGAGCTTTAAGTCACTTCATGATCAAAACAAACCTAGGCAGCATCATTATCGTTATTTTATATATGAAGAAAATGCGGCACAGAAACATTAAGAAATTTGCCCAAATTGCACAGCTAGTAAGATAGAATTGAACCCAGGGAATCTGTCACTAGAGCCAGCATTTTCATAAATAGCTTATTGACAGAATTTGATTTGGAGTAGAGGAAAAATCCATCCTTGAAAAACTCATCTCAAATACTGAAAATATATTTGTTCTCATCTAACTTTAATCTTTCTTTCCTGTTCTCTCTTCTCTAAGCACTGTTGAATGTTAATGAGCCAATATTTTATTCAACTTCAGCCAGTCATTAGCAGGTAATTAATTTGTTTTACATATCCAGCCTCTCTTTTAATGACTAAACTTTGAGCAAAGCATGCTTCCACCACTGGGTGTTTGCTTCTACTTGTAGAGGCAAATGAGCAGCATATATTTGGTTTGTTTTGCTGTCCTTGTTATTGGATTTGGTTGTAAAGAGGAATGGGAACATTGTTAATCAGAGTATAGCAATTTGTTTTAGCAACGAATTGTAGGAAATCTGACACACACAGCCACCTAAACCCATCAACAAAAGACAAATAGAGCCTGCAATTTGCACAACTGACACGTAGGCACTAGTCATTCTATGACACAGTGAGTGGTATTCAAATAGAAAACTGTCAGTAAGCTATATTTACTCTGTCAGGAATGACCAGCATTAAGTATTAAGTATAAAAACAGAATGGGATTCCTTTCCCCATCTCCATTAATTTTGTTTCCCTTCTTTCTTTTACTATGTTTGAAAATTTTGTGTATCCTTGAATTTTGTCTCGTAACATATCTGGTCGAGTTACCCAAGATTCTACAAGTCCCTGGGAGATTCTTAAAATATTTAATGTGTTTAAAGGAGATGAATGTAGGAGCAACACACTGATTCAGAGTATAGAACCTAGGAGGAGTTTGGGGTACAGGATTGCCCGAGGGGGAATGGGTTGGGCTTAGGGAAGAGATGGGGTAAGCCTTTGACTAAGCCTTTAGGAAAACTTACACTTGGAAGGCTCAGTGTCCCCAGTTCCTTTTGTACTGTGTTTTGACTCAGGGTGGATACATCACAATACTCTGGGGATTAGATGTATAAACGTTATATGTGTATGTGTGCGTGTGCGCGCGTGCGCGCACATGCACACACAACACACACACACACACACACACACTCAACTTTGCCTCCAACTTTTCATCTTCAGCCTGCCATTGCGAAGGGCTGGAGAAGGGCTGTGAGGGAAGCACTGAGAGAGGGGAGAGGTAAGTCTGCTGTGACTACAACTTTTATACTCTTGTAATCCTTGCACGTTATGTATAAGGAAATGCAACATGTTAGAAAGAAAATGGCAAAAACTTTGGAGCCAGACAGCCAGGGGCTTCAACAACAGCTTAGCCATTTGTTCCTCATCTGTCATTGGGCCAGTTTTTTTTTTTTTTTTCCTTTCTAAATCTCAGTTTACTCTTTTGTAAAATGGGAATGGTACCAGCTAACTTGCAGTACTGTTATGGGGATTTAATAAGATTATGTATTTAAAGGGCTGAGTGGAAACATATTAGAATTTTAAAACTATACCTATTAACCTATACCTATGAAACAGGAATTTCCAAAATTGACTACTTTCACAAAATTAGCTTGGTTGATTCATAAGACAGAACCTGATCGATTTAGCCAATTTTAACTAATTTCCCCCACCACAGATATATTTGACTGGTGGTGATTTCTTTGGTTCCTTATTATTCAAGCCTTAATACAGTGCAAACATTCTGATAGTTACCTAGCCAGAGGAACATAACAACATGCAAAAGCTTGGTTTCTAAAATACTGGCTAAAAGGGTTTATTTCTTCATATGTTTTTATAAACAGTACTCAGTAAGGAACCTTCTAAATAAGAAAGGGAGGATGTGTCCTGGGCAGTATAAAAGTCAATGTCAGTAACTAAAGACAGGATAGATTCCTTGTCTCCCCGTCTTTTCTCTCTCCCAAAATAAACCGAGGTAGGAGAGTTGGCAAAAATTATAAAACAAAATGATTAGAAAAAGATGATGAATGAATTTTCCCCCCAGAATTATTTGGAAATACGAAATGTGGTTCTAATTTGCCCCATGCATGTGTTTTTTAATTAAAAAATAAAGGTGGAAGCATGTGAAACACTCAAAAGAGCTAGTTTATGAGTAATTCAAAAGGATCAGACAGGATAGTATATGTGTTTTATGTAATTCATTGCACATGTAATGATTGCACTTAGTGTCAGTCCATTAAGAAACATCTGCCTTTGCAACTGCCACCAGGCTAAATTATGCTTGTGCCTTAGAGGACATCTTCAGTGTAGATAAATAATATATGTTAAGAGATTTTATGGATTAACTTAAAATGTGTTATTTTTTTCAATTTGCTCAAGAGGATTTGATTCAGTTTCAGTTTTTTACGATTATCCTGTTTCTGACTTGAAATTCCCATTCACAAAAGCAATGAAGACCATTTTCATCAGTGTATCCCAAAAATAATCATTTGAAAAATTAATATTCAGCTTTTAATTTTATTTTCTCAGAGCCTTTTAATAGTCTTGATGAAGAGCCTTTGAGAACCATTTTAATTTAAAGTTAGAGTGTTACTTATCAAAATTTTTAAAACGCTTAGAAAAAGCATCTCTAAAACCTGCTATTTTATTGGTTCTAACTAGTGGGGGGTTCAAATTTACACTCAAGTAATGTTTTGTGAAGCAAGCCAAATATTTTCCTTTATTCTTTGTTCCAAAGACTATACTAATACATCTGTAAATGAAGGAGATTATTTTTTCACCACATTTGTCTATATCTTTACTGCTATTGATACAAATCACATAGAAAGCAAATGGATTTATAAAAGCCCATGGATATGCCTATTACAGTATCATATTATTTTTACATATGATAAAAATGTATATAAAAAATTTCCAGATGGAAATTTTTGTAAAGAGATGTTAGAGAAAACATCTGCCTGGGCTCAGGCAGAGAGCCCATGGGAGGAGTCAAGGTGAAATGGTGAGAAGAGCTCAGAAAAGCTGGTTTTCCGTATAGGATCTGCCTCTTATTAGTTGTATGGCCATTGGCAAGTAATTTAGTTTTACTGGCATGCAGTTTATTTACCAATAAAGAAAAGATTTGACATAGTGATCTCCAGTGTCCTTTTCTGCTTTGCAATTTGTGTGGCGTTTTCCCGAGTCTCCAAATCTATGGCATACGCTGCATCATTTTTCCTCTGGTTCTGTTAGGATAAAACCTGGGATTATTTCTCCTCACACCCTTTTCTTCAATTGCATTTTGCATGTTGCCACTTGAATTATTTGTTTCACACTACCACTGCTTTGCATAATTTATGAAGTGTTGCTTTCAAGGACAATTTTGGTATTTAAATGACCTTATTTCCCAGAGAATGTATTATTCAGATATTGCCGTCATCAAAATTATGGACTGTTAAAGTGTGAGGAGCTCTTGAAGGAAGCTGTTGTTTAAGGGGATTTAATTTTTAAAAATTTTTGATAGACATTCAATCAATGTGATAAAAGCTCCAAAATAGAAATAGCTACATAAACAATCACTGAGTTGAAAATGGAAGTGTCAATTTAGATACAATCTACTAATTAAGCTGATCGTTAGTGGAGAGTAGCCAGTCATAACCGTCAGCAGTTCTACTTTTAACATGAGACTTGTCCTATACAATTAGAGAATATAATTTAAGAAAACAGTTTCTATATATGTTTAAGATTGACTTTATCTAAACAAAACAGTCAAATTCATGTTTCTAAACCTTTTCAGCTTCATAATTATCACTATCATCAAGGACTAATATTGATTGAGCCTTTTCTATGTAACAGTGTCTTAGTCAGCTTTCCCCAGAAGTAGACTCTAAGGTGGAGATTCCCATGCAGGAAGTCAATTAGGAATTGGTTTTGTAATCAACACTTGTAAGAGAATGAGGAAAGCAGGATTAGACAGAAGGGGAATGTAGTCATAGGAGAGGTCTTTGCCACCCTCCTGGGCAGATCTGAAATTGTCCTGAAATAACCCAAGGGGGCCATGACTTTATACTACTATCTCATTGACCAAGCACAGGATGTAGGACACTCCCAGGAGGAGACAACTCTGTGGCTGAGGGCAATGCCTAGAGAGCAACTCAGCAGAGAGTTATCAACTACCAACACTGGTAGAGGGAGGCATTTGTGCCTCAGTCCAGAAGAGGGCTTTCCCATAGTAAAGCACAGCATTATGTGCTTAAATGGCTTATCTTATAATCATAGCAATAACTCTGTACTTAGCCATTGTGATTGTCCCATTACTACCATGAGGAAATAAGGCTTAGAAAGTTAACTTGCTCAGGGTCACACAGCAGTAGGTAGGTATGGCCAGATTCCTAGCTCTCTCTGACCAAAGTCTGAGTTCTTCCTTTCTCTGTCTTCTAAGGATTTGACCACTCTGATAATTAGTACACTTGAAATGATCTTGTTGTCTTGAGCTAAGTAATAGCTTTAATTCCAAATTCCAGATTCATGACTATACCATAACAATATTAGAAACAACCCCATCATCTTAATCTACTTCTTTCTATCTGTATTAAGGATCAGAAATAATGTGGTATATTATTTACACTAAGTAGCTGTCTTATCCTGTATGGTAAACTATTCTACATCTAACATCTAGTTTGTGTACAAATTTTGTTAAAATATTCTATTGAACTCCATAATCTCTGAATATTATTATCTGCAGTTATAGAATTTGGAGAGTAGTGCTTGGATGGTTGAGGGGTTGGGAGTTTGATGTAGAGTGTATGTAATATCTTTCTCCTGTTTGCAAAAAAATAAGTGAAACAATATAATACATGTAAAACATCTTGATAAATACTAAAGGGCTTTGAGATGCAATATATTGTTAAAAGTAAAAAAAAAAAAAAAAAAAAAGAATTATGAGAGAGCCAGTGTTCAAAAAGTTGACACTAGCCCAACTCTTCTTTTGATTATGGATAAAATCTTTAAATAAAATGACATTGCTAAGTTGTAATTTTCTTCCAAATCATGTTTATATAGTCTGTGTTGATGTGACTTCCACTTAATTTGTTTCCATAACTAATATGTATATATGTCTAAATAACACCAAATAAATTAGCTTGCCTTTTAAATAAGTAATTGAAAAGATCTTTGGCTCATAGAGATAAAATTGTAGAAAGAAATAATATTCAAATGTAATTATATTATTTTTTCATGTTCTCTATGCATTGGTAAATGAGGGCTTTGTCTAGGTTTTATACATTATGGGAAGGATTATATTTCTTGTGTATTCTTAATCTCTCTTTTTGAGCCTCCCTTAACATACTGTATTAGTGAGTATTTCTCCTGACTGGATGTGGCGGAAAACCCAACTGAAGCTAGCTTAAGGAAAAATGGAATTTATTAATCCATACAATTAATAAATCAACAATAGGGCTTGCCTCAGACCAGGAGTTCAGGCAAGTCACAAACTCCCTCTCCCTCTCTTCTTTCTTCTACTTCTACTTTTTCTGTCTTGGTTTAATTCTCTGATTGGCCCTTCTTCCTTGACGGCAAGGTGGCTGAAGCAGTTTTAGCTTATATCTTCTCATGTTAAAGGTCTGGAAAGAACACCTGCCTCTCTCCTTGTAGTCCAGCAGAAGTATTATATTTTTTCTCCATTTCCCGCCCCACATTCATTCTGGACCAATCACTGTGGCCAGGTCAAGCCTGAACCAAATGCAGCTGAGAGTCAACAGCAGCTAGACTCCAAAGATGTCTCCATGGGTAGGGTCACAGGAAGACCTTTCTCAGAGCATAATTGGGATTTTTTCCCCCAAAAAGAATATGAGAAAATGAATGTTGGATTGCTAAAACTGATGAATATTTATCACTACTACTTAAATCTATAAAGTTTACTTCTCAGAAAGTAGTTGCCAACAGGCGTATAGCGTGTATTATGTGAAGTTTTGTGTTCCCTGGGGGTCCTAAATGAAAATAAAGCAAGTACAAAAACTGAGAAACAAACTCTTCTAACAGTAAAATGAAGCTTCATGAGAGAATAAATAAGTGCAGGTGTGAGTTACATGCAAAGCATTTTTAACTATATATCAATGCTGAGTTTCTGTGAAACTTAAAGAGATACTGTTTTTGTTAGAGTGAAAAACTTCCCTTCAAGTTTACTGTGAGCTAATAGTTTTGCAGTCTTTTAATGTTCCAGGAAAGATGTGGAATACCCCTATCAGTTTAGAAAGCATTGATGGGTGGCAGCTTGTCAAGGTTACTTCTGTCAAATAGAAGAGTCATGTTTAAACATGAGTGCGTTATTCTCAATGTTTGATTTTGTCGTGATTTTTAATAGCTTTTGTGATTGTTCCTGGGGGGATGGAAAACATATATATATCAGATGACTCTTTCCATTATCCTTGCCAGAATATAATCTTATAATCTGACTAAAAGTAACAGCGCTGATGGGTTTTTTTTCTTAGCAAGTTTTCAGAATTTATACATCCAGCTCACCTAAAGTTAAAAGGGTAATTATAATTGGTGGAGTATAAAATATAATTCTAAGCCTTGTTCTAGAGTTCTGCATAAACTAGTTTATGTAAGTTTCTTGTTCATACATTGGAAACTGCTTTCAAATGAGGCATCTTATAAATTATCGAACATATACCTTTGAAGGGGTTAAGCCTCTTCCTCCTCTTCCAACACTGACATGGCTTCTCTTGCCACAGGTGGGTGTGAAAACATTGGCTGCCAGGAAGTATTGGTGGGGAAGGGATTACAGGAGAGGATCTAACCCACTGGAGTTGAGAAACACTGAAGGGACAAATCCAGATGCAAGTGATTGGAAGATGCTCCATTGGGCATGTCCACAGTGTGCCAAGACAAAATCCAGTGCTGTTCCGGAGGAGCATTTGGCACCCAGGTTAGTCTAAGAAAGAGAGGTGCAGGTAGGGATAACAAGGCAATCAAAGACAACACAAAACAGTGGATTTAGAAGCACAGATATCTCAAGAATCTGCAAAGGAAATCAAAGTTTGGGGCATTGTTTCCAGAGAGAGGACTTTCATTCCTATGCTTAGGAACAAGATTTCAGACTCTGAGAAGTAATTGTTAGCATATATGCAGAACCTCAGTCCTGGAGGGATTAGAATTTGGGAAGAATTATCTAGCCAAGGTCTCAGAGTAGGAGAATAAAACAGAAATCCAACAATCAGAAGAGGGTACAATTGGAAACTTAGGTCAGAAATACAGCAGAGGTCAGGGCTTGCTTCCCAAAGTGTGCTTTGGTCTGGCAACTTCAGTATCATCTGGAAGCTTGTTAGAAATGTAGCATCTTGGGCCTCCTCCAAATCAAGTGAATTAGAACCTGCATTAAAAAAAAAAAAAAGTCTTCAAATGTTTCCTGTACTCCTTCTGGTTAGAAAATTTCATAGATCCGGGGCCAGGGCTGGAGGGCCAAAAGTTTGACCTTGATGCTAAATCTTTAAATGTTGAACTTTAGGGGCACTGATGCCTGCAGTTCTTCCTCTTCAAACTGGTTCTATACCCAGTTGTTTTCTTCTGTATCTTCATTTAATCTTTACATCAACTCTGTGAGGTGGACATTTTCCTCATTTGTATATCAAGGAATTGGGATTCAGAATAGTTAAATAATTTACTCCAAATTAAACTACTTATAAGTGATAGAATCTGGATTTCTAGAAGTCTTTTTATTTTGGAATTTTTCAAGGGATCTATAAAAAATAGAACAATATAAAAACCCTATGTCCCCATCACTCAGCTTCAATAATTATCAACATTTTCCCACTTTTGTTTTATTGTAACCCATCACAACACATACACTTTCTTCATCTCTTTTCTCTCTTGGAGCCTGGATTGAATGTAGGCCTGGTTGACTACCATACTAGTCACCCATTTTTAACAATCACTTTGATTACTAAAAGGATTGTCACAGAAACTAATATGGAACAGAACCCAGTGCTAGTATTGATGGAGCAAATGGGCAATAGGGAGAGAGGAAGCTTATGGAGTCTGGAAATCAGACCCAAAGACAATTACTGAAAAGTGCTTTTTTAGCCAATGCATCCCTATATGAGTAGTAGATTTCTTGCTTCCAGAAGTAGTTATTCCTCAGTCAATAAACATATATGAGCATCTATAGGATGTTAGTTAGGCATTATGCCAAGTGTCCTGGTTCACAAGGACTTGTGTGACATGCCTTCCTCCCCAGCTCACTTCCCACCACTATCCTCCTCACAAACCATGTCTCATTCACACTGGCACTCAGTTCCTTGAATGTCATTTGATGTTTAAGGCCATTACATATGGCGTTTCCTCTGTCTGGAATAGTTTGCACCTCGCCATCCAATTTGAACTCTCAAATTGCAACACGTATCTTACTCAGAACAGCTTTCCTTGACCACCCTTCCTCTTGCTCTCCCACTGTCACACACAAACATGAGTGTTTTATGCTGTTAACTCACCATACTTGGTAATTATAACAGCCTGCAATCTGAGCTATGAGAGGCAGTGATTGGGTTTTCCTGTTTGTCACAATCTCCATAATCTACATAAGACCAGCTCTCATAAGGACATATAAAATGTAGGAGTGCTTGGATATTCCCATTTTTCCCCCCTTCATCCTTCTGCAAAAGAGAATTCTGGCATTGCTGGCTCACTTTCTTCATCTCCTTTGCTTTCCAAGGAGGGCTCTGCCATTGTCAGACCAGCTCATTGGGGTTTTTGTGGTACAAAATTTTGGGACAAATGGATTCTATAGGGAATTGGAATGAATGTTTATAGGAAATTTGGAGGAGCTGTGGAATGTGAGAAAAACTAGTAGTTACTACAACTTATTGATTGCTTATTAAATATCTAATCACTCTACTGTATATTGACTTATTATTGATAAAATAACAACATATTTTTTGCCTCTACAGGTCTCTTGACAAATTCTTTCTGGAGACATGAGAGAAAATAACATAAGAAGATGTAGAAACAGAAATAGTAGGGAAAGTAGATTTCTGTTCAAGATATTACTTTAACTCTGCATATGCTCCACCTAGCTCTGTGCAGTAATGATCATATTGAGTACAGAATGAGACATCAGACATGCACTGAGCTTCTATTGGTATAGAGTTTTGTATATAATTTAGGACATGATGGGGTACAAAAGAATGGATGATTATTTTCAACTCAATTCTAAGCAGGAATTGCCATGCTTCTTCAATTCTAGAAATGCTTTACTTACTTTTAAGCAGTTCTGATATTAGGATAAATCTCATACTATGGGCTATGTGCAAATTTACTGGCAATGACATCCCCTCCCCTCATCAAAAAAACAACTATTGATCAAATTGGTGGTAATCTTAAAATTGATAGCATCTTAGAGTGGATAAAAGTACTTTTTAAAGAAACTTTTATCACCTAATTTAATATAGCCCTTCTATAGATATGAAATATGAAAAATGCTCAGGTTTGGTGATAGTAGAGAGCCACATCTTCACAGTTGTTATTGGGCTTAGCAAATCAATCAGTCAGTCAGCTAGTATTTTAATCTTTCCTTAGAACCCAGTACTTCGTCAGCACTTAAAATCTGAGTTATGGAATACATAAGTATCTTACATTGACCAAATATATTCTTTTAGGATGCAGTTAAAGTGATGCACAAATTCTTTAGTGAAGAACTGAAAACTGATTTAAACCTGTTTTTAAAGTTTATTTTATATAATCATGTGTATAATAAACTACCTCACAGTTCTTATTCCAAAGAGTAGATTGGTAATTTTCAACATATTCTATTGCCCTTTTCAAACTGTTATATACATATTATATATGTAAAAACTCAACATGACCTTATCTTGTGATGTGATATACCTTGCCATTCTGTCTTAAATTTTAAACAGAAAAAGCTGTATGTTGTTTGTTAATGATAACCAGTCCTTGCTTCGTATTTTGCTCACAAGGCTCAAATTTTCCAACAAATCAATTTCAGGGCATTTTATATATATATATATATATATATATATATATATATATATATATATATATATATATATATACATACACATACACACACACACACACACACACACACACACACACATATATAATGTTATTTATGATGATACCTGAATTAACAGGCTGCTTCTTGGCAATTAGGATGATGATGCCTAGAGGTGGAAAATATGTGAGTCTTCTTTGTTTTCTTATTATATTTTGTTTTCAGAAGAAGGTGAAATTCCCTTCATGTAAAGCACTTCTGTTGGAATTATTGTTCACTGTAGTTACAAGCATTTGAAAGTTATGTGAGTGCTGAAACCATTTACTCAGCTGCTACTCTTTGCTCCCAGATCAATTACAAACATAGATAAACAGTATTGCAGTGTCAACTTATCTCACGTATGCTTACCTTATGCATGCATGCATGCATGGATGGAAATTTGTGAAGATCTTACAAGTTTCTGCTGGTTTTGGTTAGTATTTGAGACTTCTGGAAATTTCAAATGAATATATCTGTATGTGGAGCAGAGTGACCAAACTTCAGTGTAACTTAAGAGGCTCCGTTCCAGTTAGAGCGAAGTCTCCTTTAGAGATGATGACAGTGAATCCCATATAGTAGCGAGTTACCAAATGTATCTTTTTGACTTTGAAGTCTATTATACCTAAATTGGCTTCACTCTTTACCCATCTTTACAATCTCTCAGAAACAGATTGGCATAAACCACTTGGTAATACAAGCATCTTGTAATTCTTATCCTAGAACATTCCTAGCAACCCAACATGACCTTATCTTCTGATGTGATGTGCCTTGCCATTCTGTCTTAAATTTTAAACAGAGAAAGCTGTGTGTTGTTTGTTAATGATAGCAAGTCCTTGCTTCATCTTTTGTCCACAAGGCGCAAATTTTCCAACAAATCAATTTCAGGGCATTATCTTCCTAGTATGTATTTCTCAAACATAGATCATTTTTATTCATCTCTAAATCATCTCCAAGTTTGCTCTTTTTTACTTCAAGTGGTAGCTCCCAGAACAATGTACAATCTTCTTGCCAAGAATGATTATTCCTGAGCAGGAGATATTGTTCATTGGAACTGGTTTGTCTGTGTGGAAAGGGTTTTGGGTTTAGAGTTACATGATATGGTTTCCAGGGCTAGTCCCCTCACTGATTTGCTTGGCTTTGAGCAAGTCTCTTAATAATCTCCTTTGCAAACACTTTCCCCAATGGCAAATGGGAATTATTCCCTCTGAAGCTACTTAACAGAAATGGTGTAAGGATATGATTAGATGGAAATTATAAAAGTGGTCTTCAAAAGTTAAGAGGGCTACGCAAATGTGAGCCATTATTAATGAAAAGTTTTTCAAACTCAAATCATTTCCCTAACCTTCCTTTCTCCAAGGCTAAGAATGTATTTTTTAAATTATACTTGTACTTTATTTCATAGGATCTTTTTAATCATCACATTAAAGGATTTCATTAGAGCTGTTACTATTAATTTTATTACAATATGCTGTACCAGGTCAGTCTTTAAAATCTTGATTGCCCTCTTTTGACTAGCGACTGCTGGAGGAGTTTACAATTTTTTTTCCATATTTGTAAAGTACAGACCAAAGCATGTCAGGAAGTCATACACTTTATTAAAAGACTGGGTCTAATACATTCATGTTATTTGATTGCTGGGAAAAATTATGTATGAATGTTACACCTGAGGAATTATGCATTTGTGCATGTCCTAAGTCAAGGTCATAGAGTCAGATATGAAGATTTGTGCTAATTGATTTCTAAGACTCTTTGTCACTCAAAAATTTTAGTAAATAATTTGTGCCTACAAAAGTTTGGTATTATTATTATTTTAATATATACTATTTTAACATATTTTATTTTGAATTCTTAATATGGAAGGCTGATAGCTTCTAACAGATAACATTTTGAACAAAGGTACCAGATATTTGGGGAGGAGGGTTTGTTTTAAGTATCATGTAGTCATGCAGATAATTAGGAGGTTTATTTTAAAAGAATAAAAGGAGAAATATAAAAATTAAGATACAAATCTATTATCATAATACTTTTCTTTGAAAATCTTTAAGAAAATAGTCTATAACATGAAATTGAGAGCTCAAATTTGATATAATGAAAGGCATGCATTTTATTAGAACTGTTAAATTCACATGCCAAGTATTTACATAACGATAAATACTACAAATTGCAAACTAAATTGCAAAACATATTTATTTTATCTTTTAAGTCATCAACTTCAGAAAATTACTTGCTGGAATAATTATAAGATAAAATTCCCATTTCTGTATGTTAATAAGGAAACACATATAGGAGCAATATGAGAAATTTAATTCTTCCTTCTAAGAAGCAGTGAAGGAGTAATAAAACTACCCCTTGGGCATTGTCATAGCTTTCTTAGAACTTCTAGAGAGTAAATTCTTTTGTAAAACAGAACTAAACCTACACCCCTTCACTAGCACATCAAACTGTGAGAAGCTTTCTTTTCCAAACTTATAGATGCTCAGAACTCTGAAATTTAGGTTAATGAACTGTTCTTTAATGTCCCCATTCTCCATTTCTCCCAAAAGTCAGTGATGTTTTAAGTTCCATTAAGGAAATATTCTTCTGATAACTAGTATTATTTCCATCTTAAGTTCCATCAATCTTGCTTATATGTTAAATGATTATTTCTTCTCTTTAAACTCATAATAAAAATTTCATTTTAACTTTTAAGGTGAGAAAAGATAATGCATTTCTTTTTCTTTTGACCTGGTATTATTATTATTATTATTATTATTATTATTTATTATTATTATTGAAAAATTTTTCCTAAGTTTTCTTTCTCCAAGCCCTTTCCTTTGCCTCTTTGCTTAAAAAAATTAATGATATATCATCAACATATAATCAGATTTACTTTTCCAAGTGTCCAGCTCCATGAGTTGTCTTTTTTCTCTTTATTTGTATTAAAATGTATAAAGAGCCCTCTTAGGAGACATGATAAAAGCAAAGATTTAAAGATATACAGATAGATCATCAACTTAAAATATTAGCCACACGTAAGTCCATTTGAGAACTCTGATATTCCAAAAATATAATCAAAACCTCAGCCTTACTTCCAGACAAGAAATACAATTTTAAGATGATGACATGTCCTATAGTGATTATTTTGGTGTTTTTTCTTGTCACATATTTTACTTAGACGAGAATTTTTCTTGCCCTGTCCATGTTGTTTCCTTTCAATTACATGATAATGGCGCTACTTGTACTCTAAGTTTTAGTCCATTATGGGGTGAGTTACACAGCTGTGACTCAACTGAGAAAGTGGCAGACTGTTATTAACTTCCCTAACATATCTTTATTTTTTGATAGGCTCTCTGGCAGCAGTGAGCCAGTAATAGCAGCAACTGCAATATTAAGGACCGTGGAGGTCCATCTGGAAGTGGTTCACAGACACGCCACGTCACGAGGCAGCATCTGGGCTGCAGAGAAAGAAGAAAACTTGTTCCAGTTCAACAGGGAGAGTAGGAGAGACAACAATAACATAGGAAGCAATCTTTCATTACCCATTAAAATTCTACTTTATTTAAAATTATGATAATAGGAAAAACCTGGCATTTATAGACAGGCTTTCCTCTCAAATAAACTCACTAGGCAGCTTAGTACCCCATCGTTTCCTGGAACCTCATCTTAGTTTAAGGAAAAGCTTTGGCTAGGACCATTCATCATATTCTTTTTCCTTTTGCCGAAGGTTACAGGGCAAGTTTATGTCTACACATTATAGTGAAGGAGCTCCTTTTAAAGTCTTATCTTAGAGACTTCTTTAAAGAATCACTGTCAACCCAGAGAAAATGAGAAGACTATCAATGTCTAATCTTCTTGTTTTCTCTAGAGAACAAACTTTAGCTATTTAGCTATTTATCAGGAAAATACTTTCTGGTCATATCCAGCCTTTACTGATTCATTTCCAGAGACATTTATTGAGAGTCTACCTTGCATAACAGAGTTTTAATACCTTAATTTGTTTTATCAGTTGTTAAGAATTTATGAGAAAGTTCTCATTTTACTGATTAAGAAATCTAAAGCCCAGATTTGGGGCTAGAATGTATAGCTTTTTTTTTTTTTTAATTAATTCAGGATTCCTAATGCTAGGTGATGCTGCAATTCTGTTTTTAGGAACTGTTTGGAACTGCAAGAAGAGGAAAGGATAGGTAGAAAAATAATTATAAATGCAGAATACCTTGCATGCAGAAGGCAATATTATTTACCATGTAGTTATTAACATATCTAGACATTATTTTAGGTGCCATTTAAACTTTTTTTCTCTACTTCTACAAAACCCATGAAATACCAATGGAAACTAAGGTTTAGATATGGTAAATAACTTGCCCAATTTATTAATTCACAACAAACACATAGTGGGCCAAAGATTGGATCTTAGGTCTGACTCCGAATTCAGGTGCTTAGCTACTTTAATAAACTGCTTTAATAAAAATCTAGATAGGAAAAAATATGTAAGAAATAGATACAAATAAGAGCTGCAGAGTGCTAAGGGTTCAAAGAAAAGATGAGTCCCTATAATCTATCACAAACAGCCTTTCGGCATCCTTCCCCACTCTCTGCACTCTCCCAATTGTCTTACAATAAGCTGTATTATTTATTTATAATTTCTATAGATTATAGTTTTCTTCTGCTACTCTCCATTCTCACTCTCCCTGACTAGAATGTAAGCTCCATGCAGGCAGAGATCTTTGTTTTATTCATCGTTAATACCAAACGTGTAGAATAATGCCTGGCACATAGGAAAAGCTCCATATATGTTTGTTTAGTACATTATTAACCTTAATTGGGAAGGAATGTCAGGATTTTCAGATGATCATGGGACTTTTAGGTTCAAAAATGAGACCAAATATATAAAAAGTATGAGGACTCTGTCCAAGGTAAATAATCTTCAAAATCCTGGCATGACCAAGAATGTAATAAAAATATGTATGTTACCTGTTGCTCGTGGTTGAGATAGCTGGTGATGCTATCCTTACGTGATGGAAGAGAACAGCTGTTCAACTTATGCTTTAAAAAAAAAAAAAACTTAGATTTTGAATAATATTTTCTTTTTCTAGAGAAAGCCGAAAGGCAATTTGAGGAGTGTCTGCTTTGCCCTTGCTTCCTCAATCTGTCCTTTGAGCCATCTGCATCTGTTGTCACATAATTGCCTCTGTTTTTATTTCTCGTTAATGGCAGGGTCCCTGGCTTTCACTGTCAGTGACTGGATCCTGTCAGTGAACTTTCTTTGCTGAATGAATTTGGGCAAAGTTTTCTGGCTTTTCACCTGGATTTCTGTGCAGATCTGCAAAGAAACCAGAGATTGGCCATAATTGCTGCTTACGATTCAGCACCTTAGGAGCAAATATGGCAATGAAGTTGTGAAAGAATCCTACCTAGACACTACCTAGGTTTACCAGTAACAACAACAACAACAACAACAACAACAACAACAACAAAAATTTGCAATGTTTTTCCTTTGTTTTGGAAATGGAAGTGTGGGAAGCCTCCTAGGCTCACATGGAAATGGTGTTGAATCTCATGAACTCTCTCCAAAGTCATCAGTAGGTTTCCATTCTTTGTCTCAGCTATTTGATTAAGGTACTAGGAGTGAGGTTTAGGTGGTTACATTTTAGCTTGAGTCTAGGGACTTTGGTACTTTGAGCTGTTGAGAGAACATTAGAAATAATTTCCTGAAGGATGGCAGTTGAAGCCAGAATAGACAGTCCAAAACTGGATCATAATATCCAAGAGCTAGACAAGAAGTGACCACTTAAGCCCACAGCCAAAACTGGGAGAACATTTAACAACCAAATATCAGCAAGACTGGGTTGGGCCAACACACTGGGCTTGGGGAGGAATGGCTGACTGTGCAGTTCTGATGCAAAAGCAAAATACACTTTTATGTGTTTTCTATACAACCTGTGTGCACACATCAGGTGAATATAAAATGACATATACAAAATAGTCTCTTGAGTGGCAGAAGGAAAAATTATTGTCATGCTTACTAAAATGACAGCCAAGACAAACATCCTTGCTGTCCCTTTCCCTGGAAAAGCCCCAAGTTTACATTTGAACAGAATAAAAATGATTTTCATTCACCCCGTTCCTATTTCTTTCCACTGTTGAGATAGTAATGGGGTTGTGAGCTGGAATATGTAGGAAAAGAGAACCCAGCTCCCACACGACAAAGCTACGTATCTCGGGATCAGTAATTTTTGACCGAATGCCAAAAAAATCTGCCAACAGGCTTTCACTAGGATGATCTGAGCAATAAATGCCTTAACTAAACCTAAAGAGTCTTTCCAATAGTTAGGTTTTTGTACCTAATGCTATACTTTTAGAATAGGCCCTATTTATTCTTACCCAGCGGGCACTAGATGATACAGGCTAGAAGTAGTATAGATTGGTAGCCGGACACCCCTGAACCCCAGGTAGCACAGAGCAGGACTTATTGAGGAAATGGAGTCACTCTTCACTGGATTACTGAGATAGACAGTGTAATATTGGGCTCTCCCAGTATCTCATCTCAGGTCACTGACACAGAGAGTGGGAGAGTTGATATAGTAGTCAAATTCACATTCCTACATGCCCCCTGGCATTTTCTATGCTTTTAGCACTAGGTACCATGATTGGTAGTCTGTCCACAATCCAAGGATGGCCATGGACTTCCTCTTGAATATCAGATGAATTTATTTGTAGTCTGTTTGAGAGCCTTGTTCAGGCTTAGGGGGAATGTGCCATGATAGATTAGCAGTGTTTGCCAAGGAGGTGGGTGGGAAAGTAAGTATTCAGTAGCCCCTAAAACTACTAAAGTTAAAGGACCAGTGAAAACAACACTCCCCACCTGAACCTTAATGTAGCCTATTTGGGGCCCATGATTAATGAACTTGCAGAACATTTCTTGGAGGGAAAAGAAAATGGAAAATTATAAATTTCTCAGCTATACTATTGAGCACAATTTTAGTCATTGATCTTTACCATTTTTCTTATATTTAGTGTTGAAAGTGATCTGTAAACAAACTATCCTTATCACTTCATGTTACAAAGTCTAGTAAGTTTGCTCCCTATTTTAGAGGAAGCACTTTCTTTGGTAAAATTTACTTTCTTTGAGTGTCAAGGGGGTGCACACTCATTTCTAATACAATGAAATATGATAACTAAATCCATGTTATCTTTACCTTTTCTCTTTAGAATCATAGATATATATCATGTTGCCTTGGCATCACCAGATCAAAGTGTTGGCCAAAGAGTTAGGGCCACAGTGACAACTAGATTGCTATCTCTACAGGACAACTATGGCAGTGGCTCCTGGATCCTTTCAGACACTTGTTGTTTAATCGCAATTTAGATTGTTGACCTAGATCACAGATTAGCAAACTATAGTTTATGAGCCAAATTCTGCCCACTGCCTGTTTTTTTATGACCAGGACCTAAGAATAATCTTTACATTTTGATGATAGGAAACTTAATTTGTATCCAAATTCAGTGATATCGCCTCTTAACCCACAAAGCCTAACATGTTTACTCTCTGGCCCTTTACAGAAAAAATTTACAGACTCCTCATTTAGATGCATACATAATTAAATAATAACACTTTTTTTTGAAACTGAGGCACACTTAATTACTGCTTTTATTCCCATATATAGCTGGCTCATGAGACGTAAAGCATGTGAAAATTTTGTTTTTTGTTTTTTTGTTTTTTTAATAAAAGAATATCAAAGTCAGGATCAAGCTGGATAATTAATTAATTGGCAGTGTAGTTCTAAGAATTTCATACACTAAGGTCATTTTTGGTTTTGGATTATGTCTGAGAGATTAATTGATCAATACAAATGGCATAGTTAAAACAACCTAGGATTCAGGTTGGGAGAGACCATTCTCGAAGTCCATCTGAAGGGCTTTGATTTGTTGGAATATATTGTACACTTGGGAGTAACTTTTCTAACAGGCTTTTCAAACGTTAAAATGCATCCTGAATCTGTGGAACTTGCTAAGATGCTGATTTTGTTGTGGCTGGTCTGAGGCTTAGCCTGAGATTCTGCATTTCTAGCAGGGATGCAGGGCTGCTGCTCTGCCATTGATGAGTTGAGAAGAAAGACTCTGATACCCTCCCATCGAGACTTCACCACGTTTCCTTTGAGTTGTGATGTAGCCTAACTGCAAAAGTAGTATTTTGCCCTTGAAAGTCAAGATCATAAAAATGACAAAACACTTGGACCAAGTTTTTGTTTTACTGACAACATTTTACAGCTTTGGCATTCCATCAGTCAGAGGTTGGTATGGAAATTATAAAGAACAATTGCCTCAAACTGTGTGTGTTTACCTGAAGGCAAAAGTGACAGTCTGATGGCTGTAGTGCATTCGATATACAGTGCCATATATTAATTGGGCCATGCATACAGCAGACAAATGCTGATGAAGAAATAAAGCAATTCATAATAACCATAGATGACTCACATTGCATAAGAAAAGCTAATCGTTATTGGGGTTATTCTAAAGTTCATCCCATCTGTGCCTTGTAAGAACTGTAGTGCACTCACTGATTCTCCATGATGGGAAATTATGCAAAATCATAAAGCTTTTAGTGTTAAAATTATTCTGACTTCTGAATTTTGCATTATAAGTAATAAAAGTGGTTTGTAAATAAACAGATTGAGTAAACAGATTGAATTAACAGTTTTGAGAATTAAGTCCTTATCATCTGCTTGGTTCTAATACTTCTTTTATAGGTTTAGATTTATTTATATTGAGGGTCATCCTCTTTCCTTCCTTTCATCTGCATTTTCTTTTCTGCTTTCTTTCAGTTTTGGAAGGCATTTCCTGGTGTTTAAAGCAAAAAGACCTTGCTATATATTATATTTATGTAATTCAAAGTGACAGGAAAAAAATTCAGTCTTCTTCTGTTGTCTTTCTTTCTTTTTTTTTTTTTTTTAGATCCACAGTCACATAAAGAAATAATTGATAGAATTGAGAAAGATATGTCTATAAAGCAAACCAAGAAAAAAGAATTTGATGTTATTAATGAAGCAGGTGGAAAATCTTTTCTAATTCCCATTTTAACTGGACAGTGATTTGCAATGAAAGCTGACATATTCAATTTTACCAGGCTAACAAACCCAAGGCCTATTGAAAGTCAAGGTGGAAAAGAAAAATGGAAAAATTCTCTTTAATTGACCTAAATTATTGTTGCAGAATTTTTATTGCTTTCCCTTTAGAAAGCTCATTCTTATCTTTGTTTGTTGCCATGAGCTTGCTTATATGACAGAAATCAATCAAACAGAAGCTGTGCAGTTATTTGTAAGAATCTCTCCACAAAATAATGACTAATAATTGTAAATTCAAGAATGGGAAAGATTGAGGCACTCTTCTCTCTGTGGTTATTCTGTAAGACTTTTTTTTTTTTTTTAAAGACAAAAATGTAATTGCTGGGAGTAATTTGTGTTCAAGATTTCTGGGTGAAGCTGTAGAATATCTAGCTGTCATAAAATAATGAACATGTTTAGTCTATTAATTATAAGTGTCCCATTACATGGTTTCTCTACTTTGATTAAATCATGTGACAAATTGGAGATAACGGACCTTTAAAAGTAGTTTCACAGTAGATATGTCTGGGCCATAATTCTTTCCCATTTTAACAGAACAGATTTTAATACTTATGAATATTTTAGAGTTCTCCTTAGATTTTTTTTCCCCTTCAGTGAGAGAGCTATCATGAAAGTGATTTTTTTTTCTTTTTATAATAAGCATGTTCCATGCACCTGCTGGAAACTCTTTTCGCTTGCTGGAGGCAGTTCACACAATAACTAATCCTAATTCACTTGTACGTAGGAACTTTTTACAACATTAGATTCATCAAGTGTATCTGAGTAATAAGGATTTTTATCTGATTTTGAGTTAGGATTCTGAGACCCTGGTTTAGTAGAATAATTACTTCAAATGCCACTTGATGATGAGGCTGACATTGAAGTAGTATTCTGGTTTCCAGAAGAAATATAGAATTCTGTGGGGGAAATTTCTTCATATCCATGTTTTAAAAAAATTAAACAACACTCTGGAACCATAATATGTTGTTTTAAACTACACTTAGAAAAAAAATTAAGTACTGGAAAATAAAAAAAAAAAGCACAAGATCATGTCTATGGCCATGCCACCCTGAACATGCCCTATCTCATCTGATCTCGGAAGCTAAGCAAGGTTGGACCTGGTTAGTACTTGGAAGGGAGACCACTTAGGAGTACCAGGTGCTGTAGGCATAAAAAAAAAGTATTAAAAAGCAAAAAACACAAAAGCATTATCAGTGTAAATTGACTACAGAGTAGTCAATCTACAGGGTAAATTGTGACTCAAAAATGTGCTACCAAAATGAACCAGTGAAATAGTTCTAAGGATTTCCTTCTTGGGGGAAGATCATCATGGGGTTGTTCAAATAGGTCATCGTGTTTATTCCCATTTATATTTATATTTATTTATTTTTCTGGGTCCTGAGGATGAAGAGCAGAAAACTCAGATGGGCAAGTGGATCTTTTCTCATGATAAGTTCTAATTTGGTCTCAAATGTGGAAGAAAAAGATGAAGGTGACTAGAAGTCTGCAACTGAAAAGAGATGGAGGATTTTTGACTCTTAGCTATCAGGAGCTTTGAAGATACAGTCACATCCTAAATGGCAAAATGAAAGGATAGGATGAGTAAAAGGTATACTCTATTCAAGCCAGGCAAAACCAGTGTTAGGTTAGGTTAAAATGGAGAAGCATAGCAGGCCACTCAGAGGTGTTCTAGTGTACTTAATTGTATTTGTTTCAAATATCTATTTCAGTAGACACCAAACTATAGTAATTGGCAAAGGTAGAGTCACATTTTAAAAAGGAAAAGCCTAATAAAAAATTCATATGTTAGAATATTTGACTGAGTCATTAATACTTGCGTGGTGCCTATATTGGTGGATCACAAGAGCATGTCCCTGGCGATGCTATCAGTCATTAGTCATTTGCAGAAATGCAAGGTATCTGATTTCAGAAGCCTTCTAGAGCTCAATTTATAAAGTGAGTGCAAATATATGAGTTATAAGGTTTCATCATATGAATCCTGTCATGTTCAAGATTTCAAATGAAAGATATCCTGTATCTATGAATTTTACTTGATAACAAATGTAACCCTTTGTTTACATTTATTGCCTTTTCTAGAAATTGTTTCTATGCTCTATGGCTTTCCAGAAATAACTATCCTTTGCAAGGGAAATTATGTTTCTGATAGAAAATATGTAGATAGGATTTGCATTTAGGATTATTTGGTAGTTTAAAAACCTGTTTATTTAAACTTAATGGTCATGGATTCATGAGCTCATGTACATATAAACAAAAGTACACAAATTGTTTCTTATACTCTATAGCTGTTTCTAGAAGTTAGCCTTGCCTCTTTAACATAATTCTAAATCCCCAAGATCTGGCCTGCCTATGCTCCTCCTTATGTTACTCTGAAATATTTGTTAGGTGATGTCAAATTATATTTTTTGTGCAACTCTCATCCCATCCCACTCACTCCTGAATACAATTACTCCTAAATTACTTCACAGAACAATATAAATTTTCTACAGCAGATATATTTGGCTTTAGCTGATTTATATTCTGTTACTTGTCATTTAGATATTTATGTGGAGTGAGTTTTCACACTATTTTCTTATTTCTGTCTTTATGGTTTGCTGTAGAATACGAATCCTTATAGACTTCTAGAATTTTGGCAGGTGAGTTTCACAAGTAAATATCATGAAGCAAATTTAATGCTTTGGGAAATCACTTGGAACTGGAATCGCAGAGTAGGCAAAGGGATGCCACATTGGGTCCTCAGTTGCTCTTTGGACATCATGACAAAGTTCTAATTGAAATCTACTCTTTGTTAAGACCCTAACACTGACCTAATAGAAACACAATGCCATGGGAAAATTAATTCGCCTGTAGGGAATAGTATTGACCCCTCAGCTCTTCCAGAGATTTAAAGTACAGTAGTAGGAGAAATGAAGAGAACATCATCTTTACTAAAGAGCAATGAACCATGCCAGTATTTTACCATCATATTATCATAGCATATTATAACTTCTAATACTGCATTAAGTATACTTTATCTAATTATGTTTTTGCATCTAAAGATGGAATACTGTTTACAGCTTAATATCTGTACAAGTACCAAAAGGAAGATGCTGCTCAACACATACTTATATTTTTGCATTTATGTGCAATGTGATGATTATAATCAACTATTCATACCCTAGTGAAATGGCATATTATTTTCTTCCAAAGATAGTCTTTTCTTTTTCTTCCACTTTTTTGGACACTGTTGCTAGTTGATGAAACCGATGTTTAAAAGAGTCAATTTTGTAGTCCATTACTTCTGTAGCTTTGTACTTACAGAGCTCATAAATTAAGTGTTCTACTAGTTTGCATTCTTCTTGAGGCCAACCTCTGTACACCTACAGAAGAATCATTCCAATCCTGTGGCTCTGTGAACACATTTCTTCCCCAGTTGCCTGATGCTCAGAATAATAACAACTCCATTAGAACAGCATCATCAGTATTTAAGATGCTATTTAATTGCAGGCACTTTGTCAATTGTGACTGAAGATAGCTTCCAACTGCAGAACTAACAATGAAGTGTGTAAACAGTATAAAACAACCAAACCATGTTAGAAAAGAAATAGTTGTTTGAAAAACAGTAAGCTCTCAAAATTTCCACTATGATGTGTGCCATTTTAAAAATAAGCACTAAACTGGTTTAAATATAGGCTCTGATACAAACTCATATGAACTGTTTCTCTGGAAAATTCTCAAAGAGAAATGAAAGAATAATTATAGATAGATAATGAAATGGAAAACTTATGAACAATGATTTGCTTACCCTGATTAGAAAATGCAATTTCCATTTTGATGTTTGGGTAGGAAAACTTTTTTTCCGCCAAGGAGGATTCATGGTATGTTTCTTTGCCTACTAGTTATTCTGAGAATAATGGACACTGCTCTAATGGACTGGTTTTGAATTTCTAGTACTTTGCCATATCAGGAATCATTATAATAGTGCTCATCAGCCACATCTTCCTTTGTCTTCCCATCTCACAAAGTGTTCCCTTTTAGATAAGTGATTGTTCATTTGGATATAACCTTGTAATGTGACTGTGGTTGTCAGAATGAACTCTGGTAAAAACTCAACATTGTAATGTGTGTGTGTGTGTGTGTGAGAGAGAGAGAGAGAGAGAGAGAGACACACACACACACACACACACACACACACACACACACACACACACACACTAACCAGCATCTGAAACCTTTCTATGCTTGAAGAAACTACAGTGACATGAATTTTAGTGGGAAGCAGAACTCTACCTCCCACTACCAGGGAAACAAAAAAATGCCAGATGCCTGCTCTTCCTGACCTCTGGCATCTAGAGTTCAGCCAAACAGGTGCTCTTGCCCAGAATTTAATTCAAGAATGAGAATGTAAAAAACAAGGATGGTCTAGAGCAGCAGTTCTCAAGAATGTTGTCTGGGAACCTCTATGGATCCTTGAAACCCTATCATAGGGTCTACAATGTCAAAACTAATTCCATAATAACACTAGCACATTATTTCCTATTTCACACTCATTTTATTATGAGTGTGAAGTGGAGTTTTCTAGAGGCTACATTACATATGATATTGCAACAGATTGAATGCTGTGGAAGCTAGGAGGATCCAGATGTCTTCAGTGAAGTCAGACATTGAAGAGACTTTGTAAAAATGTAAAACAATATCATTCTTCTTAATAAATTATTTTGTTTTGGAAAATATAGTTATTAAAACATTTATGTTAGCATATAATATGTTTACTATTTTCAAAGAAATAATGCACATTTTCAAAAATTCTGTTTTAATTTCTAATGCATTAAAAATATTCATAGACTTTGCCGGTAGTTTTGTTAGTGTGAACTTTTTGGCTTTTATTCATTTTATCTTTTAATGAAGTTTTTTATTCTCTGCAGTCATATGTACACATAATTTAAAAGGTCAGAGTCTACAAAACTTAAGGAAAGCAGTGGTCTCTTGTTCCTCCCCATTTTTCATAGGCAATGATTTTCAATCTCTTAGCTTCTCTTTTTGGTATTTATCTACATCTCTCCAATAAAATATTTATTTTGCCAGTTGTCATTTTACAGTTTGAGGCATATTGACTTCCCACTATGGGGGATGAAAACTCAACTCTCTTTCATTTCCCTGTCCCATGTTATAAATTGGTACATTTCTTATACATTTCCATTTTTGCCAATAAAATTATATAATTTTGCTTAGATTAATAATTTGTCTTTATAATTGATGACCTTGTAGATGTTATTCAGTTGAGCTATATTTTTTGTAATGATCCCTTTTTTCTTAATCAGCTTTTCTCCTTAGTAATAATAGTCTAAAAATTTCTTTAGAATACCTGCATGTTTGTGATAATTTGGCTTCATTGAAAATAATTTTCATTAAGAATTTGAAGTTATTTATCCATTCTTTTTCAGGTTTTATTGTTGTTGAACACATTCTAATTCCCCTTTCTTGTATATAACCATTTTTTTTTCTCTAGAAGCTACTATTTTATTTGGCAATAAGTGGGCATTTTTAATAAGAAGTCCCATGTCCTTCAAATCATGAAATTTTCTTGATGTAATTTTTGATGCTGTTTCTCTCCTATATAGTCTCTCATCCCAAATCTGCTAAATCTGAATGTTAGACCTCCTTGTTTATTTTTCTAATTTTATCCTTTCTTTATAATTTTTAATCTCTGACTTTTTTTCCTATGTTCTGGGAGATTTTCTCAAATATGTCTTCCCACTCTTCAGTTGAATGTTTAATTTCTGTTGAATTTTAAGTTTGCTTGTTTTGTTGTTTGCCTTTTACATTAAAGATTTTCTCAAATGTAGTCAATTCATCTGTCCATATGTAAGAGTGGCTAACCAAGGCTGTTTAGAAGTTCTTAAGTTTACAGAAAAATAAATGGAACATACAGAGAGTTCCCATGTACACTGTCACCATCCCCCTCCTATTTTTCTTACTAACACTTTGGGTTAGTACGGTGCATTCATTACAATAGAAGAGGCACTATTGATATATTATTAACTAAAGTTTGTATTTATAGTTTATGTTTGGGTTCATTGTGTTGTACATTTTATGGGTTTTAACAAATATATATGATGTGTATCTACCATTATAGTATCATATAGAGTAAATTCACTGCCATAAAAATCCCTTTTGTTCTACCTATTCATCTCTTCCTCCTTTCCTTATTCCATCCCTCTAAATTCCTGGAAACCAGTTTTCCTGTCCCTATAGCTTTACCTATTCCAGAATATGTCATATAAATGGAATCATATAGTACGTAGCCTTTTCAGGCTTTGACTTAGGAACATTTATTTAAGATTCTTCCTTTTTTGTGTGTGTGTGGTTTAATATCTCATTTCTTCTTAGTTCTGATTAATATTCCAGTGTATTGATATGCCACATTTTTTTATCCATTCCACTATTGAAGAATAGCTTGGTTTCTTGGAAATGATAAATAAAGCTGTTATAAACATTCTTTATGTGCAGATTTTTATATGAACATAAGTTTTTAACCCTTTTGGGTGGGGATACCAAGGAGCATGCTTGCTGGATTGTACGGTAAAAATATATTTGTTTTATGAGAAACCACTAAACTATCTTCAAAGTGGCTGTACTGTTTTGAATTTCCATCATGCCTGTTGTTTCACATCCTCGCTAGCATTCAATGTGGTCAGAGTTCTGGATTTTTGCCATTCTGACGTGTGTGTAGTGGCATCTTATTGTTGAGTTAATTCTCATTTGTGTTTTTCATTTTCTGCTACAATTTTTTTTTTGATGAAAGGCAGTGGTTTCATTCAGATATTAATAAAGAGGAGTCATTAGAAAGTCAAGCATAGAAACGTACCAGCCACACGTACAGATATCACTTCTTTTTACGGCAATGGTAGTGGAGAGAAGTCATAAAAACAAACGTATTCCCAAATCTTGATTTGATAGGTATAAAAAAATGTGAGAAAGGAGATAATTTGACTTTCAAGAGGTTCAGTTCAAGATGAGAAGAATTTTTTTAACTCTTGTTTCTTTTTTGAGAATCATTTGTGTTTAGCATTAAAGTTGAAATAGCTTGTGTGATGTTAACACCTCATTCATTTTAAATTTCTCATGGTCCTAATGTCATTATCTTTTAATCAGGATGTGTCACTGGAACTGTGATAAGATTTGAACAGACAAGTAGGAGAGAATAGCCTAATCATTAAATCATTAAAATGAGTAAATAGGAAACTGAAGCATCCAATGAAACTGTTTAGAATTTTAATACTCGATAAATAGGATACTGAATAGCTGGAAAATTCAGACCCTGCCTTCAGTTGAGAAATGCCTGGATCTGGAGAGTTAAAACAAGGTAACCTGACTGTGGGTTTAAATATTGGTGGGATCTGACTGGATTCTCTCAGCAGGACCAGGAGATTAGGCTCATCTTGACCTGTGGATTACTGACTGGGAAGAAAAACTGAAATGAAGTTAAGGTCCACTTACAAAATTTCTTTAGGGTAGAAGTTCAGAAATGATGTTATAAATAGCTTGAATTTGGCCATTATAATAGCACTTGCATAGTTCTTTTACATTATCCTTTAAAATTTTTCCTTCTTAGCTTTCTCTGAATATATGTGCTGGGCAATATCGCCACAAAGGCTTCAAAAATCAGGCAGTACATATATGTTGATGGTCCTCTCTACTGAGCTCCAGACACATGTCTTTCATTCATCAACTCCTTCATGAACACATCCATTAATGAGTCAAATAGAACAACTTATCAACTATGAGGTCTTGAACAATTTATTAAGTTTCTGTGAACGTATTTCCTTGTCTACTCTATAATTATAATAATACATGCCACTCAGAGTCATAGAGAGTATTAAATAAAACAATATTTCAGATTTTCGTGTCTGGGTCCCTACTGCTACTTCCTCAGTATGGAATATCTTAATTTCTTTACTTACCAAAGTGCATTAGGGATTTCCTGTTTCTAACCATTCTCGCCAGTCCTTGTACTCTCTAAAAGACAGTTTTGTGCTTGCAGAAACAGATTTGTTATGTTCATTTGTTTTGAAATCCCCTGCATCTTTCACAGTGCCTAATGTATGGTAGACACTCAATAGATTAATGTACATCAATATGAGGATATGGTTTTAAGTTTTTCTCTCTGCTTTTTCTTGTTTTGTAATTATACACACATTATTGACATATTCTGAAAAATAATTTTAAAAAACTAGATTTTTAAAAAATGTAAGTAACATGATTCACAATCTGTTTTGACTTGCTTGGATCAAGGTTTTTGGTAAAGCTAATAAATACTTTTTGTTCATTAAACTATGTCATCTCAAGTGATGGTTTCAGACCATTGAAAGATTAATTTTAACACTTACATTTGCAAAGCAAACCATTAACTTGATTTATTATTAAATAGCAACTTACTTAATTTGACCAGACACCATGCTGTCAGTAATTTGACAGTAATGATATTGTTTTTCCCCCGGTGACTGAGATTAAGAATACCAATTTACTAAGTTAATGTTTGTGTGGATATTGTCAATAAATAATTGAATGACTAACTTGGATAAATTTAAAAGCAGATTCTGATATCAGGACTACTGAACTGAAGAGTTCATTTTGGTCAACTAAACTACATTTCCAAACTACAT
>CM053507.1:132428437-132792620 GCA_028627145.1 Eidolon dupreanum | reverse complement strand
AAAAAAAAAATAGCTTAAATGACATGTGTTAAAACCAAATAGGTAACAATTATGCTTCAGATTAAAAGTATGATTTTCCACCCCAATATCAAATTTTGGACAGGAGCTTGTCCTTTTCCTTGAGGTTATTTCTTTGTTGTATTTAGAAATGAACATTAGGCAATCAGATATATTAGTCACTTATTATTTAAATAAAGGCAATATGTCTTTAGTTTCATTTTGAGAAAAGTATACTGAAGATTGAAGAAATATTTCAAAAAATGAAATATCTGAGTTTTTAAAATTAGATATCTTTTAACTCTTCTCTTGTTTTGTAATTTGAATCGAAAATCAAGAATTTCATCCATACTGTGAGTTATGCTAATCAAGGTCCAAAAGGCCATATAGCTCTCCCATGGGGAGGATTTGTGGTGTGAAGAAGTTTGAGGTAGGGGATAAAACTCCCCCAGAGCATGCTCACTCAAAAATTGGCTATTTTTTGAGGAAAAGGTATTTCATTAATTAGGAGGCATTCATTTTACTAGACAATGACATGAATATGGTTTGGAAGCGTAGGACTAACTTGCAATTCAGAACACTAGAATGACAAATACACAGAGATAGGTTTTTGTTTGTTTGTTTGTTTGTTTGTTTTTAATTTAAATTTGCTGTTTCTGTGAACTCTCTCCTATATCTCTCTATGAAATCTTTGCTAACCTCTTTATTACTCAGTAATGATTTTTGTGAGTGGATTATATGGAGGATTTGTGAAGAACTACTGCAAGGCTGATGATAAATGACAGTAGAATACAATGGAGATTGCTGAGTATCTGGATCATATATGTAAAGATTCTCCAAACAACATGATTGTTATCTATACAACATCTTGTTCTTAGGAACTATTTTTCTCTCAGTAAGTCTATTTGGGGGTGGGGGAAGGGGCACATTCTATTTCCATCTATTCTCACCTCTGGTGTATTTTTTGTGTGTGTGTATAAATTTCACTTACTCCTGACTAAGATAAACCAAGCTCTGAGCATGAAAAAAACCATCATGTAAGTCCTTCAAATTTGTTCCTTTAGGTGGGCGAAGGAAGCAGAAACATAGCCCTTCTCTCTTTCTACTCATCATCTGAAAAATAGCTACTGCATTGAATCAGCATTTATACCTTAAATATTTTTGACTCTATCCGCAGACTTTTGGCCTTTATTTAATTGAAAAAAGCCTGCTACAATTATGATTGGAATTGCATTGAATTTAGAGGTAACTCAAGAAGAACAGATATCTTAACAATATTGAGTCTTATAACCCGTGAACAAGGTATAACTGTTCTTTTATTTGGTCTTCTTTAACTTCTCTCAGTAATATTTTACAGTTTTAAGCACTTAGGTCAGATTTATCCTTAAGTACTTTACATTTTTGATGCCATTATAAATAACATGGTTTTTTATTTGAGTTTCTTATTTACTATAGACCATAAAATACATTGATCTTTTGTACATAGAGCTTGTTTCTAGTAGTTTTTTGTCCATTCCATCAGATTTTTCTATGTAGATGGTTATGCTATCTGTGAAGAAATTCAGTTTTACTTTTCCAGTCTAGATGATTATATTTTCTGCTTTTCTTTTTTCCTATTCTTTCATCTGTATTGTCTAGAACTTCTAGTACAATTTCTAATATAAGTAGTGAGAGCATAAATTCTTTTTTTGTGCATAATCTCAGAGGGGAAGCCACTCAACATTGTTGAACTCTTTCCAAATTGAGAAAGTTTCCTTCTATTCCTAGTTTGGTGAGGATTTTTTTTTTTAAATCAGGAATGGATTTTAGATTTTGTCAAAGGTTTTTTCTATGCCTGTAGAGATGATCATTTGTTTTGATGTCTTTTTGTTTGTTTGTTAATATGATAAATTACATTCACTGATTTCCCAAAGTTAAACTGAATGTACATTCTTGGAATAAATACCACTTGGTTAGATATATTATACTTTTTGTATATTGTTGCATTCAACTTGCTAAAATTTTGTTTAGGATTTTTTTGTCTATGTAGCTTTATTTGTAATGTCTGGTATCAGGGCAATGCTAGACTTACAGAATATATTACAAAGTCTCTTCTCATCAGTTTTTTGGAAAAATTCATATAGACTTGATAATAGCTCCTCATTAAATGTTTGTTAGATATATGAGTCAAGACATAAAGCCTGGAGTTCTCATTTTGGAAAGGTTTTAAACTACTGAATGAATTTCTTTAGTAGATTTAGGGCTATTCTGGTTATGTTTTTCCTTGAGAGAACATTGATAACTTGTCCATTTTAAAGAATGTGTCCATTTCACATATGCTGTCAAATTTTAGGCATCAAGTTGATACTAATACATACTCATTATTCTTTTAATGTCTAAAGATACTAAGGTATAAAGACACTAAGGTATAAAATGAGACCACTGATCTCAGTTTTTTCTTCTTTACAAATGTAAGTATTTATTGCTGTAAAATATCCTCTAAGTGTAGCATTCTACAAATTGTGACATACTGTATTTTATTTCTATTCAGTTCAAAATACTTTCTATTTGCCTTTGATTACTTTTTTGACATCGGTTATTTAAAAGTAAGTTATTTAGTTTCCAAATATTTGGATATTTTCCTGACATCTTTCTGTTATTGATATCCAATTTGTTCCATTTTTATCAAAGTACATGCCTTGTTGACCTGAATCATTTAAAATTTATTGAGATTTGCCTTATAATTCACAATGTTGGTAAATATTGTATGTACACTTGAAGAGAATATGTGCTTTGAGTTTGTTGGGTAGAAAGCTTATTTTAAGATCAAGTTGGTTCTTAATGTTGTTTCTGATTCTTTTTCTACTTGTTCTATCAGTTATTGAGTGAGGGTATTGAAATACCTAACTGTAATTGTAGATTTATCTATTTCTTACAGTTCAACAAATTTTGCATTCTTAGTATTCTTTTATTGGATAGTAAATATCGTAAGTTTTACATTGTTGAGTATTAAATATTTTTATAATTCTATAAATATTTTTGTGTTTTTTTTTTCCTGGGGTAAATAAATTACTTGGAAAGAGTTTTATTTCTTCAAATCTTGCTTTTATGTTTTGTTAAGTTTATCCGAAATAATGTTCAGTCTAGAGCTAGTTATTTTCTACTGCTGAGGCAAGACTTTCTTGAGTACATTACCCATGAATGATAGATTTTTTCCAATCTGCCTGGTGAAGCAGGCACTGTTCCTAGCCTGTTATGAGTGTCATGTACTATTCCATTTAATCCTTTCATAGGATTCTTTTTCAGGTCTTGATAAATTTCCTCACACACTTGTGCTCATTAGTAATCTGTTGAATAGTCAAGACTTGATACAGTTCTCCAGAGCACTTTCTCTTTCTGTTCAACTTCCTCTTCTCTGGAACTCTAGTTGCCTTGATTTCCCCAGACTCTAATTTTCATCTCATTAACTCACTGAGACCACCAGTTTCTTTCAGGTTTCTTCTCTCTGTGCCATGGCCTGGGAATTTTTTCAACCTGATGCAATTACAAGATTCATCTTGTTTGTTTCCCATTTCTCAGGGACTACTGTCCTTCATTACCTGAGGTCCGTTGCCTTGAAAATGGTTGTTTCAAATATTTTATCCCTTTTTTTTTTATTGTTTTCTATAAGGACATAAATTTACTTCCTGTTACAATATCTCATTAAAGAAGAAGTCCACATCTGAATTTTATATTTCAGACCTTTGACAGGCATAGAGATAGTCTGCAGAATAGACCTGATTGGATTGGTCAGGTGATGTGATTGCTCTTTACATTAATGAGAGCTAAGGCTATGATGGATTGGCTTATTAACTTTGAAAATCTACACTCTCTCTCTGAAATCATTATTAGATTTGTTTACACCCAAACCCTTCTGAGAGTGCCCATGGGATGGTTTACTGATATCACCAAAGGGATTAGAATGGGAAGTTTTCTTAATCTGTGGTGTTGTGAAGGTAGTTCAATCCCCTTTGTTTTTTTCTGGAGAAATCATCTGATACATTGCATTTTAACAGTCATTTATAATATACAATAGAGAATCTTGTATAGCTCAAATACATGTAAGGCTGGATAGCTTCTCTCAGTTCTATTCCTTTTATCTTTTGGGTAGCTTTCCTTTTCCTGTAAGCCCTTGGCCTTGGGGGAAACAAGTAATAGATTGTTGATCTTTCCTCCTTGGATATGTAAGATGGTCCCACTCCAAGTGTTGAGCCTTCAGTACTAATGACATAATGAACAGGAATTTATTAAACCTTCTCCCTAAAATCAATGCCCTGATCTGCTGGCCTTTGGATCTTGCTCTTCTCCATTAAAAAACAACAAAACAACAATAAATAGCACTGTGGGTATTTTTTTTTAACTTTTATATCTATATTCCTTTGCAGAAAATTACCAGCTGCGATATTTTCCGGATTATTCTCACTTCAACAATATATTCGGCCACTCCCACTGAATACATGTACAAGCTTAGGGAGCAGGACCACTTCTTATGTTCTCTATTGTCCCATTAAACCAATTTGGGAGAAATTTCTGCTTTTAAAATATAAAAGCCTTCCAATTATATAACCTAAATGTTTTAAGCCTAATTTTCATAAATATTTTGTTTCATTGTTTCCTAAGGCTGTAGAAGATTTTATTCCTTAGTTTTTAAACTATTTGTGTTTGTATTTTATCTGTGCAAAGAAAGTTGTTTGTACAGGTTTAAATTACGTTTTTTCTTCTATGTGTTTAATACCACAGATTGCAAAAGTTTATGCCACATTCAACATACCAGTATGTTAGCTGTAGTCTTAAAACATAGTTCATATTTTCATCACTTTTAAATGCGTGTTCTATTTGCCTATCAATTTCATTCTGAAAGAATTGTGATTAAGGAAAGTATGTGGACAATTTTCTCTATAAATGTTAGTCAATTTAAATATGGGTTTATCATTGAGATTTTAAATATACAACTAGAAATCTTAATAATAGATATCTAAAAACATCCATTCTTTTTTTTCATCAATATTATCTCTCCTTTAGAGCTTTTAATTTTCTGCCACAAAATCAAGATCTTAAGAATACTACCAAAGACTTTTTAATGAGAGGCAAGACTCACATATTCTCAAGGGGGCAATGTAAAGCAATTTTAGCTATTAAAAGATAATATCAAAGAGAGCACAAGTGCAGAACCTGAAAAATGGATCAATTAGGAATCTATTGTATCCTTGGAAGCAGGAGGACTTCAATTAAAAAATTGAGACCACGGCTATTAATATTACTAAATGAAGACAACAAAAGCTGTGCTAGATATTCATTTACTATTATAATACCCAAGGGCCAATGCAGCTGACATATAAGGTTAAAATATTCATTTCCTCATGACTACATGAATTCTCCAAAAGTAGCTTTTGTCACAAAAGAACTTCAGCCTTTAGAAGAGTTTTCTTAATCTGTTTAAACTCTGACCTCTCTCTTACATGGTACAGAGTATTTATTGATTATTAGCTGGAGAAGAACAGAACTCTCTCCTAAATATTATAATTAAGATGTGATATCAGTATATCTATCATGAATATATATATATATGTATGTATATGAATTTATATTTTTTCTAAGAATTTATTAGCGTACAATGAGATGTTAATACTTGACATCAGAAAATTCTGTTTTCTATCAGACAATTTAGTTAATTCTATTTTCCAAGTAGATGGACAGTCTGACCACTTTTTATTATATCAGATATCACCACACCAGTCTCAGACATCACCATCTCTCCCCCGGATTACCCCCATAGCATTCTAGCTGGTCTCCTTGCTTTGTCCCTTGCCCCTTTACAGTCTATTCTCAATAAAGAAGCTGGAATGGTGCTTTTAAAGGTATATCTAGTAATGTTCCTCTCAGCTTAAACCCTTGATAGCACCCCAAGTAAAAGCAAAAGTTATGACCTGTAAGGCTTGACCTGATCTTGCCTCCTGTTTACCTTCTAGCTTCTTCTAAAACCTCTTTCCCAACACTTGTTTGGCCCAGTCACACTGCTTTCTTTGCTCTTTAATAGACCAAGGGTGCTCCTGTCTTGAGGCCTTAGCACTGACTTTTCCTTCTTTCGGGGATACTACTTCCACAAAGATTGTCATGACTACTAGTTTCACCTTTTATATTTAAATCTTTGTTCAAATGTCTACCTCCCAAATAAGATTTTCCTTTGTCACCCTATTTAAAACTGTCTGTGCCCCCACAGAACCTTACATTCTGTCTCCTGCACTACTTTTTTTTTTTAATTTGCCAGAGCAAATAATAGGTACTTAATTCATATTTGTTAAATGAGTGAAAGAAATATATTAATTTATCTCAGTGACACTTGAAATCAATACAGGAGAAGGCTAGCCAGTATAAGAGATTTACTTTATAGTTATAGGATAAATATTTCTTTCTATAAATTTAACTTATACATAGAGAAACTCCTTTATTTTGCTTCATTAGCATCATTTTAACCAAATGCATTTATAAATAATAGATGCTTTGCTGTGCATTTTAGTTTAGATCATGCATACCCAGTATTTGTCCTGTGTAAGTAAATTTATTGAATTCACTGGGATAAGTGTGAAGTAACTGATAAAAAGTATATTTCCAGAGCTTGTAGTTGGTTCTAATTATTTGTCTGTCCTGGGTCAGTATGTGAACTCCATTTAAGTACACTTGAGTGATATGTTCTTTCAGTTCAGATTAGATATAAAAATGCTTATTATCATGAAGCTTCAACAGCTATAGCTTTTGCATAGAAATATTGACTACAGTAGTTCCAAAAGAAAGAAAAATAGATTATATATAAAAGGTAGCACTAATATGTATCTTTTAGCTTACACATCCATGGTTTAATTGAATTGAACATCAGTATCAGGAACACAGCTAAAGCTTTGTTTGAATAATGTCTATTTGAATTGATTTTTGTTGTTTGAAAGAAATTATTCCTTAAATGCTCTTTGATGGGTCACGAAGCCAATGACTACATTTCTTTAAAACAATTTTAGGTTTAATGATATTTCCTTCGTGTAAAACCATTTTTTAAACAAAACATTGTTTACTGATACAGAACACTGATAATTACCTAACCTGAATGTTAGAAACACTTCCCAATTTGAAGATACTTACTGACATTGAAGGTCAGTAAATTCTTAAAATTTGTCTTACCAGGATTATTAATACACATGTTTATACTTCACTGCTCACATTTGGGAAGGAGGATTGGAGGATCTGAGAGCCATTGCCAATATGATCCTGAAGCTTATTTTGCAACTGCTTCATTTTTTTCTTCATTACAAAATGTAATGGTGATTGCAGTATGCAGTCTTACACAATAAAAAAGTTATACACACAAGCAATAAACAAAACAAAACAAAACAAAACACCCAAGTGTAGTGGCATCTAATTCAGCTATAGAAATGCAACTGTGTATGAACAAATACAATTTTATTCTACCATTATCATTATGGTTACTAGAGCATCTGGATGTCGTTACCGATGTCATTGGAACACTCCTGGCTGATATTTTTAGGGTCACCTTATCAGTAACACTTTGATGCCTCACACTTCTTGTTCCATTTGTTTGAACAGTAGAGATTCTTGTATTATTGATGCTTTCTCTTGTTTTAACAATTATTTATTTAGCACACACTCAATTTAGGTATCACTTAATATCCTTACATGTTTAACTCAAATGCCCTCTAGGCAGTCGTTTCTTGGTCATAAGTAAGGTCACTTCTAAATCAGTGCTGGTCAATAGAATTTTTTATGATGATGGGATTGTTCTATAGCTGTATTGTCCCATGTAGTATCAACTACTAGCCGCATGTGGTTATTGAGTATTTGATATGTAGCTAGCATGACTAAGGAAATGAACTTTTCATTTTATTTAAATTGAAATAGCCATATATAGGGAATAGCTACCACACTGGACCTCTCAGTCCAGGATATTATTATTTCTTCAAGGTTAATAGAGCATACAGGGAATTTGGACAAGAATGGCTGTGTTCTCTCTCCTTCAACTCTTGACCTCCATGGGATTTGGGCCTTTATCTTTTCCCTTTTAAACTTCTCTGTACCACCAAACATTGTACTGATTAGGACCATTGTTTGCCCTGTTGTCAGTCAGCTCCTGAATCTCCAGGACTGATAAGTCTCTTTGACCCCTGGGGTGACCTTGTAGAATCTGGAGTCCAACCATCCCCCAGCCCCCACCATGACTTTGTGTTTTTACCACCTCCTGTCCCCCAAAGCTGAGGATTGTTTCTGGTCCATCTGGAGTGCTCAGTCTCCTACCACTAAAGCAGATTCTGTGGACAATTTTTAAAGGTATCTGCCATTCCACCACTATGTCCATAAGACCAATGAGGAAACCAGTTGTATAAGTTGCATGCTGGGTTTCATTTAAAAAAAAAAATTATTGCAAAATTTATTGAAAAGATTCAGAGTGTTGCCTGCAGCTTGCAGCCTTCTGTGCTAATTCCTGAATGTTGGACCTTATTCCCTTGTTATACTTCTCACATGAGTATACAGGCATCTTCATCCAAGCTGGAGTAGGGTTTGGATGGAAGGCCTGTCTTGACATCAAATTTAAAAACTTCTAGTTCACTTCACTTTTCCCTACATTTTGGACAACAGATGTTTGTAGGAATAAGGCATACGTACATGGGTTTTTTGAGGGGGTAACTCATTAAATTTTATGGTCTCATGCACCTTAATTATCCAGATAAACTTGAACTGCCATGTCAGAACTTTTCAGGAGAGAATCTGTCTGTGAAGCTTAAGTGTTTTCCCCTTGCTCTAGGCAATAGAAAAACAAATGACAAAAAATAAATAATTAAAAAAATATTATCCTGTGTCAACTTCCACGAGAGGGTAGTCCCCCAGAACTGCTGCCTATGCTCCTCTTTCATTTCTACCATTGTTCTCTCCTTTCCAAGGGTGGACAGGCATTTTGGTAGAAGATGCTAATTTGAAGCCTGGTTATACATTCCCTCGCATTGTGCTTGGAATCACTTCCCTCTGAAACCCAACGGACTCCAGTCTATTCTGTCAGATTTCTTTTTTGCCCACAGGGATTTTCTTCTCTTTGTTCCTCTTAGTGGCTGCCTTTGGTAATTAACCCTCCCAGAGCCCCAATTAATCTGCTTACATATTTCTGAATTTAAATATTGGACAGAGTTTAAGATCTTTCCCATAATACTTGGTGGGCCCCATGTAAATCATTCTGTACAAATGGGAGTTTAAGTATCCCTGAATTGGTACAGAGCCCTGTCTACCTAATGGATCCATAGACCTCTGACTGAAGTGTACTTAACTCTGCATGGTAAATGAGAGTCTCATCAGAGTTTCACATTTGACTGAGCTGAGGTATTCTACCTTAAATATTTTTTTACATAAGAAATGGAAGTTACACTAAAAACTTTAAAGTAAACCAGAAAAGATTATATGTCACTGTGATAACATAAATATTCTATGAAGAAAAAATATAATGGGTCTGGATCATATGACTGTACACCTAACATATGTGCACTCTTTTGAAGAGGTAAGAGAGTGAAAGGTAAAGCATGTGTACTTATAAGATGCTTTTACATACCTTGACTTAATTCTAATGAAAACTCAAGTACACAGGAATTAGGAGACTGGGATCCAGAGAGGTCAGGTAATTTGCTCAGCAAAATTATGTTGAAAGTTTTCCTAATGCAAAGTGTCCAAAACTCATTAAAAAGAAAGAAGCAATGTTAGATTTGGGGGCCCTTATTAACTTTTTATCCTGAACATAAACTTCCTAATTTTTTTTTTTTACTATATTGTTGTTTAATGTGTTCTTTCATCTGTTTCTAAGACCCTTCAGGAAAGTTCTGATAATTTAGCTCAAAGTTTGTTTTTCTTATAATGAAGTATTTTTCTCATTTTTTTTAAATTGAAAATTTAAAATATAAGCAACTAAAGGAGGGAACCCAATTCAATAGTGTAACCACTCAAAAACCACAATGTGATGGTCCCTGTACCTCTGGCCTAAGAATGTAATTGTCACATCTGTCATTGGGGGATGTTGGTCTGACAGGCCTGCAAGAGGTAAATTTAATTCTCTTGAATTGTCATTGTTCATTTCCCTCTACATTAACGCACAGAGAATATGAGCCTGTGATAGAGGCAGAGTTTTGCTTTATCATTCTCATCTAAATTTTTACCCCTATACTTTTGGAAACTGATTCTTTCCCCCTTTTGCTCATTTACAAACACACTGGCTGATGTGAGCTCTGCTGATTTGTTTTCTCAAGCCCTAAGGTGTACGTAATGGAGTGGAGAAAAGAGGTAATAAAGGGTGTCCTTAAAACTGGCAGAAAAGTCCTCTCCCTCCTCCCACTATCTGCATCATCCTGTTCAGTTGGGTACCAACAAATGCATACTTACCTTGGGAAAGCTGCTGCTATAGTAGAAGAAATATGTAGAGTAGAGACAGGTGTTCTCTCTCGCCATAAAAAGAGAGTTGGAAAATAATGACATTCCATTAGCCTGTGACTAAACTATGTGTGGGTGTGTAGGCTCATGTGGAGTATAAAATCACAAAAAATTATTAATGGGAGAAAGGCAAGGTAGGATATTGGGAATAGCATTGGGATAGCTGCCAGCTTTGCCTCTGATTAGTAATGTGACCTTACAAAAATCTCTCTATTTTTCCAAGTCACCATTTTTACATTGTCAGATAAAGTAAAATATGCTGAGTCTGGTTGACTCACAGGACCTGTATGTAGAGCAAGTATGAAAGTACCTTAAAAACTCTAAGATGCTGTAGGAAAACATTAAGCTAATTACAGTCACATTCGGGGTATCTCATCTGAAGAACAAAGAGATATTGAGTGTGCAACATTCTTTATTTTAAAACAATCTTCTAATTTGAAGGAACATAAATTTAATAAGATAGGTTATTCCAGGGAATAAGTTACATCTTGCGAATTAATTGGGCATTTTGGAAGCAGCATAAATTGGAACAGTTATTTTCTAGATGAGATTCTGTTGTCCTTTGCCTGATGCAGCTTATGAATTGGTCAACTTACCATCAAGTCATAATTTATGAATGAGAAAATTTGGTACAATAATTCAAACTCATAGTTAATTAGTCATCCAAATGAATGCATTGCTTATTAGGTTTGAAAGACTGGATTAGGCAGTAATGAGGCACAAAAGAATAGAGTTTACATCTGATGAAAAAGACATTCTTTAAGGAAAAGGCTTAAATCATTTACAAGGTACAGATGAGGTAAAATCAATTAATTTAATGTTAAAGATATAAAGAAGCAAAATAAAACTCAAGATGAGCTAAAGCTTATCCAAAAAAGATTTTGAAGGGTAGCTTTTAAAAAATCTGTGCTATTACCATGAAGAAAGTTTACTTCTACATTAGAAATTTTTATAATTTATGTTATTTTGGACAACTATCCATTTTCAAATTTATAATTATCGAAATATCTAAGTCTAAACTAAATTATGGATTCCTTAGTAATTTTTTTTTTTGCTTATTTTTTTATTCCTTCCATTTTAGGAGGATGTGAATAGTTAACTTTTAAGTTGTATAATATCCTTCCAGAATGAAACCTGAAGGTATGATATGTATCATAAGGAGTGAGGTAGAAAATACAACATCCCCTGAATAAAGTTACTTCCTGGAATTAAGTTGTTTACTTTTAACTCTAGTATACTATTGTAAGTCAAAGTAGGTATACTGCCCAGGCACATTGCCTAAACTAAAATATTGTTTCTTTGGAAATACAAAGGGCAGTGAGACAGTCTGTCTTACAGGCTTTGGGGAGTATTCACTGCGTGTCTAGAGCACACAGCACTGAGCATGAAGGTAGTAGGCCCATGGTCCATGATGGTTAATTCTCTTGGTGTCTTGTGTCTGATGTTAGCTGAGACCAAGTGTAAAGGCTCACTCTCCCTGAGTTCCTCTACTTTGTAGAAGCACACATGATTACATTAATGTTGACATTTATGAAACGTTCTGAGTTTTGCCATATTTTATATGTGTGTTCTAAACGGTGTTATAGAAAGCTAAAATAATATACCTGGATTTCTGATCCTCAGAAGCTAGATATTAAATGTTGTTTTGAGCCACTGAGTTTTGGGGTAATTTGTTATGCAACAATAGATAACTAATACAGATATCAAAGAGCATGTTAGAATACCTCAGTCTTATAATACTGATAAAATTCAGGATGAATACTTGATTACTATTAGTTGATTCTCATCAATTATACCAAATATATAAGAAGTGTGCTACACTCCTTGATATTTTTTTCAATATCCAAATCAGGTACAACTTGAAGAGAATAGTTTTATTTAACAGTTTCCGAATATGCTTCATAGCGTATGGCTAAGGCAGTATGACAAATGCTTTCTTGAAAAACATTGAATTTTTCTGTCATTTTTTGAACAGGTAACATATCGGTTTTATAAATAGCCTTAATTCTTCACATAGTGTGCTACTTGCTTCTGCATATTACATATTTTATTTCCCCCAACCATACTGTCAAGCACTATTATCATGCTTAGAAAATGAGGTCCAGAGACTTAAGTGTCTTACCAAACTCACACAGCTAATACGTTAGCAGAGTAAGGATCTGAACCCAGATATGACTGGTTCTAAAGCCTGTTAAACTATTTGTGCTGCTCAAGGACATTATCCTTTTGTGGCCTTCAGAAAGCCCATCTTATCAAAACATTCAAAGCTGTGGCATTCAAGATGGAGAGAATTCTTGGGACACGTGCTAGTAAATTTCCCTGTGTAACTGAATCAAGGGTGCCTTCTTTGATTAGAGGCTCCAAGTATCCCTCACTTTTATTCCTTCAAGCATCACATGTGCTATTAGAATTCAAGTAAATTAGTGCAAAGGCTGGATCCAGATGGAATCATACTGGATTCCTTGCCTAACTAAGTCCTCACTTTTGAGAGTAATTTAAAAAACCTATTGACAGTTTCCTTCAGTCAGGCTATTTTAATAGTAAAATACTTTGTGCTCTATTTGTTTTTTCTTGATGTGAACAATTCTTTTCCCCCTTCATTTGTAATCCTCTTTGCTATGATGAGTTAAATCTTCCCTGTGAAAAAGTTTTGCTTCCTGTTCTCATGACAACACCTAGCTATAGCATCATCTTGATCATGGACACATTCAAGAATACACATTATGTCCAATCACTTTGGTAAAAAGGCTTTTTATGATAAAATATAGCTGTGTTGCACACAGCATGACAAATATACATGTTACACATTGGATCTTTTATACTGTAGATCTTACACTTTCAGAATTTATAAACTTCCTCAGATTGCTGTGTAAATGATTATATCATATAAGGTGAAAAAAACTGCATTCTCTAATAATTTTGAATTAATTTTGAAAGATTTAGTACCTGAAATTATCCCTTCCTTCTGCAGAATATATATTTTTGTCCTTTAGAAACTATAAGAAAGGAATGGGGCTGGTGTATTCAGTAGATACTATAAAGGGCACATTTCCAATATTGTGATCTTTACTTTCTTTAAGTACAAGTCACTATCTTTTTCAAGCTTGTTTATTACAAGAGTTTGTATAAGGTACTTTAAAAATTTGTCTGGCATATAAAGATACAGTCTTATTGCCTGATGCTTTTTATGGAACATTATAAATGTATCCATTTCAGTCAAGATGCATCACTGCAGTGCTGCATTATAAATTTCATATTCAGGATGAGCCTGCAGCTTATCATTTATGAACACCCTAAATTTCAGGTCTTATACAGATGGTATGATTAAGTACCGGTAGGTTAAGGTGAGAATTATGGTCACAGAACCCTAATATTAGTCATAAGGATATCTATATATTGAAACACAACGGGAAATTAGGAATGAACTCATATAGCCAGAAAGTTTGAATCTACCCTCTCCCCCATTCCTTGATATTCTCTAAAGCTAAAGGCTCTTTCTTACAAAATGAAATTTCTATTCTTATACCTTTTCTTACAGATAAGCACTTTAGAATATCTGCTATTAAAGTGACTACTCATTGATGGTCTCATGGGACAGACAATGGTTCTAAAAACTAAGAGGACTCTATGTATAATTCCAGTGAGGAGTTAAACAAATCTAAGTAAGCTTGTTATAAATATTTCTATTTTGGTCTAAAATTTTTTAAAGGATTTAGTTTTTAAAGAGTTGCATCAGAAATATCAATATGAATTTATCACCTTTAAACATATTTTCTAGCTGTATTATTAAATGGGTCTATAAGAGGTGTCACTTTTTTAAAAAACTACCATTAATCATGTGTAAAAACCTATCTGCATTCAGATGTTGGTCCCTAATGCTATCGTACCCAAAGGGAACCAGAGTTCCTTGTGACAGGAATTTCAGAATGATCCAGAACCTTCTTGTTGTTTCCAGAGAGAAACAATATTTTTAAAAAATAAAATAAAGGTGGAAAGAGATATCATTTAAAAAATGAAGCAGCTCATTTAAAGTGAGTCCAATGATGTGGATCTTACATATTGAGCATTATTAAGAAAATGATGATTCCTCAAAGCTATGAGCAAATAATATGAGGTATTTTAAAGGGAGGGAAACATAAATTTCTGGTGAGTTACTGTGAACAAAGTTTGTATTAAGCAATTTGAACTGTGTGCATACTACATTCAGGCATTATTAAATATCTGAACTTAAAATCTCTTTGCAATTTTCCATAGATTTTTTATTGCACCTCGTTATTTAAAAAGAAAAACAACTAATATAAAATGCCATTCAGAGAGAGGGTAAGCTCCAATACCCATGTCACCAAGGACCCCTCTCCTTTTCATGTTATTTGGTCATGTACAGTGTAGCTTCCCTACAAGGCTGGTTGTCTAATGATCATAAGTCATCATAAAATGGCTCCCAGAAAGTTATTGAAGAACTTTGCAGCCATTTCTTCTCCAATCTACTGGGGACAACTTTAGCCTCGTGCTTGCCTCTAGGTAACTAACAAGAGCCTTCAGGTGTCTGTCTGCCTTTGCTGTAATTGACTTAGATTCATTAGGAAACATCCTTGAATTTAAAAATGGGGTCAGATTCCTCTGGTTACCTGGAATGAATTCCTGAATGAAATCAAGTTCAATTAGAAATGAGGATGAGTATAAAGGATAGTTGATAGGCAATTTACTGTGGCCACTACCAGCTAAAAAATGTAATCCAGATTTGGAGTACAAAAGGCTTGGGAAGTCAAAATAAGTAACATTAAGTTGTGATAGAGGCTAAAGAATAAAGTAACATTATCATTGAAGGCACAGTAATAATTATGTAAAATGAAACCTAAGAACATCCAGGAGATGTATGATGTGTGATTTGGAGAAAAAAACATGGACTTGTAAAAACCATGGACTTGAAAAAACCTAATGATATTAGCCCTTATATGCCACTTATACTCAATTAATCCTGGAAAGTACCCAGGTTTCTGTGTCCTAGTTACAGCTCTGCAATTTATAGCTCAAATTTGTAATTGTTTCCTAGTCTTAAATTTTTGCTGATAAGACTTGGTTAAAATTGGTACTGTTAATTCCACTCTCTATGAGTATTCAATAATTTTAAAATCCCAGTGGAAGTATGAAAGTAAGGATAAAGACGAATAAATAAGCTAAACTAATTCAGTTCAATTATTATATTAATAATATTTGTAAACATGTTATAATCTGTGCAGATTTTTTTTCTGTTTCTTAAGGTATTTTTGATCCTTAGGAAAACCATGATTTAAATTGTAGGTGTTTTAACTGGTTAGGAAAATTATGATTAATTTTTAAATTATTTAATGGCATTTAATCATCTAAATATAATGGTTATACATGTATAGGGAACTTAAAACTGTCAGATGTATAAATTAATCAAAAACAAAAGTGAAAATGAGTATTTTTGATTTTAATTAACCCAAATTACCAAATTTATAAGTAAAATAGCAAGATTTGTTAAGTTGAGCTTAGGGGCTTTAAGAAAAAAATCATATTTATCATTTTAATAGAAATTAAGCATACTAATTATAAAGATTACTATTTTTCACACACAAATTTCCCCTTCAGACAGTACTTAAGATCAGTTTTGGTATGCTATAAGCAAGGATATAATTAGGGGAAGGTGAAGATTGTATGCTTCCCCCAGCTGGTATATGTAATACCATCTGTATAACTTAGGACTTTGGTTTTATCACCTGAGGTAGTAAGGATTCTGATTATGACTCCTGGTGGTGTAAATTATGGAAACCAAAGGGCAGGAAAAGGCCCCTGAGTAAGATAAATATCTGAAACATCACTTCTTCATTCTTTATTATTATGTGGAGATAAGGTCAGAAAGAAGGAATTGGGAGGGGCTGGAGACTATTTTGTAGAAATGGAGCTTATAAAATCTTTAGTGTTCTTTTATTTTGCTTTGGACCAAGCAAAGTTGTGTTCAAGTTAATAGTGGTGATAGATAATGTATGGTTGAGAAACAAATCAGATGTCTGTGAGTCACCTGACTTCTCCTTCCACTAAATTGCCTCTGAATCCTAAAAGGTTCCAAGTTTGATTAATGAGTATGGGGGTTAGACTGGTGAGTTCTAATACCAGTTTTTAATAACTTGGCTCTTTACTATAAGCATTTATGCTCATAGCAGATAATGAGTTTTCCCTATGGCTTTTAAAACTTACTTGTGGTAGATGCTGTTGGTGAAGAGATTATCCAGAATTCCACAAGTCGGTGGCACTCTAGTGGCATCTCTGGTTAATGGATCTTTGAAAGCACAAGTCATCTGAGCAATTAGTTCACTTGCCAGAGATGCTGAGGCCACAAGTTTGATACCTGGAATTCTATAAGTCTATCGAATATCTTGTTTCTAAGAGAAGAATAGATGGCAAATATATTATGATGTCAATATGATGGACAGATGTTTGAAGGTTCTGCTCTAATAAAGGGTAATTCTCTAAGCAACTCATGTGAACTTAGAGTGGATCAAGGGCTTTGAAGTAGTACTTACAGTGATCCTATTATGAGCTTGAGAAGGCTTTATACCAGCCCCATCTCCTTTTAGTTTTAATAAGATCATTCCTCATTTGCTGTAGATGTGGATCATACTGCTAACCAGATTAACAGGTGTTGTTCAAGCTTTCATCAAAACAGTGCTTTTTTTCTGTAACACCCTAGAATTAATTCCTTCCCCTACCCCCTCAACCAACCATGATAATAGCAATTTTCCTTAATGAAAGAAAAAAAGAAATTATCCATAGGAATGCCAAAATTCAGAAAGGTTCAGTATGAGTCACTCTGATACTTGCATAAATCTGCCAGTGAGAAGAATCAGGATGTTGAAAAGAATTATAGTGGAATTTGAGGAGTAGATTAGTTAGAGCAGTACTTCTCTACCTTGAATGTGTGTACACATCTGAGGAATTCTTTTAATATGCAGAAAATAATTTAGTTTGTCTGGAAATCTGAATTTCTAACAAGGTCCTAGGTGATGCTAATATACAGTGCCAAAGGGCATGGTGAATTAGACTTGGCTGAGGCCAGAAAAGACACATTTAGATATTTGGTGAGTGGGTCATTGTAGCAGGAGACTCCAGGTATTAACCTCAAATGGACAAAAGTACAGTAACAGCTGGTTCAGGACATAGAATTTGGTCCCCTAACAAAGTGAGTAGATGTGGGCTAGACAAGACACTGGGAATCACCAATGGACTCTAAACCAGAAGAAAACAAGATAAATTTGGTTAAAATACTGTATTTTAGACCTATCTATGAGGATGGAGTATGAGCCTAATATCATCCTTTTGATGACATTATTGCTTGATGATATATAAGCAAAGTACAAGTCTAGCTTTGCTTATATGTCTCTAAACTCCTTGTCCAAATTCAAGAATTTAAGATGTTGTTTGTGAGTCATTCCTGATAAATGCAGAGAATATTTCTTTATTATTTATTTATATATTTTTTATTTTATATATATATATATATATATATATATATATATATATATATATTCATCCATCCATCATGAATTTCGCACATTCTAACCATTTCTTTGGTTAGAATGATCTTTCCTTCACTTTATCAATAGTGGTCTTCTTTATTATTTAGTTCTCACTTTAAATGCTATATTTCCTAATAAGCTTTTCCTCATCCCCTATCTATAGGCTTCTCTGTTGTTGCTTCTCATAGTGTCCTGTTAGTCTCCTTCTCAATTATTTGCTCATTTCTGTGTTCCATATTATTCAATCAGTATTTATTGCACTTATACCAGATGACAGGACTATATCCTTCATGCTAGATATGTAGCAATGAACCAAACAGAAAAAAATTTGTTTTCAATTCTAATAATTTTTCATAGATTTAAAGTTTGTAATAATTTATTTTGATTGTTTAATTGTTAACATGTTAGATTGTAAATTCCTTGGGTCTAAATATCACCAATGTCCTGTTCATCTGCAACATCCATTGAATGATTTGATGAAAGTGAACAATGGGGATAAAATTTTTCCTATAAAAGATAGGCAACTACACAAAGAAAAATTAGAATAAGGTCTTAAGTAGGAGATTTGTGATGGCATAAAAACAAGATTTCATATTCAAGGCTAATTGATGGTTGGTGGAAAACTTATTTGAGCAGAACCCTGAAAAATAAGAGAATATAACATGTAAAGAGGAAGAAGAAAATAATGCTCTAGATATAGGGAACAACATGTTGCAAACCATGGAACAAAAAGAAAGTATGGTGGTTTTGTGATCCTCCCTGCCAGGAAAAAAAAAAAAAATCAGTATGACTGGTGCATAGAGTCCAAGGAATGGAATAGCAAGAAATAAGCCTGGAAGTTAGAGAGAAGACACTGTATGAAAACTGTATGAATAAGCAAAACCTTGTAAAGCATTGAGAAATTTAGACTTTATCCTAAGGTCAATGGAGAGTGACTGAAGACTTCTAAATGGGGACATTGTAAGTTCAGAAACATAATATACAAGATCAATGGATGCACTGTGAACAATAAATTGAACAGAAGCAAAACTATAGACTAGATCGAAGACTATTACAGTAATCTGGGCTAAATCTACTAAAATCTATCAGATTTAGTAAATGAGTTTAGAAATGTTATGCTATAAAAGCAATCACAAAAAGTAAGTGTATTTCTGTATACTAGCAATGAACAATTTAAAAACGAAATTAAGAAAACAATTCCACTCACAACAGTATCAAAAAAGAAAATATTTAGGAATAACATTTAATAAAGTTATAAAATTAATATTAAAATTATAAAATATTGTTAAGAGAAATGGAAGGACTAAATAAATGGAAAGACATCACATATTTATGTATTGGAAGACATCACATATTTATGCATTTAATATTGTTAAAATGATTTCAGGTAGAAGCATGACAAAAATATATATTTTAGAATATGAAACTGACACTGATGTGGAGATGGGAATAATGTCTACTCTAGGAAGCTAAAGAGACCTACTCTAAAATGTCCAGAGTTACCCAAGATTATTATTTTAAAAAAAATATGAATGTGTATTTGTATGAGAATTCACTAATTATGAAATCATGGCAGCTAATTCAAATTAAAATCACACACTCCTCCATTTGGTGGGGCCCAATTTTCTGTCTTTCCTAATTTGACTTCTGGAAGGGTAAAACCTGTACCTTCTACCTTGCAGTCCCTAGAAGCATAGTTGAAGTCATCGCTAATGTTCTTATTGCAATGGGGATTTCACACTGCCTGACTGTTTTTAACCCTTTTTATGGATGGAGTTAAATGTTACCCTCTATACTCTTCCCTCTCCTCTTCCTACCTCCCAGCAGTCTGCATGTTCGCGTCCTTCACAAGGATCCCTTCCCTGCAGAAATGTTTGTCTTTTTTTTGAATTTTCACACCGTTTCTTTTGCTGCAGGGTCTGATGCTTGTGACTCTACTGCTTCTAATTTTCCTGCCATTCTCACTCACTCTCTCTGAGTCTTCTGATTTTTTTTACTATCACCTTTGCTACTTCTAGCACTTCTACTTCTTCTGTTTCCTCAACTTTTTCTCATTCTATGCTTGCATTTCATTTTTCTCTTCTAAATCTCCCAAGTTTCCATATTGACTACCTCATGATAGTAGTGGCAGTGGCAATGGTTCTGAAACTTCCATAATTTCTAGTTGGTGAACTAATTACTCATGGTCTGTAATGGGATAATCTTCATGTTTTGGCATCCATTTTTGTTTTACAAGGAGCATGGCGATTAAGAATACACTCTTTAGTCACATGGCTTGAATTCAAATTCTGTATCTGCCACTTTCTAATTAACTTGTACATGTTTTTATTTAAATCCTCAAAGACTCCATTTTATGCTAGTAATACTTACCTGATAGGATTATAATGAGGACAAAAGATTAATCTACATAAAGTATGTATTGAAGTGCCTGGAATTGGGTAATGTTTCAATAAATGTCAGTTTGTTTTCTTCATTATCAGATATTTCCTTATTTTCTCCCAATTATTATAGTAAGTTTTCCTTTCCCATTTTCTACTTTTTAGATTTAGAAACATTGCAGAAGTTTCTAGGGACTAAACAGTTTTTAAGGATAAATATGATTTTCCCGCTTTATGTATTTTTTTCCTTATGAAAAAAATATTAATGGGATTACTTTTATTTTCTATAATATCTGGATGTATTTAATAGTAAGCTATGTTATAAACAGGTTTCTAAGTAAAACTGTAAGTAGAATCCATAATTCCTGAACTGTAGCCACAAATACAAATCTGTTGGGGCAAGGTGTAATATAGAAGATAGAAATAGACTGGGAGTAAAAAAAAACAGTTCTTATTTTAGAACTACCATTGTATAGCTACTGCTCTTGGTGTAGTTCAACTTAACCTAGATAGCTCTAGGTAGAGATTAGACCAAATATATGCTTTGTGTTAAGGAGTACGCATATTCCAGGACTTTGGTGTACCGTGAGAGCAAGAACTTAAACAAATCCATAATATTAATATAAGCACACCTTCTAGAGCAGATTTTTACTCAAAGATTTGGGAAAGACACAATAACTGATTAATAATAGTACGATTAGTTCAGTCAGACAGGCCCAGTGATGCTTCTGTAAGTAATAGTACGACTGCTGCCCAAGGAGAACCCCAAATTCAGTTCAGACTCGTCCTGGGTGGTGATGATGAGACTGGAAAAACTACATTTGTGAAACATTATCTGACTGGTGAATTTGAGAAGTATGTAGCTCCCTTGGGTGTTGAGGTCCATCCCTTTGTGTTCCACACCAACAGAGGACCTATTAAGTTTAATGGATGGGATACAGCTGGTCAGGAGAAATTTGGTGGACTGAGAGATGGCTATTACATCCAAGCCCAGTTCGTGAATTACTTACAAGGATATGCCTAATTGGCATAGAGATCTGGTGCAAGTATGTGGAAACATCCCGATCATCTTGTGTGTTAACAAAGTGAATATCGAGGAGAGAAAAGTTAAGGCAAAATCAATTATCTTCCACCGAGAGAAGAATCTTCAGTACTATGACATTTCTGTCAAAATAAGTACAACTTTGAAAAGCCTGCCTCTGGCTCGCTTGAACACTAACTGGAGACCCTAACTTGGAGTTTGTCACCATGCCTGCTCTTGCTCCACCAGAGCTTGTCATGGACCCCACTTTGGCAACATAATATGAGTACGATCTAGAGGTTGCTTAGACAACTGCTCTGTGGGATGAGGATGATGACCTGTGAGAAAGTGGAGCTGGAGCTCAGCATCAGAAGGCTAGTTTCATAGGCAACTGCCCTGTGATGTCAGTGGTACAGCGTATTTGCCACTTTATTATGTAGCTAAGCAGAATATGTGCTTAATTTTTGGGATGCTGAAGGAGATATACAGGCTTTGGAGTGAATGTGGCAGTTAAAAAAATACTTTTATTTTTTGGACCTGCATATTTAGCTGTTTTGGAACACTGTTTCTTTACCAAGTTTCAAATATAAGACTACTGTAGTGACAGCACAATATTCAGTGGTGAAATCTTGTTTGTTACTGTCATTCCTATTCCTCTTAGTTTGGAATCAGAATAAAGTCATATTTCAAATATCTAAAAATAGTAAGATTACTATCTTATTAGATTTTAAAACCATGTAACTTAAAAGAAGTTTAGAATTAGTTTCCTGACTTGAGGAGAGAAAAGTTAAGGCAAAATCCTTTGGATTAGTTCCTCAGCTATGCTGAAGTACGCGTCAAACCTCTAGATATACTTTGATGGAGAGAATTTGGGAAGTATCAAACATTTAGGACTGAAATTCATTGACTTAATAATGCATGTTTCTATTATTATCTGTCTTTATAATTCTAGTTATCAGCAAATGATTGTATTATTAGTTATTATTTGTAAAGTATAGCCCTTATGAAATGGTTTAGTGTAAATTACATTTATAAAGTTTTAAAACAAAATGAATATTTAAGATAGATTATTTACATGCATTTTGTATTTCAGAGCATTAAACATGTGATATTAAATAGATGTGTTGGGTCATGTCTTAAAGCCCATCCCTTTTTGTTAGATTTTTTAAAAATGCAATTAAACAAAATTTAGCTATAAAAATACCATTTTGACTATATACCATTGTGTACTTTTAATGAGGAAGTAGTATTCATTTTTTAGTAATACTTTAGGGAAACACTAGTGCCCCTTTTTTTTGATAACTGCCATTTGAATTGTTGAGTTTTGCTTTAAGCTATCATAAGCCAGGATAGGTGAACAATTATAATTTTCTTTTTCAAAGAGTATTTGAATGTTTATAGTCAGTTCTTATGAAAACTAATGTAGGTAAAATTCTAAACTCTGACCTTATCATCTACATTATTTTCATTACTTTTGAAATCAAAGACATGTTTCAGCAGATTCTCATACAGTGAGTAACATTTTACTTTGCTATTTATTGTAAATTATTATACTGTATCGAATACTTGGGCACACTGGTAAGAGATTAATCCTCTACCACAATGTTTACCTTGAAATTTGCTTTCTTTTAAAGTAGAAAATATCAGGATAATAATACTATCATTAAAAAAATAAACAAAAAACCAACTATACAAAAGATTGTATACCTACCAGTAAAACTTATTTTCAAAGAGATAAGTCCTTTAGCCTGATTTATTTGTCTTATAAAATCTATACCAGCATAGAGAGAACAAAAATTTAAGTCCATTTTTAGGGGCAAGATATACAACAGTAGTCATTGTTAATTTGGGAAAATTATTTTCTCATCGTAAAACTTGTTAAACAACCATACTACTCTGGAACAGTCATTTTCTTCAATTATTTATTATGCTATTATTTTGTACTCTGAAAATGCCACATGATGCTTAGATTTTCATATGCATTTTTAGATTAGATTTTCATATGCATTTTTAGATTAGATTTTCATAATTTTGGATATTTCAGTTCTAAGAAAATCTCTTCTGAAATAGATAGATTATTGCTGCAGTTTGTTGAATATATGTTTGTTTTCTAGATTGCCACCTACCAGCATATAATACATATGACTTAAGATATAAAAATGAAGTGAGAAAATATATGTTAAAGAATTTGTAACCTTTTGAGAAAGGATATAATTATCACTGCCTTAATTCTGCCCTAGGTCTGTGTGTGCCTATGGTCGTATAGACATAAACTTGCAATTCTTAGGAATATTTTCTATGAAGCATATCAGTTTTATCTTCCTGAAATATATACTTAATTGCTAAAGAAATAGTGTATATCACAAATGCTTCTTATGAATAGCGTGGCTTCCTTTTCTGGTTAATAATTACAAAATTCTTTAGAATGAGAACAATACATGTTTTTTGCAACAGCAAATTTTTCTGTGTGACCTGAACCATTTAAAGTTGTTTATTCTTTGTTGATATTTGAATGATTGGCCTATTTGTCTGATAAACATACCAGAACATTTTAGAGTTTTACAAACATATTCTTTTATATCTCTAACTGGGGTTTTTGATAGCTAAAAATACCAAAAAGTTAATTTTCTAAACAGGAATTCATGAGAGAATATGCATGTGTGTCGAATTTTTAATAATTATGTTGATTACTGATAGGCTCTTAAATCAAATGTTCCAATCTGAAAAATATGGGAAGGTAAGAAGATTAATTTTTACAAATAAGATAGTATGCATGCAGGCAGAACTTGATTGGAGATAAAGGTCAGTAGCCATCTGTTCCCCAGTCTTATTTAGAAGAGCAGAAGGTGTGGTATGTCATGCCCAAGCTGTTTTCAAATGCGTGATAACAAAACGTGAAATCATTTGGAAGGTAAATTTTTTAAAATTTCACCTTGAAACAAATTGCTCCCTAAAATAAACAAAATAATATCTCTGATTTCTTCTAAGATTTTTTTCTACAGAATCTGAAAAGTTACTCAGCTCCCAAACCTAGATGAATGTACCCAGATTTAGATTTGTAAAGCAAATTATAGCCAACATAAATATTGGAGAATAGTGATATAAGCTCTGTAAATATAATACAGATTCGCCAAAGATTGGCTAGATTCTCATATAGAAATTTTATCTACCTGTTCTTTAAGTGGATTAATCATTTCATCATCATCATCATCATCATCATCACCAGTTATTATTTACTTATTTACTTACCTACTGTAGGTATACATGCATCTTTCTGGAATTTTTTTTGAGGACCTATGTGGGCAATACTCTTCAGCTCTGGTGTCAGCTGACAGGCAAACTTACTAAAGGTTTTAAGTGGATGTGGGCCCTAAAGCAGTAAAATATGTAAACATGACAATTCTTTTTAGCTGCATCAACTTTTTGGTATTCCCACAGCCAATCTCAATTTTCTCTTTTTATAACAACTCAGTAAGGGGTTTTACCAGAGCAGACAACCATGAAATTAATTTTCCATAGAAGTTTACTGATTCTGGAAAACTTGCTGGTCAGTAATATTGGTATAAGTCCTGATGCTGGCTCGGCTGTTTCATTATCTTTTTAATTGCGGTGAATTTTATCAGCATCAATTCTACAAGGTATATAATATTCAAAAACTTTAAGGGAAGGAATACAAGATTTTTTTCATATTTAATCTCTTAACTTTCAGCAAGATTTATAGTAGCACAGCACTATGTTTTTTCTTTTAATAGCAAAATAACTTAATGATTTGTCTTGGCACTTGCTGCACTTGACATATAGAATGTTGAAAGAAGTAAGATGCCCCAGTGCTTCACTGAGTAACTAAAGTGCTGAGACTCCCCTTACGCTTCATCAGTGACAAAGTTCTTTCTTAAAGCTAGCAAAAGCTGGATATGTTCGCTCAAATTTGGAAAATTTCTTTTCCTACGGTGTGAAGCCCGAAATACCTTCAGTGTCTTGGCAAACTCATAGATAGCTCTGTTGTGATTATTGCTTCAAATTCTATAGGAATTATGCAGTACCTATTTTAGGAAAATAGAGTTTTAATTAATATAAGTAATCATGCCTAATTTTAAAGAACTAAGAATTTTCAGTTATTAGCTTTTCTCTATTTGAAAAGGAAGGATTACACAACCTGGGGTATTGGACTGGGAGAAGTTTGCTAATAACAAGACCTGGTCTGGGTGGAAGCTTCTGGAGACTGGTCATCTGGACTGCTTTTGCACTGACTTGCTTTTCAGGTGACCTTCCTTACATAGCCTCTGCCAAATGCATCACTTTCTTGTCTTGAAAGGCTCAGCTTTGTTCTTCCCTTTGCACTGGGTGTACCACCAGGGATATGAGCTTCTGCTGAATATCTCACTCCCTGCTGATAGCATTTAAAGGGGAAAAAAATTCTCCTTTAGTGGCTGAGACTAGCATGTGTTTTGTAAATGGTGTTCATGTATATATTCTGGAGAGCGAAAGTTTTGCAGATGTAGTGAATTTCCTGCTTGTCCATTTCCCTAGAGAGGTAAATGGGGTATGTTGTTAGATTTTTTTCTATTTAAATGTATTTGAGAGCTGAGAGACTGAATATTTAAGCATAGGAAGGTGACCTCTCTGAAAGGTTGTGACAAGTGGAAAGTGAGGTAGGAGGAGAATGCTTTCTGACCTTCATCCTCCCTGCCCAGGGGTTGGAGCAGATTTGTACCTTTTAACAAAGATTTATAGAACATTTATTAGATGCAAGGCAAAGTGTTAAGTTAAACGGCTGCTAAACAAAACAGGAAAAAGAACAATGACAGCTGAAAGCTTGGTCACTACCCTCAAGGAGCTCAAGGACATACCCGTAAAAATGCATGGAGATGCTTAAAACACTATGAGTCAATGTGAAGTTATACTATTAGATAGCCATTTATCGAATGCTTCATATGTATTAGCTCATTAAATACTGAAAACCATGAGATAGAATAAAGTTAGTGGTGGTTGAGTCACTTGCCCAAGGTTGTCTAGCTCTTAACAGAAGAGCTGGATTCGAACCGATGAAAACCTGGCTCAAGCATCAGTGTGCTTAACTGTTCCACTGTATCTCCCTCTCCTCCCTGTATGATACAGAACAACATCTTGTACATGTTCATAAAGAAGAGGCATTGATTAATTCTGTCTGACTGAGGTGTAGAGACAGATTCACAGTGGAGCGAGCAGAGTTTTCTTATCTTCTTTTCCAAGAAGATTAGAAAAGCAAAGGTGGTGGTGGCAGTGGTGATGGTGGTGGTATTTACCAGGCAGGGGAACCAAGGAATGATTTAAAAAAAAAAAAAGAAAAAGAAAAAAAGAAAAAGAAAAAAGAAAAAGCAGCAAATGGAGTTTGACTTTTCTACATCACAAACTTGAAGGGCAGAAAGAGTCAGGATATAAAATTGGAAAGGGAAACAGAGCTGAATTCTGAAGTATCTTATAAGCAGTATGAGAAGATTAGAATGTAGATTATGAGAAGAGTATTGCTTGGGGTTGAAACCAAGGAAACAGAATAGATTTCCAATATCTCCATCAGGAGGCACTCAGTCTGGGAACTGGCCACACTGGTAATGGAAGATTTGAAATCCAGATGTTAATTGCAGCAGGAAACTATGAGGCCCCTAGGTCAGAGGCACAAAGAAAGCCATTGGTATTACTGGACCCTACGACACAAATTACTGGTGGAAGCTGGGTCTATTTGAGCCTGACTTGGTCGCCAGAGATGCTGCTGAGTCATTAGAACAAGGGATTGGGAGTGAGAAACAGTCCTCCGCTCTCTGGCCAGTGTCTCCCAGTGGACAAACCCTGGGAAGTGCTCGTAATGAGTCACTTTCTGAACAAATGAAATAGGGAAGGGAAGGCATGAATCTGAGGGCCAAACCTAGGCTCAGTGAAGTGGAAAGCATCTCACTGCAGGATTACAACAGGATTAAAAGACATGGAGTTGACTACAATGTGGAATATAGATTAAGGACTAGATAATAGTGGAGTCAGAGTTCATTTGGAATGCTGTCGCATTTGGCAGGGTTAATAAGAACTGGAATTAAATTAGGGTCTGGAGGAATGGCTCATTCACTCTCCTCATGACCTCATTGTAGGGAAAGATTTCATAAACAAGCCACAAAATTCACTAACCATAAATGAAAAGATGATAAATATAATTATATTAAAATTGAACATTCCATTTATCAAAAGACAATAGAAAAAAAAAAACTACAACTGCAAGTTATAACCTGGGAGACGATATCTGCAACACATAAAGTTTTGAGAATAACATTGCTACAAATCAATTAAAAAATGGGAAAAAAAAACAATAGAAAAATGAATGAAAGAAATGAACTTACATTTCACAGAAGAGAAAACCTGAAAGGCTAATAAGCATATAAAAAGATACTCAATATCAGTAAACAGTAAAATGCAAATTAAAACCACACCATGATACATTTTGCACTAACCAAATTTGGCAACATTTAAAAAGCCAGATGATTTCCAGTTCAGTGAGGATACTGAGAAGTGGGAACTCTTCTTTACTGATGCTGGGAGTGTACAGGGGTATAATCGCTTCTAAAAGCATGGAGATATTATCTTGCACATGTCCGAATGATATTGTTTTATTTATATATATATATATATATATATATATATATATATATATACATACACACACACACACACGCAACAATGTAGCTGTAAAATACTAACAATTATTTGTAATAGTAAAATAAAAAGCAGTAAAATAATAAAACAATTAGAAGCTACTTAAAGGCCTATTGTTATGCAAATAAATATATTGTGTCATATTCCTACAATGTATTTAATATACAACAGAATATGAATAAGCTGTATAGTTCACCTGCAAACATAGCTGAATTTTGAAAATATAAAGTTGAATAAATATACTAATTATAGAATTATATATACAACATATTACCATGTGTAAAGCCCAAAATGTATAAAACTTAATATACTATGTGTATGTGTGTACAACTATGACAAAAAGTTACATTCAAAGCCTGAGAGAAGGGACATAGAAGGGACTTAATAATTTTCTGTTTTTTAAAGTGCATAGTGGAATATAATATTTGTTATAAGTTACTTGTTCCTTGGTTTTGTATATAGTACAATATTTTATAACAAAAGCAAATTTAAAAATAAAAATGGGCTAAAGGAGGAGATATAGTAGAATCAAAGACATAGAAGGTTATGAAAATGAGACGCGACAGTATTTTAGAGTATTTCATATTGAGAGTCTAGCATCCTATACTATCGGAAAACAATATTTTTCCTCCACTGACTTACAAACTCCCCAGTTAAAATTATACCTTTTACCTTTTATGTCCCCTTGTGCTACAAAGCTCTAGTGTATGCATGTAGGTTAGAATGACAGTGGTGCTGAAAAAAATTAATTACCCCTTCTCCTACCCGATTCTCTTTCCATTCTGTGATTGGGGGAAAAAATATCCCTAATGGATAGGAAGAACATAGGCAAATTGGACTGGATCTTATTCTAGCTTTGTCATTAATCAGATGGGTAACCTTAAATAATTCATTTACCTTCTTTGAATAACCAGTTTCCTTAATTGCCAAATAAAGAGATTTGAACAAGAGTTCCTTTCCAGCTTTAAAATTCTAAGGTCGATGATGTCACTTTTCAGATGGATTTATTAAATGCAGAACTTTCTACCTTTATGCACATAAATAGTTGTTTCTGTGCCTGAAATCCCTAGTCACAACCTGTCTTTTTAATATAAGTGATAGCAGAGAGTTTTTTATTCTATGTTAAATACCTTATTGCTGATTGTTATACATCAAAATGATGAGTCTGCTGTAATTTCTCAGCTGTCAGCCTGGATGTTTTTAGGATTTTGCATGTCCTTAAAGTGCTTCATGTACCTTCTTGGTATTGTACACAGGAAATAGAGAACACATAGTCTTTTCTTAAGAGTTCTGGGCACTTGATTTGGTTGGTATGTAAGCATCAATTTTTAAACTACATCAGTTAGCAAATTTATTTTTTAACTGCATTTTATTAAAATCTTGCAGAAATAACCTACAAATCCACTGCATTTTTTTTTGTTTCTGTCTGATGCCAAAAAACAATGATCCAACAATAACATTTTTATCAATTCACATTGGTATTCATTTCTAAATAACACTGTTTATAGTTTTTACTGTACCTATTTTAGGAACATGAATTTGACATCTATAATTGTTGCCGTAAGTCATGATGAGGATAAGCTTCGTCTTGCAAAAATATAAATTTCTTCTTTCAGCATGTTTATTTTCAGAAATATTCTAATTTAATAGTGAAATATATGGTTCTAATGGATATTTCAGCAGTAGCAGTGTTAGAAGAGAGACATCATTAGCATCAAATATAGAAGAATTCAAGAGAATGTGATTGAGATGCTGTTGACATTGTTTCTTGTGATGAGTCAAATTTTCCACCTTTTTCGCATTCGGGGACTCTCAGTCTTCTATTCTTGTTCCTCTCTCTTGTTAAGCTTCGGGATCCTGTTCTTCATGGTCTTCATTTTAATATTGACCACTTTTTTAGACATTAATAAAATTATGTTCACTTCTTAGTTTCTGAACGTTGAGTTTCTTTTATGTATGGGTGTGTGGTTCTGGAAGATTGGGTCCAACTTTCTGGCTGGCATTAGTATTCAAGTACACATCCTCACTTTATGTATTTCGCTTACATAATTCTAATATGGTAATTTTGGTGTAGATACATTCTCTATTAATAGTATAGAATTAACACTATTGTATGAAAATAATAGTTTTATTTTGCATTTAGCAAATGTGTCAGAATTCTCTGTTATTCCTGGGCTAATGTACAGCCCCACCCCCCCAAAAATAGAAGAATTATATATATGAGACTATATAGCATTTCAAAAAAGCCACTGAGATTAAGATCTATGAATCTATTCAACAAATTTTCAGTTAATATCTACCTTGTGTTAGTCATTATGGACTTTTGAAACTAGAAGTAAGAATTGACAAGTTGCCAAAGCTATTCTCAGATTAATCCAGGAGTTGGAAGTAAATATGCATTCTTTTCCTAAAGTATTCTCAGCAGTCAGGATTTTACTCCAAAATCAGTACAGAATGACATGGTGAGGGACAATCACTCCCACAGGACAGTTTTCTAAAAGAAAATTATTGAGAAGCCAAGTTAATTCACCAGGACAGATTCTCTAATTGTTTAAACTGGGTTCTAGAAGAGTGTGGTGATCTAAGTGGGAGCTGTGAAAATAAAGACGTGGAAATGTTAGCATGCCAGAGAGGAGTGTTCAAAGATTTGGCTTTGTTACCATGAGTACCTAGTGGGGAATGAGATAGAAAACTGAACTTACAGATTGATGAGGAATTTGTATTTTATTTCTTAAATTTTCCAGATTTGGGGATTGCTTTAAATACAGGAGATGTTTGCAAGAATAGAGTAGGCTTTCGAAGTCAAATTACCTGGGCTCATACCTTAGCTCTATGACCCTGAGCAAAGTATATTCCTTTTTTATGTCTGTTTCCTCAAATAGAAGTAATAGTAGTGTTTATCTCATAAGGTTATTGTGGTAGAAAATGAAATAATGCCTGTATAGAACTTAATATCGTGTCAAGGGTCGAGGAAACATGCACCAAGTGTTAGTAATTATTATTATCATAACATACTTTAGTTTTAGTCAATTAAAAAATACAGTCTTAGAAGATATTCACTGCAGGAATTCTCTCTACTTTAATTTTTAGAAATGGTTATCGAGTAATAGGCTGCTCACTATTCCATAATCTTCCTGTTTCCTTTTGTAGAGTTAGAAAATTCTTTCTTGTTGAGCCAACACTTGTGATCTCTAACTTCTACCTATTTTTTCTGGCTTATGGAGCTTCATATAACATTTAACTTTTTTTCCACATGGCAGCCTTTCAAATAGAGTATTTAAAGACAGCTCATTTACCATATGTTTTCTCATTTCTAGGCTGAATCTTCTAAATCGTAGGGTTTATGTTCTAATCCTCCTGTTCTTTGAGGACACTGTTGGCTAGCTAACTACCTATTCTTAATTCCCTTCTCTCTTACCTGCCTCCAAAATAAAGTTTGAAAAGCAGCAAAGGGTAATCACGAGACTCAGGTTGGGCCAATGAGATGTAACAAGAACTTAGTTTGGACACTGTCTGGGAAAGCACTTAGTTTCCTAGTAAAAGTGATCTTCCCAACCCACACTGTCCCTTCTTCTTTCATTACCTTTCTTCCTGTCTTGAGTGAGAACATGATTATTGGGGCTACGGCAGCCATCTTACAACATTGAGATGATAAGTTTGAGGGCAAAAAGTCAGTAAGCTAAGTCCACAGGAGTAGAATAGTTGACAAGAACTGAAGACTTGTTGACCACATTCAACAGCTGAACCAGTGCTTACAACCCATTATCTCATTCTTTTTGTAGATCAGATAATAACTGTTTTATCATTGAAGCCAGTGACTCTCAAACTTTATCATGCATCAGAAGTACCTCTAGGGCTTGTTGAAATGCAGATGGCTGGACCCTAACTCTAGAGTCTCTAATTCTGTAGGTCTGGAAACAGGCTTGATAGTTTGCATTTCTAACAAGTTCCTAGGTGACACAGATGTGGTGGTAGCAGTGGGAGCATTGGTTTAAACCATTATTAGTAAAGAACTGGTTTAAACCATTGTTAATATGACTTTCTTTTCTTTGAAGTTTATAGCCTCCTTTAATATAAGTAAACATTTTATTTGATTTTGAATTGCTCTCCGAGTGTCTCATCGATATTCAAAAAAAGATTTCTAAAACTCTCCTCCACTCTAGAGAGTTCCTTTATCAGACAATCTATACTTCCATACTACCTAGCATAGTTGTCTGAGTTTCTCTTTAGCAAATCAATCATCAGTCTATGGAACATTTAATGAAATTTTACTATGTGCAGAATACTGGGAAGATTCAACGATGGGCAAAATTTTGCCACTACCCCCAACGAGTTTACAATCTAGATAGGAGATGGCACACAAAGACAGAGAAAGACTATTTCTATCTGTATCAGATATTACCATTTCTGAAGAGTTTTCCAATATATTAGCACAGTTAATACTTAAAGATAATGGGAAGTAGATACATTATCACCCATTCTGCAGAAAAACTAAGGTCCAACTGTTAAATAATGAATCTGAAGAAAGCCCAAGCTAACATATAGCAAAATCAAATCTAGGAATTTTAAATCCTAACTCAGTGCACATCAGTCAGATTTTTTCATAATTAACATTTATTATTTGCATCGTCTCTCTTTTCAAAACAATATAAAAATAAAATTGGCTTTACTTCTTTATAATACTCTGGGGTCATAAAATGCCTCTTGACAAGCCTGAACAACAACTCGCTGTTTGAAAATTATCTCTGAAAACTTTCTTTAAAAAGTGATTTTTTAACTGATGAGAAATATTCAGGACCGCTGTGTACCATTGTAAATTTTCACAAAGGTGGCCAGTTTAGGTGACAAGTAGAGACTGAAATCCCAGCCTGGTAACCTGGCATGGTGCTACCACCATCCAGAAGAAAGAGGACATTTTTTCATCAATTTCAGGACATAGGCAATATCCACTAGATACTCCTCTCCCATGGAGCCATGAAAATATCAAACTTTCTCTGGGAGACAGATGCCATTTGGGAAGGAATATGGAGCAGGGAGAAATTTTGAGAGGAAGAAAGCACCTTTAAAAAGTTGAACTTTGAGTTGAATGAATATTTATTCCGAAGAGATTATTTGAAACTGGAAGAAACTGAGTTAATAGCCTCTTAAATGTAAGCCTTCCATCTTCTCTTATACCTGTCTTCCCCCACATCCCGTAAGCAGGAATGGGGACTTGACAGAAAGTTGTTAGATTTTAGAGAAGTAAATGAGCTACTTTTTTGTGTTTGTTTTTTACACATCTTAACTGTGTGATATGAATTTCAATCTCACCACATGTGTAAATTTTGCCACCTATTTCAAAAGGTAGGAATTAATCCTAATAGCAGTCTATACATGATACCACGTAACATGTGTACAATAAAAGTACAAGTTCTTGCCCTGGAATTGTTTACAGTGCAAAATAGAGAAAACACAGTGGTATAAACATTTCTGAATACAAGTGGAGCATTTCTAGGTTCATTACACAGTGAATATAGTTCATTTGCACAATTAAATTGTATGCAATCTTTTCCTTAATTATCTTTCTCTATTTTAGGTATTTTAAAATTCATGAGATATAACCATAAATACAATAAAACTTTCCAGTTTTAAATAATTTTAGTTAGTATACTATAAATAAGTGTGAATTAAGAACCCTGCAGAGAAAGAGATGTAAACTGAAAATGTGCCTTTTTATTTTTTTAGTATTTATTTTAGAAAAAAATTAAAATGTAAATTTAATTTTTGTTCAGGGCTGGAATTCTGAAGTAGGCTATTGCCTGTATGGCATAATTTACATAGTAATATTTTTTCTCTTTCTGATTATTGAAATTCAACCATTAGTGATTCATTCTCTAGGTGCAAGCATGGTGGTCTTTCTTTTAAATGCAAATGAACGTGAAAGAGTGCAACCAAATTAAGTTCTTTACAATTTAGAGTGTTTGCAAATGTCAGGTTCTTTTCTCAGCATAGTGACATAAATGTTTTTAGGTATTTCTAGTGAAAAACACACAGTAAGACATTAAAAATTAGAGCAGGAAGGAACATTTTCAAAAAAGCGAGAGAAGATGTACTTAAAAACCAGTATCCTTTTCTTCACAATTATGGCTATAGCCACTCCTGTTTTATTTTTCGGTATGTTTGGAGGTGCTAACTACTGTAACGACCACACCATCTTATGAACATGACATGAAAGAGCACATTCCTACATGATGTTGACTCTCTCAGACCCTTGGAACTTGGAGTCCTCCTTCGTTCCTCTGCTTCAAATTTACAGGTGACAAGGGGAGGGATAATGAGGAAGGTGATGTTTGAGCAAAAGTCCCAGGAGATTTTTGGGTCCTAAACTTGGGGCCAGTGTATTCTGTTGACATTTTCTTGGCCAAAATTAATCATGAGGCTTCTTCTGGATGCCAGACGATGGGAAAAGTAGTTTTCCCACGTTCCCAGGAGGGAAAGTAGACAGTTTGGTGAATGCACAGCACTGTTTCTGTCACAGCTTTCAAAGCTATTAGTAGAAATAATAATCTTAAAGGCAAAAAGTCTCTAATATTTGAAGAACAGACATTTCCTTGGCACTACATATTTCCCAGGAAAGGGCCAGCCACTTAATAGTCACATATAATATTCCCCATCCATGATAAATCAATAGGCACTGATTGAGTTCCTGTTGTGCCAAATATGTAAAATCAATGCTGTTTTTAACATTTATTGATGACATACTATGTGCGAGACTCTGTGCTCATACTCTTAAAAAAATTTGATGAAGTACAGTCAATATATTAGAAACTATTTTATATGGTATGATCAGGATCAATAAATCAGTAAAAGTCAGTTAAAACAGGGCATACATAACAAATATTTTTATTTTTGACTTACTACAAATGAATATATCTTCATTCACCAGTTTTTTAATGTAGGGCAAACATCTTCCTTTTAGTGTGGGTGTTTCTTGTCTTTCTTGAAAAACCCATAATGCATAATCTACCTGGAACACATGATATTGGTTTCCTGTCCAGCAGCTACTCCCCTCTTTCATAATGCCAAGAACTTTTTTTCTCCTGGTGTCCTTTCATTTCTCAAATGGACTGGATGATTCTCTACCTTGTCAGGTGTTAGGTATATAACCTACTCTTGGCCAATGAGATGCAAAAGAATCTTGGGGAGCTTCTTGGAAAAATGTCTTTGCTCTTAAGCAATTGCATGTGGGGCCTAAGGGGCCCTTTTTGGCCTTTAGTTTTGATTTATGAGGATGGGATGCCTTGAACTGCTGCAGCCATTTTGGTTCCTTGAAGGAAGATTGCCAATAAACTATAAATGGTTGGATAGAAAGGTGGACATGAAATAGGATGACTTGATTAAGCTGCTGTATTAAAGAACCCTGGAGCTTTTCTACCTCAGGACTTTTGGCTAACTGGAATGGTAATTCCATTATCCTTTTGCCTTTCAAGTAGAATTTCTGTTGTTTTCAGCCAAAAAATCTTAATTAAAACACCACAGTTCCTTTCTTGCTTCTCCGAATCTATTAGTGGTTTCTCTTGGAGAATTCCTTTAATAAATCACTTGCACATGAGTCCACGACTCAAGGTGTGCTTCTGGGGGACCTGTCATCAGACAAGAGTCAGTGTAGACCGAGTGATACGGACAATATATATTAGAGGCTTTCAGAGGCAAGGGCTATCTCTGCAATGTGGTGGCTAGAAAGGGCTTCAGAATACAGCAGAAACTATGGGTTTCATAGATATTTATCTTTTTAACAAATGACAATGGCATGACTGCTATGTGCCGATTAACACTGATGGCAATGGAAGGGCTCACTAGGCCAGTGGTTCTCAAATTGTGATCTCTGAATCAGCAGTATCAGCATCATCTAGGAATTTGTTAGAAATGCAAATTCTCAGGCTCTGCCCCAGACTTACTTTTTCAGAAACTCTGTGGCTGAGGCCCAGTTGTCTTTGTTTTCGCCATTCCTTTTACACTGTCCCAGGCAAAGATTTGGTTTCAACTTTTGCTCTGCCGATTTTTAACTGTGAGCTCAGGCAACTTATTTACTTCTCTGATGTTCAGTTTCCTCATATTAGAGTCAGGGAGGATGACATTTGCCTTTTGGGGGGCATATAAGTGTTAATGTTTTGCTTTTATTTCCTTCTGTGCTGCTTTTCTTTTGTTCTATTTTCCTTCTTTCTCTTCTTCTTTCTCTCCATAGCTACACTTCACCTACCTTTCTTTTTCTTTCTCTCTCTCTTTCCTTCCTTCCTTTCTTCCTCCCTCTCTCCCTCCATCTTTTTCCTTTCCTTTCCTTTCCTTTCCTTTCCTTTCCTTTCCTTTCCTTTCCTTTCCTTTCCTTTCCTTTCCTTTCCTTTCCTTTCCTTTCCTTTCCTTTCTTGTCTCTCTCTCTCTCTCTCTCTCTCTCTTCCTTTTTTCATTTTCTTTCTTATCTGCCTACCTGATGTTTTTAACCTGGTTATGAAAGATGGGTTGAATTTCAGGAGATGGAAAGAGGGCCAAACTTCCCAGCAGAAACAGCTTTCTAAAGTACACTTGATTCATAATGAGGTAACCAGTTGGCTATAGGGGAGTCATGAGTGGAATGATAGGAATGTCAGCTTGTGATGAGAATATGGGGCTTCTGATTATAGTTTTGATTTGAACTATAATTGAAAGGTAGTGGCGAGGCATGTGATATGGAGCACCAGAAGTAACACGGTGAAAGGAATGATTTTGGCAGATTCATCTGACACTGATCTACTTCAATTAGAGGAAGATCAAGATTTCAGTATGGCAACTCAGTTGCTAAAGACTTATAAATTAATCCAGGCAATTAATCCAATGGAGAGTCTGAATCAGGGTACTGGTATTCAACTACAAGGGAGAATTAGAAAAGAATCTGAGACCTATAGAGAAGTGGAAATTTACTTGGCTGGAGGTTAAGGTGAAGAGAGAAGGTGATTAAAAATGGCTTTGAGATTTTAAGTATGACAGAATAGGGATACCACTGTTAGCAAGAGAGGAATCAGTGACTGGAGACATTGCTGAAGGAGACACACAGAGTTTGAGGGAAGGTGGGATTTATGGGTTACCATATTATCACTTGTAGACATCCAAAATAGCACCGTTCACAAAAATCCAAAATGCAAATTTCCATAAATCTCCCTGGGAAGACAGCTAGATGGGCAAGCTGAAATAAATGTAATTTATGCTTATATATTTAAGAAAAAATTCAATCTCTGCTAACTCATACAACTACATAGCAGTCAATATATTAGTTTGGGGAGAGATCCATGTTTCAGTAGCAAAATAAAAATGTTTTAAAGAATGAATGGATTATATATGTAACACAACATGCTTTTATGTGATCTTTTTGTGTGTCTGTTAAATGTTCAATTTATTGTGAATTTATTGCAGCCACACCACTCCATGAGGTTGCTGTGTGTAGTTCAAAGCATTCTCATCTAGGCTGGATACAGCAAGTGCCAAGGTGTTTGCTACTAAGATGTTCCCTGGAGTGAAATCCAAAACTGGCCCTTCATGCATAGAGGGCAAAGAGAGACCAAAGAGTCAGAACACTCCAGATTGGTAGGTGGCATTTTAACAAGCAAGGGGATTTGTTTACAATGTTTATCTTAGGCATCCACAAGATGAGTAGATTTCTGCATGAGCTCACCAGATTCTTGAATTTATATAGAGGCCTTAATTGGGTTCAGTCACAAGATACCAATACCATCCAGATGGCCTCAACAACACATTATCATCTCAAAGCTGTGTCCTTGAAGTGGCTCCTAGTGCCAGAAAGGTGGGCATAATGTACATTCCAAGGACAGAGAGAGGGAGTGAGTGGCTTCCGATTACAGGGATTTGGCTCAACAGGTGGTCATGTCCTCTTGCTTACCTATTCTAACATAAGTTCACTCCTTGTCAGTTCATTCTCTTCCTTTCAACTTCCTATCCATTGATCAGAAAAGATCCAGGGTCCCCAGAGAATCACAAATATGTTCTATATTTTGCCATTATTGATCTTTTTTATTTAACATGTACTCAGAATCATTTTCTATCAACAATAGTCCTCTCCTCAATACTCAAACTCTAGTTATTTTGAATCTTTTTTTTTTGCTGTAGTTTTATATATTTTTTCATTAATCATTCCAAAGTTTTACTAGTAATGAGAAAGAACTTTTGAATTTTGTTTGTTTTTATTGGAAAAATATATTAATCATTGGCCCCTCAAATCCTATGAGTTTTTTTTCTCATATTTTTCCTAGTGTCTTACTTCTAGTAGAACAGACACACTGGTGCTGAGGCATTTTACATCCAAAAGAAACAGAAGGAACTCTGTATTAAAGATTTATTCTAAAAAATCTTTTTAAAACAATCTGATCCATATATTAGCATAGCATGGTTCAATGCTGAGTCATTTGGTCAGAGACAGTCTGGAACGATATTAGTAGACAGCAATCATACTCTCTAGAGAGTTAGAGAAGAAAATTGCTTCAGGATATTCCAGAAGATATTTGCTCCAGGAGAAAAATGTATTATAGAAACACTACGGCTATGATTCTCAAACTTGAGCATATATCAGAATCATCTGGAGGGCTTGTTAAAACAAAGACTGTTGGTATCCACAACCAGAGTTTCTGATTCAGTAAAAAGCAGAGGCAGAGCCCAAGAATCTGAATTTCTAATAAGTCCTCAGGTAATACTGATGCTGCTGGTCCAGTGAGCACACTTCGAGAACCACTGCTTTAGAACTTCCTGCAGGAAGAAAGGTTAGCATTCGGCAGAAACAAGAAACATAACTCTTTTGCTTCTAATTTCTTTCCGTTACAATTGTGCACAGGTTAATATTCATCTAACACTACTTTGTTCATACTTCTAATTTTTTCATTTTCTTCCAAATAAAGCCATAATAATTCACAAGAAATTACAAGTCATCAGCAGTATCCATAACCTTTCACCTATATTCTTGACTATGCTGTTAGTCCATTTACTGGCCCTGAAGAACATTCTAAACCTTCATGCCCTATACATCTATTTATTCTATTTGTTCTGCCTGGCATGCGTTCTTATCCTCATTATTGTTTTTGTCTTTCAAAGTCCGACCCATTCTTGAAGACTCAACCAAAGTCCTTCTCCTTCATTTTTGCTCAGATAAAGAGAAAAAGTCTTACCCTGAACTTAATACTTTTTGCATTTTGTTATTTTCATTTTGCAAAAACTTTGCTATCTACCACTTATAGTTAGAAAAAAAGCCTGAATACTTTTATAACATTTATTTTGTGGCAGGCTGTTAAATCTTCAATAGATAGGTACTATTGTTTTATCCATTTTACAGACAATTTACTTTTGTTAGTTCATTTTATTTCTAAATTTAAGTTACATGACATCAAATGTGACAAATACATTTTTGTTCCCCCAAAGTACCCATCACAGTGTTTTGCAAATGATAAGGTTTATTAAAATAATTGCCATGTTCAAGATAGTCTTCTTTGGTTGCTATAAAGCAGTGATGATAAAATATATTTGAGCAGGTTAGTTCTACAGGCTTCTTTGTGAACTAAGCTCTGATTATTAAAAATGGTTGAGAAAACCAATAAAATGCACCTAAGTCATCAAAAAAAAAAATGACTAGTTTACACAAGGGTAAAAGACCTGGTTCTCTGTTCTCAGATCAGGATAACTGTGAAGGGCCGATTTAGCCGAGAGCTCCTGTGTGATTGGTTTTGTTGAAGTTTAACTTCTCCCACTACCCCATCTTGCCTCCTTTACTATCACAGGTCTTGGTCTCATAGGTTCTTCCAATAAACTTCCTACGTACAAATTTCCATGTCTCCATAGCCTGTTTCCTGAAGAACCCAACCTAAGACCAAAGAAGTAGGGACTAACCACATTTATTAACTTACTATTCTAGAGAAAGTGCTCTAGAGTGGAAATGTATATATTTTATAATCAGAGAGATTGGAGATAAGCAGGTATCATTTCAAGGAAGTTGCTTAATCTCTCTCAGCCTTGTTTTTCATCTCAGAAAAGGAATCTTACTAAGATTAAAGACAGTCCACATAGAACATTTACCATAACTTTTGATCAAACCAAACCAAGCCAAACCAAACCAAACAAAACAAAAGACAGTGCTCAGAATGTGAGGCCTATAAGTTGGTAAAGTTAAATGATTGGAAGGCTAAATACCTGATGAACAACTTCTTAACCCCTCCCAGATGGGCTTTGTGTTCATTTGTTCAATTGTGATACTATGCCTGGATTTGTGTTGAAGGTTCTTACTTAAAGAAGCCACATGAGTTCCAAGTTACTTAATGCTCCAGGGGTGAGATTTCCTTCTGAGTATGAGAGTAGGAAAATATTTTTTTCCAGCAGGAGAGATGGATTTATAAATCTTTTAGACAGTAACAGTTACATAACATCACCTGACTCTTGCTTTTTGTTGGCTTCCAAGGCTAAGAGCCTGGATCTGTGTTCAGTCACAGTAGTAGTGTTGACCTGCTCTTTTGACAGGTCTGTTGTCCTCCATTGACCCAATTTTCTTTCTATGATCTGATTTTATTTTTATGGCCTTGGCATTTTATTATAAACCACCCTTTTAGCAAGTGTTGGGCTAAACACAAATTAATCTACAAGATTCTGAACTCTTAAATTCTCTCCCTGGCCAAAATCCCCTGACCTCGAATCTTCCCATAACTCCTCTCACAGTGAATATGATCTTCATTAATATGACCTTTGAATTGTCAGTCTGTCCCAATAATCCCTGGTCATCACTCAGCCTCATGTTTCATTTATAACCTATCAGCTTGAACCCTAGCTTCAGCTGTCATACCATGAGTTGACTACCATGTAAATACTCGCTACCATGGATTTAGTACTTACTAGGTACCAGGCATCATGTTAAAAGATTTACATGGGACGGGGGGTGACTGGACAGTTTGCAAACAGTCTCCAAACCAGCAGTATTCACATTACCATGAAACTTGTTAGAAATTCAAATTTCTGAGACTCATATAAGATCTAGAAAGTCGGTAACTCTGGAGGTGGGGTCCAGTTATCTTTGTTTTGACAGGTCCCCAAGGGGATTCTGATGAAGACTCTAGTTTGAGAACCCCCACTTTATCAATATTTATTTTATTATAAAATCCTAATCCTGAAGGCTTTATCCCAGTTTTTTGGATGAGTAAACTAAGGCTCTCAGAGGTTAAATCAATTGTCTCTCAAGTAAAGGGCGGCATGGCAAAACAACCCAGGTCTGAAAGATTTATTATTTTTATTAAAAAAATTTTTAAATGTTTTAATTTGAAAAATTTAATTACAGTTGACACACAATATTATATTAATTTCAGGTATACAACATAGTGATTAGACATTTATATAACTTACAAAATGATCACCCTGGTAAGTCTAGTACCCATCTGACTCCATACATTGTTATTATAACATTATTGACTATATGCCTTATGCTGTACTTTACATCTCTGTGACTGTTTTTATAGATTTGAGAGTTCATCTCATCAAGTCCTACTCTGTAAAATCCCTCACTTGTTTGATTTCCCATAATTTCTGCTTTGTTGATGACTAAACTTGAGTAAACCATGCTGCACACTTTGTTTCTGCACTTAGTTCTTTGAATACTGCTGGGAGAGTAACAAATAAAAATGCTTATTGTCTTCATGATAATGAATGTACATATTTTACCCCTGAGGCAGGTTCCCACCTGACTGGGTAACTTGAGGGGTGATCTTCCCCTCTCTTATGGATTCATTGTGATATCCCTGTTAAAACTGTCATCAAATATTCTCCACATTTTTTCTAGCTCACAGTGCTGTTTCTTGTTGATCACAAGTTATCAGTAGAAGCCCTCATCTCTTTTTTCCTGGAAATATAGGGGCAAGTTAATATGAGCCTTTCTCATTTCCTGCCATTCTACTTTAGAATCGCAGTACATTTTCTTGTTTCTACGCTTTTGTTCTTGCTTTTAAGAAACAGGTGACTCTTTTTTTTTTTTTTTTTTTTTTTTTTGGCTAAGACTGATTACTTACACTCTTGCTTCACTTCTGTTTTTCTTTTCAGGTGTTGCTCAATCAATTCTCTTTTTCTCACCTGGAACTTTTCTCCTATACTATTGGCTCCTCAATCCTATCAGTAAAGTAAAGTATGTTTGGACTTTCCCTTTACTAAGGAGAAACAATCTTCTTCAATTCTGCTACCAGCCCTCCACCCCCAATCTCTCTCTCTCTCTCTCTCTTTTTTTTATTTTCAGTTCTGTGTCAAATTTCTTTAAAGAAAAATCTAACATTCTTCTGTAAATTCCTTTGCCACTCATAACAGTTAAATTCTAGTGCAACAGTGCTCTTGAATATAATCAATTAACTTTTAAGCTAGATCCTTTTCTAAAACAAAACCAAAAGCTTTCCCAATGTATATGACTGTTTCACTCTCTCAGTCCCATTTGTTACCAGTGTTCATCTCTTTAACAGCTTTTTCCTGACTTGGTTTCTATGACACTGAAATAACAGAACCCACTTAGCCATCTCTGTTTGTCTTTTTGGTTATGCTTTGGTGTCTCTCCTTTCTCTCAAATTGTTAATTTCATTCAGTGAACATTTTTAGAGGCTACTATGTGCCAAACGCTGTTATGTGTTAGGACTGCAACAGTGAACACGATACGTATGTTCTCATCTTCTCAGACCCAACAGGTTAGTGCAAAAAAATATAAATGAAAAAACCCTATCTTACCTAATCCTCAGAACTGCTTCATGCAGAAGGTGTTATTAATGTTTTACTTATGATGATCCTGAGGAACAGGAAGGTCACATAGCTCCTAGGTTCCGTCCTAAGCACTTTGCGTTTCTTTTTCTATTTTGCCTCACTAACCTCACATTCTTCCAACAATTTAATTCCATATACCTGCCCAGGATTGTCAAGCATTGAGAGCAAACACAAGCTCTAATGTAGAACCCATTTCTTCAGAGCAAGGCTCGAATTTATAACTGTGTAAATAAACATCTACCTGTACATCCCACTGAAACTTCTGATTAAAATGTCCAAAGAGAATTAGTTATCTGAAAGCCTTTCCCAAATAAACATAAAAATAAAACCAACTAACTATATTTGACCTCTCAATTCCTAATGGTGTCACCATTTGTCTAGTCCTCCAGGCACAAAATTTAGAGATATATTTAACAAATCCTGCTCCTCCAAAAAATTGCTGCCTACTCTTAATTATGTCTCAGCAATGTCTCCTTTTAAGTATCTTTATATTTCGTTTCTCACAATTATCATTGTCCCTACCCTGATGGTTCCTTATATACAGTTTCCACTGCCTCCTAAGTGCATTCTGCAGCTCCATTACTTTCTGGTTCTAGATCACCCTATTAACCTATTAGATCAATCTTCTTGCTATATTTCTGATCACAGTGGTCCCCTCCTGGAGTGAAGTACTTACTAACTGCTCAGGATAGCAATAATAGCCACTGACAAATTTTCAAGCCATTTTTCCACCTTCTTTCATGAACTGTATGTTCTGGGCAAAAGGGTCTACTATTCCCCAAACTTTTCAGTCTTTACTCGTTCACTTTAAATGTCCCACATTTTTACCTCTGCCTAATGGAATTGGATCACATTTTAAGGTTTATCTCAAATAATCTCCCTTCCATGAAATCTCTCCAGACCTCACTGCCTTTTGAACTCTCTGGAATAATGTATTTGTTGTTGTCCTCTGGCACCAGAGGCTGCCTAAAATAGTGTTTGTTGGTATATTATCAAATTGCTTTTTCAAAGCAGGAACTATATCAGATTCTGTTCACCTACAGGAAAGGCCTTTACCATGGCAAAAGCTTATTAACACTTGCTGAATTGAAACGGTGGGATGAGAGTTTAAATCCAGATGAAAGCATGTAATGATTATGTGTGTGTGAGAGAGAAAAAGAGAGAATATCAAATCAAGCTAACAGTCATGCTAAATTGTAATACAACATATCTTTTGGTGCATTGGCTCTATTTCTTTTTTATCACTTTGTTCTTGGCATTTGCTTTTCTTGTTTTTTTCTATTAGCTTGATAAGCAATTTAACTACTTGATAATACACACGTGAACAGTGCTGCATATCAGCAAAAGTCAACAACTGGCTCACAGGAGGAATAGACTGCCCCTTAGAGGATGTCACTTAGCATTTCCTTTCTAAATAATGGTGTGTTTGTGGGGTTTGTTGATTGTTTTTTAGAGCTTTTCTTGAGAACATACAGAGTGGCAAACTACCAGTATCTTTACATTTTTGTCAGCATTAATATTCGTAATGATTTTATCAATAGTAATAATGACAACGATAGCCTTGTATCTGTAGGACATTTTATCCTTTTGCATTGTGTTTATGTTTATAATTTATGTGGTCTCCATAGCATCCTGAAACCCAATGAAAAACAGGGCCTTAACAACTTGTTATTTCAGGTCATCCTATGAGTAGTTAGTGGTGCAGCTGATATTAGAGAGTAGGTTTATTTTGTTTGTTTTGCAACTCAAAATGTGGTCCTTGGATCAGTGGCATCTGCCACACCATTAGAAATGCAGAATATCGGGCCCCACATTAGATCTATTGGATCAGAATCTGAACTTCAACGAGATCCTTAGATGATTTCCTTTGTCCAGTGAAGTGTGAGAAACACTCCCCTAAGTCCTAGAATCCGGCGACAGACGGTATCTTTTCATCCCAGGGTATTGTGGAGAGAAAGAGGGAGGGAGAAGAAAGAGACAGAGACAGACAGAGAGCGGGGGGAGAGAGAGAGAGAGAGAGAGAGAGAGAGAGAGAGAGAATGAATGAGAGAGAATGAATGAGGTGAAAAAAGAAAAATCTCAGTAGGATGTGGTTCCCTCCAAAGGGGTGAGCACTCAGGTTTTGTGAAGACAGGACTTCCCTACAAATTTGCAACAGCTTCACTGGATCACTTTGTATCTGTTCTCTGAGGTTACTGAGGTTAACTGTTATTTAAAAAATGAAGTGGGGTAAGGGGGCGGGGGCGGGGGGGGGGTTGTCAGGCAATAGTATCCAAACCAGGAGGATAAAGGACCTAAGCACAAAAGGAAAGCCCCTTTTCTAAGGCTTCTGAAGCAGCTCACTTGAGCTCATTTCCGATATCTCTAGTTTCTGGATGCATTTCTCCTTCTCGCGTTTCCCCTTAACACCCCTCAAAACGATCCACTCACTCCAGTAAGCTAGTTCCTTTCCTCCCCGTTTCTTTCCTCCTTCTCAGCCCTCCCTCTCTCGCGGCACCTCTGGGCCGGGCCCCTCCCTCCGCGCCGGCTTGCACCTCTCTCCAGCCGGGTGCACCTGAGGCTGTCGCGGGCGTGGGACTTGTGCAGAGCACGGAGGGAGCGGAGGAGGCTGAGGCGCACTGACTGCCACCTCCAGCCCGCGCCTGAGGGACTGCACGCGCGGCACTTCGGCGACCATTCTTCGCCAACGCTCAAACCTCGCCCGACCACCGCCGCTGAAGCTGCGGGTGGGCAGCCGTGCTCCCTCAGGGACAGCCAGCCGGGGCTGCTGCTACTCCCGGATGCCAGGGCCAGGGCGCCGGACGGCAGCCAGCAGGAGGATGAAGGGCTCGGTGGGAGCAAGGAGAGAAAAGCTACTGGGGGCGCCGAAAGCTCAGCCGGGGCCAGGTAAGTTGCGTGCAAAATAGGCGTCTCGGCTCGGGCGGTGGAGTTGGCTGGGGTGCCAGGTACAGCTCTGGGGATGCAGCGGAGCGGAATGCGAGGCACGCAGAATGGCCATTTGCACCGTCCTGATCCGGGACCATCTCCCCCACCCTCATATTCCACACCATAGGTCCGCACCCTCGCTGGTGCCGGTTGGTGCCAAGAAGAGATGGGAGGTTGCTGGGGCTGGAGTGTAGGGTGCAGCTCTTGAAGGTCTTGGGACAGCGCGCCCTGCCGAGAACCGAGGGGCAGCAAAGACAGATGCGGGGGCAACAGGGTCAGCCTGGCTCTGGCTGGAGTCTAGGGCTGGGCCACCGAGGATGGACGCCCTGCTGCCTGTCTCCTATTGGGTGTGTACGGGTTGCGCTCGCTCCTCGGGAAACCTGATGAAGTTGTTGGGATGAGAAAGCACAGCGGGTCAGCTTTGTGACCGTCTTCTCGTTTTCTTCCTTTCTTCTTTTTATTTCATTAATATCTACTTGGCATGCACATGACTTGAAGGCAGCGTGAGAAGCTGTTGAGTTACAGGAAGGATTCTCCCTCCAGGGGAATCTCACTGACATTTAGGTTGGGTTTGGGAGGCTGAGGGTAAACCAGTGCACCTGAATCCGATTACCTTCCTGTTCCAGAGACCCAGTTAGAAGAGAAAGCATACGGTCTGTCTACCTTGTGACTTCTTGCATTTGTGGAGTTTTATTGTGGGTGTGAAGTGGAGTCAAAAGAACCTAATATGGTGTCACGCCTAGTGAAATGCCCATTCCCTCTCTGTCCCCCTTACGCTTCAGACTTGTAGCATCATGCGTTTCTGGTGGCTGTGTTTATGTCTGCTTTAGCGCGAACTGCCTCTAAAATAACGCTGTTGATAAGCTGTTCCTGGTTGTTTGAGCATCTCCAAATTCTGGATCCCTGAACTGACCTCAAAGTCTACCCTATGTTCTGTAGGTGTAACTAAGGACTCTAGAGCTGACACTTTTCTATGACATTCCTGTGGTGCTTTCTGGGGATGTGATGGGGGAAATTTCTCTCTCTTCTCTTGAGAGTATTTGTTATTTGGTCTATTAAATATGCCTTTTACATGTCCACTCAATTCTGATTCTCCATGTTCCCTGAAATGGACTGGAAAGGTGTATCTCCCTCTGGGTGTTTATGCCACCCTTGCCCTGAGCTGGGTAATTCAGTCTCTATACTCTGGTCCCTAAGCATGAAAGGCAAATATGGGTCATTTCAAATTATGTAGATTGATGCAGCACAGTGTGTCCAGGGTTTGCTGCAATTTCTTTACTTTTCATTCCAGATTTTCCTCAAAAATTAACTTGAACACTCTATTCATGGAGCTAACATATAGACTGGAGAAATTGGCAAACATCTTGGTTAATGTATTATCTTAGATTTAAGTAAATGAAGTATTTAAAGCTTTCTGTGTTAGGAGAAAAGGTCCTAAACAAAAATTTAGGAATTCTGGACTAATATTGCTCTATTACAAAGTGGGTGAAGGACTTTTGGGGGCATATAACAACAATAATAATAATGATAATGATGATAATAATAAATGAACGGCAACAATGTCTAGCATTTGTTTTCCACTCACTGCATACCAACTAACATGTTAAGGGCTTTACAGCCCCTGCAAATGCATAACAACCCCCAAAAGGCAGCATCTTTACCATCTCATTTTGTGTATAAGGAAAAGGGAAACTTAAAGGTGTTAAATTTGAAAAAGTTTTGGAGTTAGTGTTTTGGAAAGCGGTATTGCTAGACTCCAAATTCAGTTTCATTAACCACTAACCTCTTTGAGTCTCATGTGAAAGTAGAAGGATGACTTTCCTAAGTTCTAAGTCCCATGAAAAATTAATACAGTGATGATAATATCATAGATTGATTCATCCACAACAATTTCAAATGTAACAAAAATGAGGAACTTGAGACTTGAATTCACATGAAATTGTGTGGTGATTACATAATTTGTCTTGCTAGCTCTAGAGAGGGCTAAATGCAGAGGTCTTGGTGTTCTCCTGACAATATTTCTTCCTTGAGCTCCTTTATTGTAAATCAAGAGTACTATATTATAGCCATTCTCTTAACAATGTGTGATTTATGGCATAAAACACACCTGGTGCTAATATCACATTTTTATGCCTCTGTAGAGTTATCTTGAGGTCTACCTGGATACTCTTATATTTCAGCTAGCTTATAATTAATGCTCAAATCCTAACAAGATGTTCAATTTCTATTAAGAGATACTAGCATCTTGTTTTAAAATTTCTCTTTTATTTTCAAAACAATTACACCCCCTGCTGTGATTTGCTATTTACTAGGTACATCAAAAGTTCAATAATAATAAAAAAAATGTTTTCAATCCAACAAAAACATAGTTTCATCTACAAAAATAACTCCAGATAAAAAGATTCATGTCTAATTTAGGACTTACTTTACTTGAAATTTAATTAAGATGTTGCAATTCTTACTGCAAGTGCATGTATGTAGCTAGTACATATCTTCTATTGTTTTCTTATCATTTCCAACTTTATAAATCCATTATTCATGAGTTCTTTAAATAAGTTTATTAGTGCTTATCTAAAGATTCTGAGGTTTTTAAAACTAAGAGCAAGAAGAGCAAATTATATGCATTTCTTGTATTTCTTCACAAGATGTAATTATGCTTGTTTGGAAATAGCGACATATTTTAAGTCACAGATCTGATTTGCCTGCCCATGACTGGAGTTACAAATATAAGCATATAAATCCTTTAGAACACAAATGATATTAATATCTAAGATGTGCAAGCAGCTTTGGGAATATACAAATACTTTGAAAAGTTAAAGATATTTTACTATGTTTTATAGCAATTGAATGCTGTCTTACTGTTTTCAAATAAAACTACATTTCTCTGTCCTATTAAACTAATGTTTATTGGCGTGGTATCTCTTTTGCTTTAGGGTTAAATTGTATTTTCTAGTAGTAACAGCATTGTATGAAATACAAAAATTTTTTCTTCTCTTAATATAGTTGAAGTCTTTGTAAATAATCATATTTTGCCTACCTACCAGTAACAATACCTTATGAATATGTAAGGATTTTTGCAAAATATAAAAATAGCATAGTAATAACTTGCCTAGAGGTTTTGTTTATTTTTCGGAAGTAGATAATTAGGTTATTATAGTGGTAACTTATTAAGCCTTAGTAGTAAAGTATTATACTAATTATAAAATTGAATTTTTGGATTGTAAAATATTTTGTAACAGTGGAAGTCTTGTAAATGAGTTAACTTTATAATCACATGAACATATGTTCTATGTTTTATAAATTTTCTAAATTCCATATTTGTACATTTGGACTAATAGTTTATTATGTGATGATTTGAACAATCAGATCTTTGAAAAGCACTTTAAACTCTGAACATCTGAGTCCAATTTCTATCTCAGATTGAATGAAAAAACTAATATTGGGGAAGGATTTGTAACTTTGAATGTTTCAAGAGCTTGAACTCAAGGTGGGTAACACTTCTTAGTTTTCTTGCAAAGTTTCCAAAGTGAGAGTTTGAACAAATTAAAGCCTGTGGGTTTAAAATCAAGCAAGCATTTAAATAGCCTCTTAGGAAACCTAGACAAGCTCAAAAAGAGTACATGCCTCAATTTCGTTAGTGAAATTAATCTTTTGAACAAGTGGATAACACATTGGAGATCATTTTTAAAATTCTGGTACATTAAAAATGTATTCATTTATATCTTCTAAGGCCTGCTAAAATTAGCAATAACTCTCCTTTCTGGAATAACTCAGTCTCAACTTTTTTTTTTTAATTGCAAAGAAAGAAGTTTAAGGATATCAAGAGGCAGAGATGAATCAAATTTCTTCACAAAATCTTTATCCCATTTTTAAATGTGATTTAATCATATCTAGGTAATTCTGTACTACTTTTAGTATTTTTCCCAGATTAAGGATGAGTTTCAAAAAATATCCTATTCCTAACTTACTAATGAACCTGTCTAGAATATGAAAACACAGCTCTAAAATGAAATAGGGACCTCTAGACCATTTAATGACTTTGTTATTTTGCTTATAGTCTCATCCAACTGTATGCTTAATTTTTTTTGCTTATTTGGAGCACAAAGGGGATAGTTCTCCATGATCTATTTATGGAATTATATCTACCAAAACAAGCAAGCACTCAGCATTCCTAAACATGCCTTTTAAGCTAGAAGTTTTCAGTAAAGGAAAGTTTGTACTTTTCCTCCAGGTAGTTATGTGGCCCATCTTCCAGCAAATAGCATTGATATTGGCATACCTTGATTATATATTAGACCTATCTGTCTCCATGAGAAGAAAAAATATTACAGTAGAGTGTTAGGGAGGTCCATTTGAGGATTTTCCTAAGGGTTTTTCATAACATGGAGTCAAATGTTCTCTGTTTAGTTTTTCTGTGATCTTGTCATGTGTTCTGTTTTTATATCTGAAGAGTTATTTGCTATTTTATTATGTATTATTAAAATTATTAGTGGTTTCTTTTTCCTTTAATAATATGTAATCAACCCTTAACTGAAAAGAAAATTAATGAAATAGCTATAGCATCTTTACTTCATTCTTACTTAAAAAGAGGAATACGCATGAAACTTCAGAAGGCATTCTGAAAAATCTGGATTTTAACACTGCATTTGTTGAGAACTACTTCTAGAAGTTAGTCTCAGTGTACTTAATTTATTCAGATCACTAGGAATTCAAATAATAAAGGCTATAGGTACAGGATTGAGTTCTCAATTACAATTTCACTGTAAAATTTGACATTAAAGTCATGGAGACAAATAGTCATTGAACTTGGTGTAGCATTTAAGATCATGAACTAAAGAACTAGAATGCCTAGTTTTGAATCCTTGCTCTGTTCTTTATAAGCTTTGAGAATTTAGTAAGCTTATTGTACATCTCTTTGCCTCAGTGTCCTCATCCATAAAATGGTGATAAGTTATATATCTCATAGGTTGATTGAAGACTAAATAAGATAATATCTGTAAAGTACTTCAAATAATGCCCAGTACAAAGTGAATATTCCATAGATGGAAGCTATTTTTAATCATCATCATGTATTAGTTTCCTGTGGCTACTGAGTCAAATTAACATGGTGGCTTAAAATGACAGAAATATATTCTCTCACAGTTCTGGAGATCAGAAGTCTGATTTCAGTACCATTGGGCCAAAATTATACTGTTAGCAAGGCTATGCTCCCTCAGGAGGCTCTGGGGAAAATCTGTACCTTGTTCCTTGCAGCTTCTGATGGTTGTTGGTGTTCCTTGGTTTGTGGTCACATCTCTCCAGCCTCTGCCTTTGTCTTCCCATTCATCATCATCTCCTCTGTGAGTCTCATTTCCCTCTCTCATATAAAGACATTTGTGCTTGCATTTAGGGCCTACTCTGATAATCCAAGATAATCTTCCATTTTAAGATCCTTAATCACATTCGCAAAGACTCTGTTCCCAAAGAAGGTGAATTTACACGTTCCAGGGATTAAGATCTGAAAATGCACATTATTTTGCGTATCACAATCATTATCCTTATATTTTTATACAGTGGTAGATGTAGGAAAAGATAGAAGAACCAACATAACTAAATTGTGGAAAAATGCAAAAAGTACCTGAAATTTCATGTCTTTTTAAAGTGCATTGTCTATGTTCGAATTTCAACCAGATTTTGGATCATTGATTTCAGGACAATTAATTGTTTTCTGTTCACTTTACTTTAACTTAATGCAGTCAATAACTATTTGAGGAGTGATTACTATGTGCTTATAGAGTGACAGTGCTAGGGACATCAGCATTACCAGGAATAGTAATACCCTGGGCTCATAGAGTGTCTGTGTATAAATAATAGTACTACTCTAGACAACTACTACCTTTTAATGAGTAGTCTTATTGAGTGCAGTTGGTTCTTTACGTTTAACCTCAAAATTTTAGGAGTAAAGAATTATTATTAAATTTACTTTAGAAATTAGAAACCGAACCAAGTAATACACACACACACACACACACACACACACACACACACACACACAGCTAAGAAGGGACAACTTTTGAACTCTGTTCATTTTGGCTATACAATATATACTTCAAAAGAAAATGAAGAGTCGGGAGCAAATTTAACAAAATAAAATAAATTTTCAAAAAGGTAAACCACATAATGTAATTGATAAAAATATCAACTGATGAGATGTTCTGCTTAATTGGACTTTTGGTTTAACTGAAAAGTTAAAAATCTTCTTTCAAATTGTTATTAATTTTTTACATTTTTTTTTTCTAAAAGGTATTTGATTTTCTGGCCTTAGTGAATAGACACTATTTATTCAATAATTTATTTTTTACCTTTTCTCTCCCAAACTTTTTAAGTGTATAGTTCAGTGGCATTAACTACATTCATATAGTTGTGCAACCATCTCCACCAACCATCTCCAGATATCTTTTCTTATTATAAAACTAAAATTCTATACTCACTGAACAATAACTCCCCATTTGCCTTCCCCCCAACCTCTGGCAACCACCATTGTACTTTCTGTCTCTTCCTGTGACTTGGACTATCTAGTGCCTCATATAAGTGAAATCATATGGTATTTATCTTTTCGTGATTGGCTTATTTCACTTAGCATAGTTCTTCAAGTTTCATCTAGCTGTAGCATATGTCTGAATTTCCTCCTTTGAGAGAAAGAAATTCCATCCATTGCATGTGTATACTACATTTTGCTTATTTGTTCATCTATCAATGGACACTCAGGTTGCTTCCACGTTTTACCTATTGTGAGTAATCCTGCTATGAACATTGGTGTACAAACATCTCTTTGAAGCTGCGTTCAGTCCTTTTGGAATATACCAAAAAGTGAGATTGCTGGGTCATACGGTCATTCTATTTTTAATTTTTTGAGGGACCACTTTAATATTGTCCTCATGGCTGTACCACTTTATATTCCCAAGGCACAAGGGTTCCAATTTCTCCAATCCACACCAACAGTCATTTTCTTCTTTTATCATTTTAAATAGAAACCATCCTAATGGGTGTAAGATGGTATCTTACTGTGATTTTGATTCGCATTTCCCTAGTGATTAGTGCATTGAATATCTTTTCATGTGCTTATTGACTATTGTTTATATATTCTTTGAAGAAATGTCTGCTCAAGTCCTTTGCCTATTTTTGAATTGAGTTGTTTGGTTTTTGCTGTTGCTGTTGTTGAGTTTTAGGAGTTCTCTATATATTCTGGATCTTAATCCCTAACAGGTCTGTTATTTGCAAATATTTCCTTTCCATTTTGCGGGTTGCCATTTTGCTCTATTGTGGGTGTCTTTGGATGTAGAAATTTTTAAAAAATTTAAGAAAATCCAGTTTGTCTATTTTTTTCTTTTGTTGCCAGTGCCTTTGGTGTCATAGCTAAGAAATCATGGCCTCCACTTTATATTTTTTTCAGTAACTGGTTTAAGATGTGTTAAAAGCATGTTAATGTTGTTAAATTAAATTAAAAAATAAGGGACTAAAATGAAAATGAATAAACTAAAATTACCAATTAAAGTGTGAATAATCTCACAAATGTAATGTTGACCAACAAAGGCCAGAAAGCCCCCAAAACATGTTTCTATCCAAATAAAATTTAAAATTAACGCTAATTTAGGAATACATCATAGTTATTGGTAAAGGAGGAGGCAAGGTGCTGAAATTATTCTGTGCCATGATCCACATGTTGATTACATGGTCAGTTCGCTCATAAAAATCTATCATATTATACATATGATTAATGCACTTCTCTGTACTTGAATTGTATTACAAAAAAGTTTAAAAAACAGTCATCGAGAAGTACATGACAAAGAGAAATTTTCTTAAGAGTAGGAAAGATAAAAAAGTATTTTAATCTATGTTTTAAGGGAGTATTCACTCAAAGAACTCTGCCCATAAATTGACCCTAAATTTTTAAACAACCATCAAATCCAAAGAATCTGATATCATCAGAACTCTACTGTTCAAAAAAAAAAAAAAAAAAAAAAAAGAAAGCATTTTGAGTAATAAGACTGGAGAGAATTTTTCCCATAATTCTTCATGAAAAAGGAACTGAATGGTGCAGTGAGCACCACCCATGTTTATGTAGCAAAGACTTTGATAGGAATCATTCTGACAAAGTGAAGAGCAGTTTACTTAACTGTGATGCCTTTTGGTCTGACTCAATGTCAAATAGTTCAAAGTTTCTAGAAGAACAGGAGGTCTGCATACCTATCAGACAGTACTTTATAAATATTACTTCCTTCAATGACACTTTTAAGCCATGGTTTCATGACAGTGAGTTTGAGCCCATTTACTTTGACAAATTCTGAATGCTAATATTCTTTGAGATGAATTAAAAGCCGGAGTCAGCTTGACTCTGGAGAACTTGAGAAAATGGATACCTTCCAAGAATGGGAGGGACATCTCTGAGATGGGAGCAGTGGGCAAGTCCATATTTGCCTTAAAAGTTAATAAGTAGGGTACAGTGACCTAACTTGGATTCCCTTGATATTTCAGTTCTTCACAGTTCTCCCTGTGCATCAATAATCTACATAATAATAGATATAATCCCATAGATAATAATCCCCTTATGGGAGGGACTGTATTTAATAATCATTCTACCTCCTGCAATGTTGTCACTAACTTGAACAAAGTAGTTGTCCTGAAACATTAAATTCTGCTATGTGATAGGCATGAAATTTGTAGAAAATTGAGCAAAATGTTATCAGAATCTAAAGATAGTCTGAAAATTGCCTAAAAGATGGTATAATTATCTATCAGGTTTTGATATACCTTTTCATTTGCTCTCTCCTGAATTAAGTAGATATAGTCCAATTGCTGATTAATTGATGGCTTTTAGTAGGTTGAGCAATGTTTTTTAGCACCTCATAAAGAAGAATTTGATCTTAGGAAATTGCTTTCAAAACAACATTTTTTTTCCAGTTCTTATGGATTTTGGTGAGGACTTTGTAAAAATCCCATTTTAATTACTGAAAAAATTCTTAATTGTTAATCATAAATTACATCTGATGGAAATGTATCCTTCTTTAATTCTTCATAAGTAAAATAACCAGAACTAGTTAACCTGAAGAAATGATACAGGGAAAATTTTAAAAATGTTTTCTCCTTTTAGATCATAAATGAGAACATATCTTCTTAATTTAAATTTTCAAAATATGAAGAGGAACCACTGAGAACTCTGAGAAAATCAAAGAATTCCTTTCTTAAAATATTGCCTTTAACAAGAGTAAAAGTTTCCCTAATAAGGATTTTTTAGCATGTGTAAGAAAATTTGAGAAAAACTTAATATTCAGGATAGAAGAGATTTCCATTATAAATGATGAGATTAACATTTCCATGTAGACTTAAAGCAAAATCATTTTCATCTTTTCCTCTTAACGCACATCCTAAAATATTCCATTTAAATAGTGTTTCACAGAATTTTAAAAAATGACCTATAATTTCTCATTTGTTTCTTTCCACAAATTAGGTGGATAAATGTTACCATTAGCCACATTTACATTATTTTTTAAGATAAGGAAACAAAACTAAGAAAGGTCAAGTGATTTTTGCAAAGCCAAGTAACTTTTAGGTGGTAAAGTTGGATCATGAGGCAACCATGTCTGACTCAGACTGATCTCTGAGTTATCCTGAATGTTTTTTTTTCTTTCCACATTCACAAGAAAATAGTTTCTTTTAAGTTTATCATACATTGGAGTGATTTACGAGGTGACAATAATAGTATATGAATGGAATGGAGAACAATCAATAAATGACAGTATTAAGAGAACACTAATGAAACATTAATTTAAAAATTGCTCCCAAATGTACTCTAATATAGGCTTTATAACCATATTCAGATTTAACGTGAAGATAAACTAATTTTATGCAAATGCTAAAGTGACTCTAACAGTTATTTTATATACCTTGATGTGGTCCTTAAGGAAAATTGTCAGGATCATTAATAAGTTCCTAACTTGATTAGGCTAATTTGATACTCCAAAAGGCATCTTCCTATAAATGCTGCCTATTACATTCTGATTACAGCAAATTGCTTGCTTTTCATGCCCAAATTTTTAAAGTTTCCAGTCTCTGCATTTTTGTGCTTTCCCAGTTGTTAGCTTTCCATTTGATCTTGCCACATCAGAACAATGAATCATCTTATCCATTAGCTAAGTTTGGAAATTCTGTGTTATTCAATGAATTTGTTTTTACCTCATCCTTTGATTATTTGAAACCTGACAACTTAACTACTTTCCCAAATGTGTTTGTAATACAACATCACCTAGTTTTATTTTGAACAGCAAAAGGCTGCAATGTTTTTTTTTTTAATCCATATAAATGTAATGGAATATTTTAATAATCGACATTGTGTGTTTCAGAGTAACAAAAGGTTTAAGGTAATAATAGCTAGTGATCTCTAGAGGGGAAGCATAATCAAATAGTATTAGACGGCTCTCAATTTTTATAACCCGAAGGAAACAGAAATGTGCCAACTGAGTGATCACCCTCATTATTAGAGTCTCAGAGGAATACACAGTTATTCATTTTTATTTCATGAATTCCCACTAAAAGAGAGCCAAAATATTAAAGTGGAAGTGTTGTTTCTTTGTTTCTAACAGTGAAAACATGAGGTGTACAGAGGGACACATAGTGAGACAATGTATGCCAACACAAGTGCCTCTCTTGCTCCCTACAGCTGTTGGGCATACAAGGGCATGGGTATCTGTTTCATTCTGAAAGAATTTTTAAGACTCCCTGTCAGTCCTTTGTCATTGAAATAAACAGCAATGAATCTTGGAAGTTGGCTCCTACTGAGGTGTCAATAAATAGAGTCTAATAAATGATGAGGGTAATAAATTGTTGAAATTTGGTTGACTGTCATAATGTATATAGAGAACACAGTGAAATACGTTCTTTAAGATAACTGCCAAGCCACATGCAATATTTATTGTGTCTGGAACTAGAACTATGGTACTGATTTCATGAATATGGCTGTGCATGTATGAGAGTGTAATATGTATCTACAAACAAAAATAGTTTAGAAGTCATTAAGAGGTTAGTTTGAGGATGGTCTGCCACATTTTTGTGGAAAATCTAAAAGTTCTTTGGTCTATAAGAATAAAATTTCCAGGCACATATTTTAAAGGAAGAAATTATTGCTTTTAGTGTAGCAAGTCTAATTTAGCTCTTGCTTTATTAGTTTCCAAATTTTTTTAGAAAGAGAAACAAGTTGCAAGAGTTCAGCTGTGAATACTTTCCAAGATAACACTGGAAATGTCCCCCAAAAGGATATTGTTAGAGCTAGTCAAGTGGCTGTGACTTTAATAACCATGGTAATCCAAACCTCAGCATATCATATTGTTTGCAGATATTCTTTCACCTTCCATTCAAACAAAAAAGTGGTCCTATAAGCAATTTTGAGAACTCTACATTAAAATTAACATTTTATTGAACCTCATGCTGCTTTTAATATGTACGTCTAATTCTGTCTTATAACCCATGTAAAGAAATAGTCATATGGCCAAGTAACATAAATGATATTATACATTCGTTTGTTTATATACAATTTATAACTAGTTTCCTTGTCAATGAGACATTTACTGTCTCCATAGGACATCATTTTCTATCATTTCTATTGGCATGCCCCTTGTCATCTCAAACTGAGTTTATCACTTCACCCCTAACTTCAACTCTACTCATGAATTGACCATTTTAATACCAAAGCTGTTTTCTTAGAGTTTATTTCTATACATTTAAAGAGCAGAAACTTATCTTAATTTACAATGTCTTACAATGATTGCCTTGTTATCAGATATTAACAATCATGGGGAACCTAAAAAAGGTCCTACAATTAGTGTAGTGACATTTCTTTTTAGATCTCACTACTTAATTCCATGAATATGCCCAAGGTATCAGGGTGTCTGCAAATAGTCAAGAAAGATTTAGCTACATTTTTTGGCAGAATGAAAAGCTGTCTATTTTATTTTTATTTTTTAATTCTAAAAAGCTAATACAAGCTCATTTTTAAAGAGAAATTAGATTCTACAAGACAGAAAAATCTCCTGGAAGTTGCATAATAATGTTATGTATATATCTTAAGACATTTAAATCAATTTCAGCCTCCTTCCAATATTATTCAATGGTTAAGTCAAAATGGTGAACCATAGTTCTAAATTTTTTGTACGGCGAATCAAAGCATTGCACTTTTTTCAGGATGTTGGAAAGAGGTCATTTGCTTGCATTTCCTGGGTTCTGAACCTGGATATGTAACCAGATGGTTTTTAGGACCATGATACTGACTAATTAAATCATGTAGATGGTCCTAATAACTGTGGAGATGAGTATTTGCTTTTCCTAATTAAAATTTCAGCCCCAACTGGACATCCATTCTCAATGCTTCTCATTCTTCTAATCTCTAGTAACCTCTTTCCTATTAAGGCCATTCTAAATTTTGTCATGCATTTCAAGTTCTTTGTCCAATGCTTGTTCTTACATTCAGAATATTATCTGGTTTCTGCTTCTGAGATGAAATAAGGTCCATTAGACAGGCACATCTTCAAATTTTCATTCTTTCATTACCAGTCACAGCTTTATTTATAACCATCCTGATTCACATCTCTATCTCAAAATGATTGCTGTCCCAAATTCCACTTATCTATTTTATGATCCCACTTCCTCCTGGTGCCTCCTAAACATTTCATCAATTACTCATCCTCTCTCTTAAAATTTCACTCTTTCCTTCCATCTGTTCTCCCTCCAGACCTGCTGTACTCTCCTTTCTATGTAAAATAACTCCCTTTAAGCTGCTGTCCTAAATTTCTCCTTGGAATCAGTGTCAATCTTTTGGAAAGGGCAGTCTCCATGTTTTCCCTCATTTTCTCACCTCAATTTGTCATATTTCTGAGATACTTTTAAATGAATACACATGAATTTTATGTCAAATACGAAGGTCTCTTTTCAATATTGCTTCTTCTTTAGCATGCTAAAATACATGGTACTGCTGACTCTCCTTGTTATTCATTCAACAAATACTTATCGAGTGCCTGGTATAAATCCTGGAAATATGGTTAAGGTTCAACAGTTTCTTTCCAGGAACTCAAACTTAACTGGGAAAGGGGGAAATAAACAATTTAAAATAGAGCATATCAAATACTTGGAGTGATTAGATCTGTTTATAATATTTATTTTCCTCTTTCCAATTACTTGGAAAGATTGCAATTCTCCACCCCTCACCCTTGCCCTTTGAAGTAAGGTTATGGCATGTTATTTGCTGTGGCCAAGAAAACGTGAAAGTACATAATGTGTCAATTTCTGGTAGAAGACTTTAAAAGCTGATGTGTGATATGTTAGGTTCCTCTCCCTACCAGTGTCACAAAGACTAACAGTGTTTCAAATGATGGAGGTTTTGATGGCTGGTGGCACTGAGTGAGGATAACTTGGAATTGAGGACCTGTTGACCTGAGATGAACAGATTGCATGAGCAGAAAGTAAGTCTTTGTTTCTTTAAGTCACCAAGATTTAAGGATTTTGTTATTGCAGCAAAACCTAGCATATCTTAACTGACACCGTGCTATATGGAAATGTGAATAAAGTACTTTGAAAATATAACTGCACTGTGAAGCATTTATATCTTCACTTCCAAGCTTCCCACTAGAATTTCAAGCTGGATATTCCAAAGTCACATTAAACTCGCTATAAAAAAAATCTTAAAAATATGAAAGTAATTTCTAAGTAATAAGTGATTGAATTTAGCTGTCTTTCATTTAACTGATACATAGTAGAAGGTCTGTGTGAAAATCAATTCAGAACCAAATATATATATTTCTTAATGTAATGTGCTTGCTATAATAATTCCTGGCTACTCCAAAGTTTGTATTTCCTTCTCTATGAACTTCTGGAAACTTGACAACATGTTAAGTTCACTTAGAGATTTGGGGATAATGATATGGTTTGGTCTATTTTTCTTCCTATCTGAAAGTTTCATTGTATTAAGACTGGAACAATACTATGTAATTATGTGTGTGAACTTCTTGATAATCTCAATGATGGAATTTTCTTTTTATGTGCTAATGCTTATTCCTGCACTTTTCATATAATTACTATGTTCACAATAACATAGGTCCTATAATAACTTGCTATCTCATTTCCTATACATACAGAAGAGAGGGCATTGTCTGAATAGTAAATGTTTTGCTCACTTAATGACAGACTCTGATTTTGTGTCCACACTTACCTCTCATTCTTGATATTTTATATCATCTTTTCTCCTCTTTTAAATATTTCATCAAAGTTTTGCTTCATAGTATGTTCAATTCTATATAATTGAGGGTAACTTTGAGGGGACTAAACTCAGAAATATCTCATTAGAATGGCCTTATATTTGATGTGTGTTTATATATATCATATATTCTTCTATTTCCATCTCAAAAAGTTAACACATAATAATTTTATCTATCTATCTTCACCCATCTGTCTATCATCTATCACCTATCTATTTTTCTAATGTGTCTAATTTAGATACTTATAACCACATGTTTACATTTTCTTGAAATCTTAGCTATAAGAATAATCAGCTGGAATATAATTCTAGCATACAAAGCTTGCTACTCTCATTATGACAGGAGTTTCTGTAATCATGAGGAAAAGATACCAGTGTATTTGGCCTCCTTTTTCTTCACCTCCTCTCTCCTCATTTCTCTTAGACCTACTCTCCCCATCTGCTGCCCCACCTCTGAATATCCTATTAAAAACTCTTTAAGAAATGAATGCAATACTAAAAAATTATGAAAAGACAACTCTCAAATCAACAGCATATCTAGAATTTTACATTCTATATATGTCAAAATATATTTCTTGTGCAGTTTGCTTTTTTATGTGAGGACTATTTTACAAATGCTCAATAATAAAGCAAGTCAGAGTACCTGTTATGTATAAACATAGATGCTTTGGTTATGTGGTGTTTACATGATTTGATCTCTTGATTCCCACCTCAGCTAGTCATTGGAACCCAAAGTAATTTATTTCAAGTTGTTTAAACATGCCCATGTGCTCACACAGACACATATACATATATGAATAAAGAGTCTTTATTCTACATGTTTCTTACATGTTTGTTCTTTGGAAGGAAGGCAGAAGTATTTGCAATCTATGTGCAGAAAAAAGAAATGCTACTTAAATGAACACAAGGAATTTACTGAGTTTTGTGTCTATTTGTTGTAATATAGTTTATCATGTATCGTAGCTTCTGTATTTCATGATTTAAAAATACATTGTTGTTTGCTAATAGGTTCTCCTGTTAAATTTGTGATTCAGTTGTATACTGTGTATACTAAAAATCCTTTATTTGGTTTACTGTATATTCTAAATATTTGGATCAAGGACAAATGGAAAGTCTTTTCTTATACTCTACAGATGATTCAAAGTCATAACACATTTTAACTTGTTTCATATTTGATTATGATATTCTTGTGGGTTTAAAACTTTTTTCCTGGTAATTTTCTTTTTTTTTTTTAATAGAAGGTCTTTTTTTTTTTTCATCATCTTGTTAACATTGTCCAGTTTCTTCTTAATTGTTTGGAATCTATTCAAATTTCCCTTATTAAGTTTTCATGAAGCTCACTGGCTTCTTAGTTGTGTTCTAGGCCTCTTAAAGAGCTGCCACCCTGAGATTTTATTTCATTTTTGCATGCTCCTATTTTCTATTATTTCTTATATCCCACATCATAATTTTCCTCAGACTTGTTATTATTTTGCCAGAACATATAACAATTAACTATGTTAAAAAGGATGTGTATGATGTAAAATATACCTGAGTCTTTACAAAAGACTTTGACAACATATGTTCAAAGCTTTAAAAATATATATATCATTTGATACAATAAACATGTGTTAATTTCCTCTAAAATGCATTTATTTAATGAAAACTTTACAATACCTAAAAAGACTTAACAATAAGTTCATAGTTGCAACTTTTTGCAAGATAATGTAGACTATATAAAGGCACTCAGAATACATTTCAGCAATATGCTGGGATCCATGCAGTAGCCATAGCGTGTCTATTGACATTGAATTATATTTATTATAAGTAAATAAAAAGAGGCACAATCAAATGTAGATCCTAATTTCTATTCAATTTTATAATTATATTTGTATAATAGAGGATATAGACAGTGCTGTTCAGTAGAAATTTCTGTGATGAGGGCAATATTTCAATACAGTTTTGTCCAATATGGTAGCAATTAGTTACTTGTGGCTAGTGAGATTTTGAAATGTTGTAGTGGTTTAGAAACAGAATTTTTAATTTTGTTATTTAAATTAAATAACCACAGCACCATATTGGGCAGCATAGGTGTAGAAGACTATTATATTCCAAGGCATTAATAGGTTTTCCTTATGTTCTCATCTACATGTTTAAATGAAATTTATGATAAAAACAATAGAAAAAACTTCAATTTGAAGAAAACACGCCTGACAGAAATTCTTCTCTGTCAAAACCATGTTTCTAAATCATTATTTAAGGTTTGAATAATATATAAACAAATCGTTCATTTCCTTCACATCAACATTTCTGTCATATTTCAGAAATAATTAAATTTTTATAAAAAGGATTTGCATGTGTTTCTTGGACTAAGTTTGTGTTTTTAGAGAACAGAAAGATATTTTAATAATAGCAACAATAACAACCAACATTTATCAAGACTTAATAAGTGTCAGGCACTGCTTTACATGTGTTAACTCCTTTAACCCTTACTGTATATATTTGAAATAAGTATTAATACCTTCTTCATCTTATAGATGAAGAAACTGAGGCAAAGAGAATTTAAATAGGTTACCTAAGTTTACTCAGCTAGAAAATAGGGATATGGAAGGAGAGAATCTGGCTTTGAAACCCAGGCAACACAAAAGCTCTTTATGCAGCATAACTGTGTGTTTCTCCATCCACATTCAGCAGAGAGGGTGCTGGTGAGAAGCATGTGGGACATTGGATTTAAACAGAATTATGTTCTGAACAATCATGAAAGAAGATAAAACAGGAAAAATGTGAGGGACTTGAGAATTATGTCTGTTCATGATAGAATGTTTTTCCATGGAGTTTATATTGGATAAGATGAAAAATGAGAGCAGAAAAAAGAGGAACACTAAAATGTGATAGGATAGGTTAAAAAAATCATTTCAGTCCTGGTAATGGAACTGGTGAGCAGGAAAGATATGAGGTGGTGGTCAGAGAGCGGGATGTGTGAGGTTTTGAAGGGGATTCACTTATTTGCAGTTAAGATGAGGGTATTAATGTGAGAGTGTGTGGCTGAAGTAGAATGGAGGGTAAGACCGTTTCAAGTTAAAGGAGTAAAAGAACACAGCTTTGGAAGGTCTGTGTACATGGATGAAATCAGCATGAAGTGTGAAAGGAAAAGTTTTGGAAAGAGTGATCATGAACCAGGAGCTAAAATCTTGCAGTGGTTTGTGGACGACTGCGACAAAGAAGGGGACTGATGCTACAGTGGATGACATATGATTCATTGCCATGTTCTATTGTTTATTGTAACACCAGGATTTAGTACATGGTAAGCAATTGTATCAGATGTCATGAGTTCCAACTGGGCATATCTCCTGTACTTGAGGGACTACCAACTAGTACAGAGACTGCAACAGGAAATCTTGAAGGAGTGATTGTATCTTGTATGAAAGTTGCTGAGCCACTGACCAGGATGAGAATTTGATGATGCTTGGGCACTGACATGGTCTGGGATCAGTGGTGGAACTCAGAGAAGGAGTGCTGAGGGCACAGCCTGTTTCCATCATTGGCATGTCACAGATGAGTAAATCCCCATGGAGCAAGGGCCATTCACTTGATGAGGAGATTCCAGCAGCCAGAGGCTGTGGCAGGAGTGATCTTCCACACTGGGAAACTGCTTGAGGCTGCGGGCATGGTTTTAAACAAACGCAGCCCCTTCCATGCTGCCCACACAGAGGAAATTAACATGAGGGAATCCACAAACTCACTACCCATTTGTGGGACCCTTCAAGTAAGGAACAAACTATCATATGGCGAAGACAGCCAAATCTTCACGGGCTAGCTCAGCTGAAAATGTCTTTTCTCCCTCTTCTTTCTTTCCAACACATCTTGAGTGAAATAAAAAGCTTTTTGGGAAAAAAAAGTTCTTATATCAGATGAGGCCTCATGTTTCTCCAAAATGAACTCCAGAACTTTAAACCAAATATGAGCCTAACGATTTAGAATGAAGATGAATGACTCTTAATAACTGAAAAACAACTGACAGATTATAGAATTAGGCTGAAGTGTAGTAAGGGGAGCCTGTTAACTAAAGGAAAAGGAAACTGCTATAGGAAATAATTGGTAGCAGTTTCTCGAAACTCTGTATGCCCGCCCCCCAATATTTTTCTGACAATATTTGTGGAGTGAATGAATAACTTAGACTCTGTTACAATTCAGTATTGCATACTTAATATCTGAGACATTCATACATCAATCTTTAGTGACAGGAAATTATAGAAGCCTGAATGGTGGCTGTGTCCTCATTGGTCAAGATGAAGACACTCCTCGAAATAATTATGTTGCAGGAATCAAAAGTCTTTTAATTTGGAATCCAAAAAACTTAAAGACAACTCTTCCATCTGGGCCGTGAATTACACTTCTCACCTCAGAAAATGCACACCTTAGTCACACCACGTCATACACAGGAATAGGATCACGTGGATTGTGAAAACGGGGCTCTGCTAACATCAATGGATATAAATTCTATCACAAACACTTTGCAATACTTTGGTGAACCCTGCTCATGTACATAATCAACCATATTCATAAGTGTATTAGATAAGGAATAGAAAGAAGTTCGTAGATTTGAAGCAGGAAAGTGGTAAATTTTTCTTCTTCAGGTTTTATTTTATATGTGCCAGGAAAAGTAAGGATTGTAAACTCCCTCGTATTTGAAGTTATTACAGACTTCTCAGCCTTGCAGGGAAGAAGACAGTCTGTGATATCCATTGTGCTGTGGAGGCATTTCTTCCTTGCCTCCGTGGAAAGCTCTGGGACTGGCTCAGATAGGGAAACATCCACATATTCCTTTTATGTTGGATGCACGAACTACATGAGGTAATGATACAAACTAACTATAAAAGAAAGCCCCACTTAAGGGTCAGTGAGGAGAGCAGAACCAATTCTTTCTCTTTTAAGTTGACACCATTTTCATGCCATTTATGGAAGGAGACTAACTTAATCTCTCACAGTTAACCTGATTTTTGAATTGCCCTTTTTTTTTTTTTTTTTTTTTTTTGGTAGAGAGGAAAGCAATTTAAATCTTTGAATTCTGTGAATTTCATACTTGTGTCATTACTTGAAACTATATTGAAGATAAGAGTTAATCTTAAATGTGCTTTCTGCTGCCGGATATTTATTTAAAATTAAACTACAATTTTTCACTGCTGGTTTGTTTGCATTGGATTTTCAGCTTATGTTAATTATATAGAGTTCTTGGATGTATTTGTATTTGTAGTAACTTAGTTATGGCAAGCATACTACTTATAGTGCAGCTTGATGCATAAAAATCTAATTAAGATTTCGAAATGCGGTATCTAGGAAATGACCCTTAAAATATTTGTCAGCCAGTTTGGCCAAATGTTTTAGCAATTATGCATGCTAATTTTTAGTAATTATATCTCTTATGTCTGAATATCTCTTGTCTTTGAACAAGCTGCTTATTTCTGAACCATGGAAACTTTCAGAAAGTTCTAAAAGAAGAGCAGTCTAAGGACAAATGATAGGTGAACATTATATTGCTGTGCTTTTTAGGGAAGAATTGTGACAGAATCTCAGTGACTTTAGAATGCAGTGTATTCATTTAGCTAAACTGAAATTGCTATTTTTGTGGCAAGCAGACAATTCTGGCTATTTTGTATTCCTGTTTTATAAGCTGGGTAGTTATTTCATCAGGCTAATTACTTTTTTCATTTAGCTTTTTTATTTTGGGATAATTGTAGATACACATGCAGTTGTAAGAAATAATGCTAATTACTTTTTGATGATAATGTAACATTTTGGTTTAAAAGTTGTATGAGCTGAGTCAGAGGAGCAGGTCTGCACTGAATCTGGTGTGACACTTCTTAGTTATGGGACAATGTGCAGCCTCACTGAGATTAAGTTTCTTCCTCCATAAATGGTGAAAAATAATTTAGACCTCTCGGAGTGATTTTAGATGCATGGTATAGAGTATACCTAGTACTCATTAAACAATGGTTATCATTAACAGTTTAAGTGCTGTGATGAGTTCTAGCTATTTTTATTTTATTTTATTTTTCCCATGGAACACATCCCTCACATAGCAAAGCACAATGGAAAATATCCAATATTTATACATTCAAAATGGGTACTTTTTCAAGAAGGATCCTGAAGGAAGCTATAATTGTGTATGAAAAAACTCAAAATGTTCATCTAATTTATAAGATATGTTATCTCTTGGAATATTGTTACCTAAGTATATGCTTATTTTTTAACAGCAAATTGTAAGTTTTGTGATGAGAATCACTAAATAGTATTTTGTACCCATGTATTCTCAACAAATTTTAAATTTAAGTTTTGCCAAGCCCCACATTAATAGCTTTCATGAATAGATTTGCCTTTGATTCATGCAATGAATACTCATAGCTGGACCTTGATTAGTTATGAGAAATTTTTTTTTATGATCAACATGTTATTAAGATAACCACACTTGGGTTCAAGGGCGAGTACTTAAACACAGGGGTACCCCCAATCTAAAGAGTTAGCTGCACAAAAAAATTTTTACCGAGATATTTCCCAAGCATACATTTCCTTCTTTTAAAAAATAATATTTAATTTACTGTAAAAAGACATAAAACAATGTGAAGTGGAGACACAATTTTAAATAACATGTTTAATCAGTTTGTTTTTCCTAGTCTAAACCATCAGTAAGGAAAAGGAACTTGCATATAAGCAGTTTGGCCAAGAGTCATGGGTAAGCAGTATAAATGCATTACATATCCAGGACTTGGACATTGCAAATTCACAAGACAGGAGAATATTTTATTGAGTTCTACTGAACATTTTGTGATTATAAACTGAGAAATTGAACCGAATTTCAGTGTGTATAACATAGCCAAATTTTAGTTCACACTTTACACAATTGAATTATTAGCTTTTCACCCTTTTTTGGCAATTTTTTGTTTAGATCTTACAATATTATGAGTGGTTACCTCATATTATTAATTGGTTAATTCTTATTCTACAATGCAGAAAATTAAAAGAAAAATAATAACAAAGCAGGAAGTTACAGAGTTTATCATTCTCAATGTACTTTTGGATCTTCTTCATTTTATTCTCACCATAGTGTAGTTGGACCCAGACTCCAAATATGATACTGAAAACTACATGAGAACACAGATGTCCTCTTGATTTATGGTTCAGTTCATTTATTATATTTCACCAATCCTTGATCATATATGGCTTTCATTTTTCAAAATATGGGATGCCAGAAACAGTAAAACATTGGGTTTGGTCCCAGATATGTCAAATCTCATAAAAGATATTTTATAAAATATGTTCAGTTATATTATCTTGTTTATTTTCACCCTTGAGGAGTAAATGCTCAGTGTGTGTGAGGTAAGAAAGGCATATATCACCAGTGTACTACCGAAGAATAGACAAGGAAGTTAAATGATCTACTCAGGTTGTGACACTGCCACTAGAACTTATAACTTCTAACTCAACTTTAGTAGTTTTTCTGCTGAATCACAGTTGTCAAAACAGAGGCTCCTAGTACCACTATTTATTTATATTGTGACTGTGAATATGGTGAATGGGAAACTTATATCATAATCACCTGGGTTCAACTTGATGTTCCTCTGCTGCTATTATTCAGCCAAACAAGCATCTGTTTATTCACTACTTCATGAACTTATTCCATTTTTGAATCATTTAATGTGTTAGGCTCTGTGCCAGGTACTCTGTCTATGAAGATCAATAAATACCGTTTTTTTTTTTCATGAGAAATCTGTAATCTGGTGGAGTCACTGACTTTGAATTTTAAGCAAAGAGTAACCTAAAAGAAGACTAACTGGATAAGCGAGATAATAAGATTGATTAATTGCTTGAGTCATGAATATAACAATAAGCATTTGCTCTGGTTGTAATCATTTGCTCTCAGATAACTACCAGAGTGAATAATTTTATGTAGTTTTGCCGTTCGATAACTAGATTTATCTACATGTCTATAGTAGTTTTCTAGGGCTGCCATAATGAAGTGCTATGGACTGAGTGACTTAAACAATAGAAATTTATTTTCTCACAACGCTGGACACCAGGAGTCTGAGATCAAGGCATTGGTAGGGTTGATGTCTTTGAGGCCTCTTTCCCTGGCTTGTGGATGGCAGTATTCTCCCTAAGTCTTGAAATGGTTTTCTCTCTGTTTATGCTCTAATTTTCTCTTCTTATAAGGACACCTGGAATATTAGATTGAGGTCCACTCTAATAACCTCATTTTAACTCAAATATCTCTCTAAATACTCTTTCTTCTAATATAGTCACATTTTGAGGCAATGGGGCTAACACTTCAACAAATGAATTTTGGGGAGAGGTATAACTCAGCCCATGACAATATCTTTCTAACAATTCTAACAATGAGTTTAACTTATTTCATAAAAAAAAAAGCCCATTAAATAACTATTTGCATTTTTTTCCTAGTGATGTAAGCTCCATGGAAGATAGCATCAGGTAAAGAACACATCGTATATCATTATTGCTCTAAGTGTAGGCTTTATTTCGATTTCGTACATGCTGCAATTGTCATAGAATTACAGAACTAGGTGTAATGCAATTTCCTCTGGAATTTATTCATAGTTTAGGTGAAATGAGATTCAGCGATCCCATTGATGGCGAGCTCTAGATTTATAGATGCCATTTTATCCAATTTAGTTGTCTGAGTGTTGGGTGAGTTTATAAAAATAAGTAACTTAGAATTTTCTTTATATGCAAAATGTAAGTTTATTATTTGAGAGACTATATACTCTGATATAAGTGTGGTTTTACAAATTTCTGTTTCTAAGATTTCATGACTGAAATTTTCCCTCATTTTTCTTCTGCGAATTTTGTAGTTTTATGGCACACATGATTATTATCATTCTTTTATAAACTTACCAACAATTTAAACTAACCTTTCTAATAGTACTACCAAGTTGAAGAATCTATTTTCATTCTTCTTTCAACTCAGAATTCGATTTTGTTGAGCAGTAAATGGCCTGAGTTTCTACTGCTATGTCTGGTGGTTTTGAAACTGTGCAGTTTTTCTAATGTACCTGGCCTTTCCTAAATTGACTCAGCATCACCTTTGCTTTCTCTTCTTTGGGGACTTTGGATCAAGTACAGTTTACTTTTATGATTCTAGAGGAGACATTTTGACTTTACTTCAGAACTGTATAGATCAAAACTCAGAGAGATAAATCTTTCTTCCCTGCAGTGGTTTGACCTAAAATAACTGTCCCAGTGCTACTAGTAATATATTTTTCTGTACTGTTGTTTTTTTCAAACCTATTTTTGAAAAGAATATCCATGATAAATTTAATTAAACACATTATTTAAATATGAATGATTGAAAGATGAATAGATATGTTGTGGACCAAACCATATGATTATGCTCTGTAGCCCAAAATGAACTAGATTTTGGAGAGGGTAATAAAAAAATACTATGTAGTACACAATATACTGTATCTCTTCTTTATATCACTTTTCGCATTCTTACCCTGATACTTGAAATTTTATTCCTTGTTTCAATATTGTATTAGGTGAGATTAAAAGTCTCAAATGGTAATTTCCTCATTTAGATACTTGGTTTATGTACTGCCCCACTAGTATATCAACATCTGACTGATCATAAAACAGAATAGAATAAAAGATCATGATGATACTGGAATATAGCACTCTGGGGGAGAAAGGAAGTTTTTCTTTTTAAAGTAGGAAAAAGTGTCAGTATGTATTTGAAATTTAGTCATTTGAATATTACCTGGTTGTCTTTATTTTCACAATTAGTGTAAAATGTACTGTTTCTTTGTGGATGGGAAAAGACAATGTGAATTTAAAAATGAATACATGAAATGACACCTAACCCTTAGAAGAAGAGTTCATAAATGATGTTAAAGGTAATGCTAAATGGTGGCCGAAGATCAAATGTCCACTGCCTGGCTTTAAATTAAAATTTTATCACCTGCTAGTTTGGGTTCACTGTATACATTTATTCATACCAATTAAACCTCAATTTTCTTCTTAGTATAATGGGATAATAATAATTTATAACTCATATAGATTTCCTTAGGATAAAATGAAATAATGACTATAACATCACTTTAAATATTTGGTGCATAGAAAATGCTCAATAAATGTAACTTGGTATGATTTTTATTAAAATACTTCAGTAAAGTGAGATTTCCCACTCTAAACATTTTGCCTAAATTATTCCAGATGTTTTTTTCTTCTAACAGATACATCATTATTTGTATTTCAGATAAATATTTTGGAAAAAGTAATGAGTATGTTTTTGAAGCAAAAAGACAATCCATTCTTTTTCTTCCTTCCTTCCTTCCTCCCTCCCTCCCCACCTCCCTCCCTCCCTCTCTCTCTCTCCTTTTTTTTTTTTTTTTTTTTTTTTTGGTTGGGGGAGGTGCTGAGGAAGTGGTAGACAAATTTATAGAGAGCCTGGCTTGTAAATTAAGTCATTCTATAAGTAAAAAGGCTAATGGGAGTACGAAAGTTTATATAAATTCTGGTATAGAAGGGGATGCCAAGAAAGTTGAGCAGACATTCAGTTTCCATTTGCAGCCCACTGCAGTTGGGTTCCTTGGAAAGCAGACTCTGAGAGGAGATTAGTGTACAAATTGTTTACTGAGGATCAACATGTATGCTGGAAGGGAAGAAAGCAGGTCTGTGACAAGGGCAAGCTGACTTTGATACAGTCACAAAGGGTTCAGGCAAACCATGAGCTTTAGAGATGTCTCAAGTTGATGTATGAGTCCAGCCTTTATATCCCACATTGACCAGTCACTAGATACAGGCTGTCCTGTAAAGGAACATGACCTCGGGCCAGGGAACTCTCTTCATCTGAGTGACATCACTGAGAAGTCTGACAACTGTCAGCCAATAGCATTTCTAGAAGCTGAACAATGAAGTATTTAGTCTTTCAGGCGCATCTGAGTAGTGCAGCACAGAATCCACAAAACAGCCACACTCCTGTGCGTAACTGCTTTACTTCTTCCATATGTGAGTTATATTAAGTATCTATTTATCTGGTTATTGTCTGTTTTCCACCAGAAAGAAAAACCCAGGACATCAGGGACATGCCTGTCATTATGGATTAATGGAGAACTACCATAAGTGCAATTCATAATAAAAACTGCCATTAATCAATAGTAATATGATTTGCATTTGTTACTGTTATTGTTATTGTTATAATTATAGCTAATACTGCATCACATAACCTGTATCTTTTGAATGCCAATGTGTGGAAATATTAATCATAAACAATTGCACCTTGTGGGAACTCAGTGCTAAATAAGGTCTCCACACCACCATGACCAAATCACATAGGAATCATGTAAAAGTGGGAGTTTTGGGCCCAAAGCATCTCAGTGGAATAGGGCTGGGCAGCTGCATTTTTAAAAATCTCTCAAGGTCACGCTTGCATACACTATAGTTTTAGATCGATTGTCTAGTTGAGAACTGATGCATAGACCTTAAAAGGGAAGAGGAGTATAATCAGCATTTGTTCATCACCTGTTTTGTACCAGAATTTTGTTTAGTGTTATCTTCACTGATTTTATTTACTCTTAAACAAAACAAAAAAAAAAAAAACAAAAAAGGTTGAAAGGTAGATACTATTATTTTTGCTTTAAAAATGAGACTGAGCTCAGAGAAATTAGTAGTATGGCAATTAACAATGAGTGGAGACGAAATTCTAATCCAGCTTTGACTTCGAAGCCCATTTATTTTTACTGGGCTGTAAGGCTTCCCTGTCTTATAATTTAACACACACACACACACACACACACACACACACACACACATGAGTACAAACATTCAACAAAACTCAATAGACAAAATAAAAGAATTTGTCATTCATCTTCACAGAAGTAGTATTTATATGTACAGTTAAGTCACTGCAAAGAGGACTCCATTCTTTGGGAAGACATCATGAGGAAGGAGGACTGAGTTGGACTTTAAATGAGTGGAAAGTAGATAAGAAGAAGAAAATAGAATTTTCTAAGTTTTTCAGCTTCAAAAAAAATAGAGCTGGTAAAATACTACATATGCTCTGAAGTCTTGCTACTCAAAGTGTGGTCCATAGGCCAGCAATGTCGTCGTAAAGCGTGATCTTTTTGGAAATGCAAAATCACATATTTACTGAATCAGAATCTCCATTTCAACAAGATCCCTAGGTAAGCTGATGTGTGTTACAGCTTGAGAAGCACAGCTCTGCAGGCTTGTGGTGAAGTCCTGTTGCTGGAACCAACAGATTCAGTGGATTGAGTCGGCAAACCTACGTCTGAGGCAGATTACAGAGTACCTCTGTTTTCAGACTGAGGCATTACAATTTTAATTGTCCAGTGCCCTCGCAAAATTCCAAAACATGTAGGATAAGCAGTAAAAATAGGAAAGAACACAGTATTTATTGAGAAAACCATTTAAAAGAGGCAGCAAGGAGAGTAATTACTAGGTCTGTGATTCTCAAAGTGTGGTCCCAGGACCAGCAGCATCAGCATCACCCTAGAACTTGATCAAATGAAGATTCTCAGGCCCCCCACCCCACTGTATCAGAAACTGTGGGGCTGGGCCTCAGCAGTCTGTGCTTTAATCAGCCCCCTGGTAATCGTGATCTCTATCCAAGTGCCCAGAGGCTCTGAATGTGACATTAATGTCTAATGAAAAGAAAAATAATAAAGTATTCCAGGTGTATTATTTTGAGTTTTTAGATAGAAGTATAGGAACTGCCTGACCTTAGTTAACCTAAGCAGGATGAGACTTTATTAGAAAGATATTGGGTATCTCACAGTGTCATTAAAAGAATTATACGGACAACAGTGGGCTATACCAATACTATCATGAATAATTTCCAAATATTCTAGCTATGCACTTTAACAACTTCAATTTCTTTGTCTGATGATATCAAGTTTTTATAGTACTTAGTTATCGTGCTTCAGCAACATCTACTAAATTTTATAAGTGATGGCAAAACAAAACAGGGAGGGGAAATTTCTGAGCAACACAGCATTCAGGAGCACATACTTTCAAACATGTATATAATGTGCACATATATATGTGTATATACATACTTATACACACATATTTAAACATCAATGTTTTTTAAAAGCCCAATGAACATTGTTTTGCTGCACAAATAAACAATGTATTGCTGCACATTCTCTTTGTTTCCTTTACATTCTTTTTGTATTGCTTTTTAATGAATTTCAAGACTAAACACCTTGTTACATTCTATGCTCTGAAAGCACCTCTCAAAGTAGAGAGGACAAGAAGTAGCTACAGCCATTTATTTATATTAAACATTCTCTGAGTCAGCATCAATTTCCATTCATTCTACACTGATATTTCTGTCATTTCTGTTTATCCTTTATAAAAATCACACTTTTCACACTTTTTTTTCCATTCAGTGAAAGTGCAATCTGCATCTCTACAGACCTTGAATTACTAAACTGTTATGAAATTCTGTTACCAAAACTAAGATGTTATCTCTTATTTGCTGATGTCTCTTTTACTAATTTAGAAATTTATGTAGAAGTCATATATGAAAAAAAAATTTCTCAGCAAATAGTTTTTAAAGTGTTATTTGTTTTAATCGTTTTATGCTTGTATAAATAACCATATACTCAGTGAAAATTACTTAAGAAATTACTCAAAGGAGACCTGATACAGTTCTCTTTGGTATTAATAGTCACCTTTCTCCTACCTTCTCTTCATGTTTCTCAAATTATTAGAAAAATATTTCAACCAAATTTTAGTAAGTTATAAGTTTTTATGCTTTTAACATTTTATGAGAGGCTGTGAGACGAATGATGTGTGGATGAGACAGAATTTCTACCCTGTGGCAGCTTCAATTCCATTTGAGAAGTAGGCACTGTCTTTTCTTTCCTCAGTCAGCATAGCGTACAAAAAGTCAGTTTTTGGAAAGTCAGAGGAGCCACTTCCTTTGCCCACAAGCTCAGGCTGTCTTCCAGTCAATGAGTAATTGGATGCAAAATCAGACAGTGATAGGTCTGGTCATTTCTAGGTCTTTCTCTCACCTTGGGGCTATAACACAAATGTGGTGCCATTCCTCACTTGCTTTTTGAAATGCTATGAATCCATACAAATGTAAAAGGAAAAGGAAAAAAGAAGGTAGGGAAAATAATAAGCTATTAATTATTTCTGCTGCTTAATTTTTTTAATGTATGTGTTTATTATGTGCTAAGCTTCACACTGTAGGCTTCCTATGTATTATCTTATTTTTTTTAATTTAAAATTCTTTCTTTTTTCTTTATATATATATATATTTTATTGAGGTTCTGCTTCTTGATTTCCATTAGCATCAGTCTTAACCTAAAATCAATAAACATTGCTAAAGTCCATATCAGGTCTGTCCACTTTTTTCCAAATTGGAAATTTGAGGTAGGCTGTAACACTATATTTGTTTTGATAAAACATGGAACTATCCATTTGCATAATGAGCATAGCACTTAGAAAAACAAGTCATGAAAAAGTTAAGCTTTATTTCCAAATGTTGAAGTGATTCATAAACATCATTAGAATGATTTACAAAGTTTACTAAATATATAATTCTTAATGACTTTCCACTCTTTAACAGCAGGTAAATGAATGGGCTTTTAAGACTTTATTTGAATAATTGTTGGTAAAGAAAGCTGTTAGAGGTATTCATTAAAGGTGCATAAAATATGCCCTCCCCACTAACACTAAGGTTTTTTTGCCTTAGGGAAAAATAAAGTGCTCTTTGCACAGGGTTTCAAGGATGTCACTAATTACCATTATGTCTGTAATAAACCATTTTAGGCACAGGTGGCATTTCCCTTGAGCACTCTGGTCCCACATATTAAAACTTGGCAGATTACTAAACAACTTTATATTAAAATTTGGTGTACAATGTGGCTCTGTTTTTAGGAAAGCTGTAATAAAATAGTTTCTTTTTATAATTAGAATGATACAGAAACAATTTTGATATAGATTGGTATTTAATTTTACTAGCTGTAAATATGAACATTTGATATGTAGCAAAATATTTGTTAATATGTTGTGGAAAATAGCGATCATATGTGACAAGATAAAAATACATAATATTTCCTCTGAAGGTCACCAGCTTAACTTTTGAAAATAGAAACTTGGATTTCTTCAGCAGAAGTCACATGGAATATATAAATAGCCTCTATGTGATTAAGATAAAAAAATAAAAAAATCAGAAGGCACACACTAATTTAGAATTACTACTGAATAAGTCAGTTTCATAAAACTATTTCTGATACAGTTGAATAGTTTTTGGGTTCCAATAAACAAGTACAAAATTATGTTTTACTGTTATGCAAACTTCAGTACTGTTTCAGATATCACCGTGGGAGGACAGCTCTACTTTAGAATTTTTACTTAAAATTCCATATCGCATTATAATATACAAAGACTGTATCTTTGTTTATATGTTTAAAATGTCTGGATATTATTTATTCTAATTGTATCTTTATACTTCAAGTCAATCATTTTATCATGTAAGCCTTATCCACTCAGAAAACACGCACATTGTCCAGGTTCCTTTGGGGGTGAGTATTAGTCATAATCATTCATATTACTTAATCTAGTCTAAATCAATAATTTAGTATTTTTAATCTATAAGGTTAGTTCTGGATTGTTTTAAATAGAATTGATTTGTTTTAGTGGACTCTGAATGCTGAGTACATATACATTTTAGAAAATTTATAAAATTCAGGAAAACCCAAAGTAAAAATATAAATTATCCAAAAGCCCACCACTTAAATATACTTAGTATTTTCATTTTGGCAGACAACACAAAGGTTACTAAATTTTAGGCAAAAATAAATGAAAAGTGACCTCAAATACATTTATACAATATTATTTAATAAAGATTCATAAAATTTAAATTATTTTTTTAATTTTCAAAGAAATATGTTTAATAGAAATTTGGAAAATAAAAGTGGAAGTAAAACCCTCCTCAGAAATAACTGCAGACCTTTTGGTTATTTGGTTGTGGTTTTATTTCCACACATAGGTTCATATCTATCAATGCCCTTCATTCATAGATGATAGGGAACATACCTGTGGTTAAACACATTGGGATTATTACCTGTTGACATGATAGAGTATATATTACATGGGGAAATGTTGGGTAAGTTGACATGATAGAGTATATATTACATGGGGAAATGTTGGGTAAGGCAAAAGTGTGTTTGAATGGACTGATTGTAGGGTGTAGGCATTGGTTAGGCGATTTGGGGGAAGGTTTATGGAAGAGAAGATTTGTTTGTAATTGGAAGCTGTCAGGAAGCAGAGCAATTTCTGTATTTGTGTATCTTAATAAAGCTATCTAGAAGATTAGACTGCGACTAATACTGTAATTGGCAAAGAAGTAAGTCACTCAATAGCCAGAGTGGTGGAATATTTGGTTACTTTTGTAGTTTGATAATGTTCATGATTTGTCTGTGTTCAGACATTTTGAAGTGATCTATTTTTGATTGAAACCATCATGATCATAGGGTGACCTTATCTGATGTTGATGTTCTGCAAAACAGTTTATGTTCTTTAGGAACTCAAGACCTATCAGTGAGTGCCAGGCCAATGAAACACAAAAACAAGGCCTAGCTCCTGGGTCGCAGAGGCTGCTTTTCTCTTTCGCATATATTATGATTATATTGTATATTCAGTGTAAAACATAATACTCTCTGAGAGCAAGAAATTGTTCTATGTATTGTTGACATGTCCAGTGCCTAGAAATCTGCTTGAATCATAGTAGCTGCTTAATATTTTTGAATAAATAGAATGGAATGAATGTACAGCACCAAGAGTGAACTGTAATGGTTAAATACTATGGACTTTGGGTGATTATGATGTGTCATTGTAGGTTCATCAATTGTAACAAATATACCACTCTGGTGAGGGGTGCTGATAATCGGGGGATGCCATTCACATGTGGAGACAGGGGTAAATGGGGAATCTCTATACTTTTGGCTCAATTTTTTAATCACCTAAAACTATTCTAAAAGTTATATACATTTGTGTATAACATATAATTCATATATAAACATATATAATTTATAAAATCTAATATATAAATATATATGTATAAAGTTATACACACACACACATATAAATTTAAGAAGTATAAATGGAATTTTAAGTTTTCTGAAGCCCTTTCATTCTTAGGCTTTAATAAATAAATATTTTTCTATTCTCCATGATAGTCACTACACACATGCCAAAAAAAAAATATAGAACTATAATGTTAATAGAAGTAAAAAATAGATTACTAAAAAAAAATCCAAATAAGGTGAGAAAAGGGAGAAAAAGTTACAGAACAGTCAAAACAAATAGAAAGAAAATAATAGATTTAAGGTAATAGTTGCTTTAAAATCAAACATATCAGTGATAATAAATGTAAGGAACTAACAAAGTAAATAAAGATTATCAGTCTGAATTTACAAGTGACACACCTGAAATATATTGATGTATAAAGTATAAAAGTATGCATAGAGTTTCTATTTCGGATAAGCTGAGGTAAGCATAGTTTCCCCTGCTTTTTCCACTTAATGTAACTATAAAACCTGGAGAGAACGTGTGGGACAACTACTTGAGAACTTTGAAAAGTAGGTGGTAATGGAGAGACTGGGTCATAGGACCAGAATTTGTAGTACCACCAAACTAGCAGTGAATTTACCTTTTCTTCTCTCTAGTGTCTTATCAGTTTGCACTCTAGGCCACCTGAAACCTGAGTGTCTACATTAGCACAGAGGGAGATAGCTCCAGGAGAAATCATCCAGTTTAGGACTGAGGAGTGTGAAAGGGGTTCTTTCAGATGTGTACAGTGGCAGCTGTTACAAAAATGCTCCAATGAACAAGGACTAAAAGTATTCAAGTGACTGCACAGAGACAGATGGTTGCTAGACAGTATGGTAAGTGCATCGTAAGATATTTAAATATCGAATCACTATGTTGTACATATCAAACTAATAGTTTATACCAACTATACTCTAATAAAAAAAAAGTATTGAAGTTAATGAAAATATAGAAAGTCTCAGGAAAGAAATAGAAGATGTATAAAGGAGAACCAAATAGGAGATTTTAGATCTGAAAAATAAAATAATGAAATAAAAAACTCTCAGGATCGGCTAAATATCAGAATGGAGAGAACAGATAAAAAAGTCGGTAAAATTGAAGATAGAGCCATAGGAATTATCTAATCAAATAACATGTAAAAAGATTAAGAAAAAATGTACAGACCATTAAGGACCACCTATGAAACAATGCCAAAAAGTCTAATATTTATGTCATAAAAGTTCTAAGAGGGAAGGAAAGATTATAGTGATATGTATATTTGAAGAAATATGGTAGAAAACTCCTAAAATTTCTTGAATTGTATATAAGTACATATGTAAGCAGCTGGGCAAAGCTCAAACAAAATAAACCCAAATAAATCCATGCCCAGTCATATACACTGCCAAAACCTAAAGACAAAGTGAAATCTTAAAAGCAGCCAAAGGAAAATCTATAAGGAAACGATTCAATTTACAGTAGATTTATGATTGAAAATCGTGGAAGTCAGAATAAAATGACACAATATTTAAACATGTTGAAAGGTAAGAATTTCCAACCTCGAATTCTGTGTCCAGCAAAATATCATTCAAGAATGAAGGTGAAATAAAGAGCATCTCTTATGAAGAAAATCTTAGAGAATCCGACTCTAGCAGACTTGCTCTAAAAGAACTAATAAAAGAGCTTCTTGAGATGGACAGCAAATGTTTCCAGAGGGATACTTGAAATATAAGGGGTGGGGAGAAAATAGTAAAAATATGGATAAATATAATAGACTACTGCATTTAAGTAGATATTTTGACTGTACTTCTCCAATGTAATGGTTAATTTCTCATAAACATCTAAATTCCTACTCTGGATCCTAGTCTTATACCTTTGCAGCATAATTTTTTTTCTAATTGTTTTTATTCCACAGCCATTTACTTCCACATACTGAATCAAATTCTCATCTTATTTTTCCATAGAAATTAAGTTCATAAATCTGCAAAACAAACTTTTGTTTTTACCTTGTGTACTTTTTAATTCTGTTACTGCATTTTGGTTCCTTTGTAATCCATTCTTACCTATTCTTCAGTTTTTAAATCTCATCCTGTTGTCTTTTTAATACAAGCATTTTACCACTTATTACTTTCAACTCATAATTCATAGCTGCCATGCCTTCTTCTTTTGGCCAATACCAAATAGTCTTCAAAATATTTTATATCTATAGAAATCATTTTTATCAATTTTTTCTTTATTAAATCTTCAGGCTGATATTATTTGCGTGTAGAAATAAAAGCCCACTTCAGTCTATGATACCATACTAGATGAAAACTTTTTATCTCTTGGAACTGAAATACTAGCTTCACGAATTAACCTGCTATTATAATTGTAGTTCTAAAATGGAATTTGCCTAGCCCTCAGGCAAATTTACAGTTGTGAAGGCAGGTATTGGAGAGCTGAATGAAAATAATCAACATATTCTACATATTGGTACAGCTAGCTGTTGATGGATCTTCTCTCAGTAAATAATGAATAAACACTGTTAAAGTTTTACAATAAGATGTATTTTAGAAGTAGTGGACTATTAGCCTGAGGACTAGTAAAATATTAACAACTGATTCAAATTGGTGAAGTTTTCGTGAGTATTCATTATATTATCATTTAGATTTTCTTCAAGTTAAAAAAAATTTAAACTAAGAAGTATCAAATAAAAATCTAATAAGTATTTAGAATAGTGAGACAAAAATTCTTAAATCAAATTCATGTACCAAGAAGTCACATAATAGTTTTTTCTTAAATTTACTATAGAAGTTGCTTAAACCCAAATGATATGAGTTTTGAATCTGATAATTGCACACTGAACCATTACATCTTATTAATGATGTTCTCATTTAGCAGAAATTTGAAAAACTTAGGTGGATCAACAGTGCTTCTCAAGTAACTCCTAGCAAATATATGAGACAAGGTAATTTGATAATCTATAGCTGATGCAAATTTTGTTCTGGCTAAAATTACCCAGCAGAAAGTTTTTTGATTGTACAGAAATTCTGCAGCATGTTGACCATCTTCTATTTTGTTTTGGAGATAACTATGTCTTAATTTCTGTGATGATTCCATGTATATTAATGACAAAATTATTGCTTTACAAGTATGTTTTAGATAATTTAATTTCATGAAATAGCAGTAAGCTGTCATTAACCTTATGATTATATGTAGCTATTAAAGTTAATATCTAGGAAACAATATAAAGGGGGTGGTGGAAAATAAATGTTTGAACAAATATTAGTTACTTTTTTTTACAGTTGGGAAAACAAGATAGTTACAATCATATCAGAATGGTACATTAGGTAATGTTCAGGATAAAGATCTACTTATAAACTTTACAGTGAAACTGAATAAACTCAGGTTTAAAAAACAATTTTAAAACTGCTAGAATGCACAACAGGTTACCTATGAAAAATGATTGGAGAGACAGTGGTCTCCTCTAGAGGCTGCAGACAGTGGAATAACATATTTAAATTGGTGAACAAAAATAACTACTGTCAATCTGAATATGCTGTACCAAACTAAATATTCAAGAATAAAAGAAAAAAATACAGAATATATATTTCAAATAAATAGCATGTAGTTAGTTTTTTATCCATTGATTCTCATCAAGGATATGCATCAGCAAGAACTGTGGAGCAGAGGAAGGCATGGTGTATGTAGGAGAAAGAGCAGTGAGTCTAGAGTGTAATAAAACATTAATAACTTTAATTAACTTTTTTTTCATTTCAAAACAGGTTAAGTTGGGTAAAAGTAATAAAATGGGTGTTCCATATATATTTAGAGTGTTCAATATATAGTTAGAGTATGTTAACACCAGGAGTATAGAAATATTCATTTTCAATCAAGAATATGAATTATGAAATCAATGAAAATGTAATATATAGTTTCCAAAATAGAACAGAAAAAACAAAGGATTCCATAAAAATGTGTCAATCCAACAGGAGCATGAAGAGAGGGAGGGGGAAATAAAGAGGTAGGGAAAATGGACTGCGAGCAAGAAATACAAAACAAGACTTTTTTTTAAAAGTCCAAATGGATCAGTAATCTTATCATGTGTAATTGGTTCAAACACTCTAGTTTAAAGTCAGAAATTATCAAATAGAAAAGAAATATAACCTAAATAAAAAGCATTTGTAAAAGACTTGGATAATGCAAAACAAACCAAAAAAGAGAAGAGAAAAAATATACTTGAAAGAGTGCTACCACATACTAGGAATCATTTCACAATTTTCTTCCAGATGATATATATTTTTGTGTTAAAATTATTAGATTAATTGTTGAATACCTCAAAGTGTTGAAATAGAGACAAAATGAAGACAAAAGCCTTAAGCTATCTTCTTTTGTGTACAAGGTCAACAAGGGCAAAGGTGATAAATCACATCTACTCAGCATCACTTAAGAGCTCCTTTACTCTGGCCTGGAGGTCAGTTTAAATATACATCAGGCTCTTACCTGCCAAGCCATGTGTAACCTGCCAGCTGGTGAGCAAAATAAGAAAACATGGCACAACATGCTCTGTGGAGATTCTAGTCAGAAGAAACTGGGTAGGTGAATCTAGATGGGGAGTCATGTGAAGCTTCAGGAAATCCTCTGATTCCACAAAATAATACGCAAAAATGTGCTTATATGCATTTTTTTTTCGGTGCAATAGGCCAATAACTCTCATCACATTCTGGAAAAATTGAGTCTCCTCAAATTTTAATACTACCACTCGAAGATCAGTTAGCGGTGTGCCCATGGAAGTTACAAGAGGAAATGGAAAGGCAAGCTTTCATTTTTAAAAAATTTTTCTCTACTTTTAATTTAACTTGGAAAAATAGATTTCTCATTTTACAATAATTGCCATCTGAAACACAATTGCCCCCATCCCCACTCTTTCAGGTCCTTGCATTATTCAGCTTGTAAGGTTTAATGCTCCTGACAACCAGTTTTCAAACTGACTTTTGTGGCCCCTTCTCAGCTACATTTGCGAATTAGTAAGGGTGGTTGAATGATAAAAAGAAACCCTCAGAAAATCTCTAAACCTCATTTTAGCCAATAATTTCTGTACTTGCCCATATTTCTTTTACAAGAACTTAAAATAGGTTTCAAAAATAAATCATTTGAATTGCACTTCCATCTATTGTCCCCCTGTAGTGAAGGTGTTAATGACCCAAAGCAAAAGTCCTGAAGCCTTGCAGATGGCTTAAGGAGTTTAAACATGAGGTAATTTTCTATTTTCTGGCACCCCAGCTGCTTTTATCAACTTGCTTTCAGTCTTATGATAAATGTAGACATAGGTGTGAATAAATATTGTAAAATAGTTCATGCATTTTGTTCACCTAACCTTACTTATTTTCTCAGGCAAAATTGGGATAGAAGTTCACATAATAAAAACAAATATGTAATGTTTCATGAGAATTTTACTCTTATTTTTTATGCAATATGATGTGTGGTTGCTTTTATAGTAAGTCAAAACCTTGATGTAAGGAGGTCCACTGGTGTTTAGTAACCAAGCCACCCTATATATAGTTCTGAGATCAGCCCACCCTATTGAGTTTAACTTTTGGTAATAATTTTATATAATGTTTTAGTATAGTGGGGTTTATTATAAGTAGGATATCTTTTAGTGGGGATTCTAAGAATAGGCTGCTTTAATTTAAATCTCAGCTCTACTGCTACTTATAATTAGGATGACCTTGAGTAATTTTCTGAACTTTTCTAACCCTCACAGACAAGATCTGTGACCACAATGGACACACCTTCTTATGTAAGACAGGGACACACTCAATAATTAAAGTGTAAGTATTCACAGCCTTTCCCCTTGTTGTATAATGAATGGAGATACAGATCAAGCCAAATTCCAAGAGGCAAAATTGAGCCCCATACTTTAGGAATTAACTTGGAGAAACAAGGGAGGAATGGAAGGAGAAATGACCTACCTTTGGACCTGGGAACCAGAAACTGAGAGGGAAGTGAGTCATTGTGTCTGGACTGTTAATGAGGAAAAGAAGATTATGAAACTATGATGAGGTATGATGCTTTCGGGAAAGAGATGGGTAATTATGATGATTAGGGAATTTTGCCCTATATTATGTAGTGGATTTTCTCTGTGCCACCTCTCAAGAACATTTTAAGAACTGCTAGGCCTTTAGAGAAAAAAATGTGATTATTTTATGTTCTGTCATGACACTGAGACTGGTGTTAAAAGAGGGCAAGATGGCCCAGTTTTATCAGCTTACATTACATGTATCAAATATATAAAGATTGATAGCAGGTTTCTGGAACTTGTCACTTAGGATAGATTTTTCACTTTATTATTGTAAAACTAAATGAGCAATCCAAGGGCTTCTCCCACCTGCTCCCCTCTCTCCACTAAAATAAGAACAAAGGTTCATTCAACACCCCTAACACCCCTAACCACATTCGAAAGTACTGAAGTAGAGTTTTCCAACTAATTTATTTTTCATACGAAACTTAAAAATTCCTGGGACAGTTTTCTAATAAAACTTAACATCAAAACATTTGGGTTTTCTTTCTCTTAGTAATAATCATAATTAATCATTATACAGCCCTCTGTGGCATGCACTGTGTTAAGAACTTTACATTTTCATTTGTTTAATCTTCACAATGAACCTACAAAGTGGGTATTATAATAACTCTCGTTTTTATTTTATGGAGAAAGAAATTGATACACAGAGAGGCTAAATGACTTGCTTAGGGTCACACAGGTGGTAGGTGGTAGAACTCAGATTCAAATTCTGGTAGCTTGCCTGCTACTGCATTTCTGCTTTTAATCACTATGTTTCATTGTCTCTAAAATGACTGCTTTGTCAGTCTCATGTTCAGTGTATATAGTTAATGGTGATGGTAAGTAAACGGGGAGGCAGAAATAAAATCACACTTATGGTGGGTGAGTGGAGGCCAAGATGTGTTGGGGGCAGCAAAAGATCTCTCTTCCCAAAATGTTCTTCCTTTAGTTTATATTTTCTTTTCCAAGTATACTTTAGAATTAGCTCATCAAATTCCATAAAAAATGTTGAGATTTTGTCAGGGGTTGCACTGAATATATAGATAATTTGGGGAGAACTGAAAATCTTTAGAATACTGAGACTGCTCATAGGATCCTGAAATATTTTTTCATTTTATTTTTTCTTTTATATTAGCAAATTTGTATATTTCTTTATCTAACTTGTATACATTTCTGTTATTTATTTTTAGTTTTATTTGTGTTGCCACCATAAATGGACTTCCATTATATTATAAAACCTATTCTAGGTATACAGAAGAGTCATTAAATTCTGTATATTTATTTCACAAATGGATACCTTACTGAAACATCTTATTAGTTCTAGACAGTTGGGGTATGATTCATATTTATAACTTAGCAGATTGCCTTACTCATTGTAAATACATAATAAAGGTTTTCTGCTATTTTTATTAATGAACAGATTCAATTTATTATTTTTGTATGATTTTGCATCACATCCATTAATGAGATTGTTGCGTAGAATTTTTGTGTTAGCTTTGCTTTTTAAAAAATCTATTTTTAATCATCTTTAGGAATAAAACAGTAGTACTCCCTCCTTCAAAAATAAGAAATTTAGCCATCTTTTGGCTAAATTCCACACTCAGTCTTTTTCTTCCTCCTCCAACTTTTGTACTCCTGAGGTTAAAGTCTAGGAGGTTGTTATAACTAAATGTGTAGGCATTATACACAATCAGCTGATGATCAGAAGCCACAGAAGGTGGACAGATCTTACTACTAAACACTTCTCCTACTTTCTGCTCCATTCCCTACTCTCATTGGCCTATTATCTTGAACCATGGATCTTATAAATATCAGAGACAATAGGAAGGGTTTTCTCAGTTATGACCCAGGTGCATCCCTATGAACCAGTAGGCGAGAGCCCTGAGCAAGGAACTAAAAAGGGCACATCCTAGGAAAAGCTTGACCCATGGAAACTTGTGGGCCCTGGGTATGGGACAATTGACAGTAATCCCAAATGTTTGTGCCAGATCTCCCTGTAAGCCACGAAGAGGTTGGGCAAGTCTTTCCTACCCCTAAGAATGCAGGAAGACCAAAACCAAAAGGATTCCTCTGCAGAGACCTTTTTCACATTTCCTGGCTGTGAGGGTAGAGGCTGCCTACTTTTCACCATCATTAAGGCTGTGGTCACCTACAGTCCTACAGGACCCAGTGACAGAAAATGGAAAAATAGACATCCATTGAAGGTGCCCTAGCAATAAGAAACACAGAGCAGAACAAACAGAACAGGTCTGATAACCAAGAAAGGTGACAGCCCAATTAAAAATAATAAAAAGTGCTGATGTGAAGAATATCTATTTAGAACTTAAAGATATTTCTGATCTTAATAATTTAGGAGAAGATTCGAAGAAGAAAATCACTGAATAGTCGGGCATATGGAAAAGTAAAACATAAAGATGGATAGCAAGTGAGACTATTTGTAAGAGAATCAGAGAATGTAGCCAAAGATACTATATGCAAATAATGATATTCCAGTGAGAGAGAAAAAAGTAGATGAAGGAAGGACAAAAATTAAATAACAGGCTAAAATATCACTAAATGGAAAAAAATGAGCAGATTAGACAGATTAAAAAGGCTAGACTGGTGACAAAGGGTAGTGCAGACTAGCAAAATTCCCAATGTCTGAGATGAAGGGGGAAACCTTATAAAATTCTGTGGAGTCCAGTCAAATGTCCTAAAAGAAGTCAGACTTATTGTGCTTCTCTTTTATTGCATTGTGAGATACAGGAGAGTGTAATAGAGTTTAGACTTTAGAGAGAAAGTACTACAATGTAATATTACTATATCCTGTCAAGATGCCCTTCAAGATGTCCATAAAAGAAAAATAAGGATATAAATAATTCAAATAATATATTCTATGTCCCTGTCCTAGAAAGTATTTAAGAGTATAAATAACAAACAACAGTTAGAACAAGTTAGGGAAAGATAATAATAGTGAAAAATGGTATGTATGATATGGGTAAAGATATATTGCCTGGGAATGCATGACATGTAAGTGAAAGTGAAGGACTCTAGAAAATATATATATAAATATTTATATAAATTTAGTAATAGCTCAGACCTAAATGGCCTAAATAATCTCAGTAAAAAATTAAAAAAACTGAGTTGAGGAAGGAAGAAATTTTTCTAAAGATCTGATTTTATTAGGGGATGTGGGAAATAGAATTGGGGAAAAGAGGTGATAAACAAAAATGGGATAAATAGGTGGGGGATATAATGATCTTTTTAAAAAATTAATTTTAGTAGTATTGAGACAATAAGAGGAATATATCTATTAACAGAATGGAAACCATTAAAGAACTAGAAAAGCAGTTTAGCAAGGGAAAGAGTGAAAAGAATAGTAAAATTGTTAACACCAGCAAATAAAAGAAAGGGAAAAATTTAAGAAACAACACTTGAAATAAGTAATAAAGCAAGTTAAAAGGATTAAAACAAAGAATATCTGTCATTATATTAAATGCAAATATCTGAATTCCTGTATTAAAATGCAGAGACTTGTAGAAAGGGTTTTAAAAAGAAATGTATGTTATTTACATGGAACACACTTAAAATGATAATGAAATGTTGATAATAAAGTGGTAGTATGAATACACTAGAAAGTGGCAAAAAAAGATGAGCATTGTTAGTATCAGATAAGGGGAAATTTAGGATTAAGAAATCTCAAAAGGGTAATTTATATATTAAATAATGATAAAAAGTAAAATTTTTGAAACAATGCTAAAAATCAGGGGCTTATATACTGAACCACATACCATGATGTATTACATTTTTCCATAAATTGATTTATCTTGCTTCATTTCAACAAAACACTTAATTATATTGTTATAATTAATTTTAGTTATAGTAAGAGACAATCTAAAAATTAAAAATAATTATATTGAAAGTTTATAAAATTTAAATATTTTAATCAAAAATATAAATACATCATATATTAAAAATTGAAAAAATAATTCATGTGAGATCATTACAGTTACTTTCCTTTAAAATTATTTAAAGTTACCTATTAAAATTAAAGGACAAAATAATATTCTTTAAAGAAAACTGACATCTTAAAATCAATTTTAAAAAATTTAATTCATTCTAAATATTTTAATAAAAATAAAATTTCTCACTTCAGTGTTGTTCTAGTATTCTGAGAATACTGGAGAAATGATCCTTTAGGCTAGAATTTCTTGTATTCATAACAACTGAAAGGAAGTATTTGGGACAAGTTAAATTGTCTTTTCCTTTAATTGAGTATTAATCCCATTTAAATATTCTTTGAGCTCTAAAGCAGTGTTCATCTCTGATATTAGCTACAGAACAACCCATAAAGCTTGATGACATTTAAAAAGAGTCACCTTTAGATTCAAGAAATGTGCAGAAGCATTTTCCATGGAATCTTATCAGTGTTAAGTCACAAGACTGGATGCTGAGAATGTGCAGACCATCAGATCCTACATGAAGCACACTCACACTGTCAAATAAGTTTGTGTGCATGTGTTTTGTGATCTGAAGGGTCCTCCAAAACGGTGCCCAGGGCAGAGGTCTCTTTTGCCTGTGTCAAAGGCAGTTCTGGTTATAAGAAAGATATTTCATGTTAAAATCTATGTGATAGCAACAGCTTCTCTCAAAGAAAAATGGATAACTAAAATGCTGTCTTTTAGTTATTGAAATAGCTTCAATAAGACCAACTCCTTCATGTCCAAATTTTAAAAAAGAATTGTCTAGGGTATCAGCTTTGTATTCGTTGTAGCCTTTTAATCCCCCATCTTTTCCTTGTCCTTTTGAATTAGAGAACTTTCTTGATATTTTCATAGGACATCATCTAGGTACTTTTTAGGAGCAAAGCGTAGTTTTTCACAGGAGGAGATCATGAGTTAATGTTCAGGGATTCACAAACTAGAGCCCATGAGCTATGAGGAAATCTGTGGATCCCCTGAAGATGTGAGCTCACATTTGTACTTGTTCTTAATTACATTTTCTTCTACATGAAGTAGAAGATCCATGGCTTTTTATCATGTTCTCAAAGAGATCTCTGAGGTGACATACTACTGTGAATCTCTGTATGAGTTTTATTGAAATATCCTCATTCCTGATGTTTGAAGAACATCATTTCTAATGTTCAGTATGGCTTTTCGATAGCTTGCCTGAAACTTTTTCAGTATTGCTTTCTTTTTTAAAAAAGTGATTTGTATTAATTTTGTCCAAATTTTGGAATTTCTGTCATCTCTTTCATAAAAAAACTTTCTTAATATTGCATAGTGTTCCACAGGTATTATTTGTTGTGACTTTTTTAGACATGAATATCCATTCAAAAGAGCTTTTTTGAATTAAATACTCATGCCACTATGCTAATTTAATTAATGCCAAAGATGAATTTGCAAAACTTAGTAAAGGTCTTTACATATAAAGATTACATTAAAAATAGGGTTTTGGCTTTCTTTTCCCCATAAGCCCTTAAAAAAAACTGACATCTATTGTTCTCCATGGTGTTTATATTAGGCAACTGCATGATAGTTATAAATTTAGCTTTTGCTTTGTGCTAATTTTTGGCATAATTTCTGAAATGGAACAATTTCTAAAAGCCTGTGCTGCAGGCATTTAAGGTAACCTCTTTGGAATAGATACATGATTTTAAGAAGCAAAGTATTTTATTTTAAAAGAAAACATTCTAGAGAACTTAACCTCTGCATATTTATTCTCTGACAAAAGCTACCAAACTCCCATTTCTCTAATATCTAATGATTCTTATCTTTATCCTTATTATGACCTCCAGTTTCCTAACCATTGTCTTTTTACATGGTACTTCATTTCATATGCAGTACTTCTTTATTTCCATAATGTTCAAGTCCAATAGGCTATATGATTCCTTTCTCTCAAAAATTCAAGATTTCTTGGGATCTTTTTTTTTTTTCAGTTTCATGTTATTGATACCCAATCTTGGATAATTCTTGCTACTTAATATCTGTTGCTCTGCTTGCTGCTTCCAAAATATCACTGAAAACTGTCAGGCAGTGGGCCAGTTTCTTTGACCACCAAATACATTTAGTGCTAATTCATCTTGGCTCCTCTATCAATCAAAAACACTTATACTCAACTTTAATTTGTCTCCTAGTTCATTCTCCACATCTCTAGCTTTATGAGTTTCCTTTTACCTGAAGCCTCTGACCTAAGTCTCTTCACTCTGGAGACAAACTTCTCTGATTCGTTATTGATTTATCAAGGTTATCTGATGTTCGTGCTCTTCGTGATTTTGCTTTCCACATCAAATTTTCCCTGTGTGTTCATCCATTTTCTTGACTTTTATCTTTGATAAAGAATCTTATTTCATTCTACTTAAAGCTTGCATCCACTTGGGTACTCAATACAATCTTTGTCTCCTTCAATTTTCACCTTGCTGTGTCAGTTATTCTCCACCCTTAGCATTTTCAGTATTGTAATTTTTTTTTTTCAGAATTCTTTCTTGCAGTTAAAAAAATAATAACTGAAACATATCAAATACTCCTAATGTACTGAAACTCTATGGAACATTTTACATTAATTATCCAATTTTATCATTAAGATAATCCTTTGTGGCAAATACTATTATTAGTCCCACTTACAGATGAACAAACTGAGTTTTAGAGAATCTGAATGAAGATTCACATTCAAACCTAGGCCTGTATAACTCCAAAACAAATATTCTTAAGCATCTAGTTCCTATAGTCACTCTCCTTCCTTTTTTATTATTAGGTTTATTGAGGGAAAAAAAATCTACCTTTGGTTTCTTAAATGTTTCATTCTTGCTTTACCACTTAATCACAATAATGCACCTAACATATTAGCATAGGCCTGCTTCATTTAAAACCCTGTCTGATCTCAGACTGTTTTGATGTTGGACAGTCATCACCGAGACAGCTTCTTCCATTTTTTATTACCCTCCTCCCTAGCATCCCCTGATATTGTGGTCTGCTGACTCTACTCCTCTTACTCATCTATCCTTAGTCTCTCCCCAGACAGTGTTTTCCCTAAGGTTCTGTCCTTGGACATTGTATGCTATATAATCTATCTTCTGGGTATTTCATCTTCTTCAGATTCAAATACCATCTATACAGGTCAGTGTCTCCCTAATATAAGCATTAACTTTGAAGTCTCTCTTTTAATAGCCAGACCTGAATTTCCAGCTGCCTAATGGCCATCTCTCCCTGTAGGTCCTAAGGGTAATCGAAATATCCATAAAACAAGCCATTATTTCCCTGGAACCGTCATTCACTCTGCCTGACTTGTCTTCATCAAAGCCATTGCTATCCACTCAGTTGGCTAATATGCTTTGGTTTCCACTTTTTCTTGATCAATTTGCCAATATTAATTCCCTTTATTAATAATCAATTGGTCACTAAATCCTTTGGATTCTGTTTTAGTGAACTCCTGCTTCCTTTTCTTCCCTTTTTTTTTTTTTTAAATTGTCTCTTATCTGTACTCCTGATTTTATCATTTCTCTGTTAATATCACCTGTCACAATATCCTGATGGCTTGCTTCTAGTCATTCCCTTATTCATTTCAGTCTTTGCCACGGTGGCTTTGCATAAACAGGTCTTTCTTCAAAACCTAGATGTGATGACCTTCATTTCTTTTAAGGACTTATTCCACTTCAAAACCTAGATGTGATGAATCTTTATGGGTTTTTTTTTCTTCATTTTTTAACCCCTACTCTGCATCAGTATTTCCTCTTGAACATAGTATAGTAAATTTCTTTCATTGCACAATTCTTTCAACACCTGTTTTGTTTATGTGGGGCTGACTACATTTTTACCTGTAGGGTAGTACATGATCCAGGCCTGGCCAGTTAGCAAATGGCCATTATGATTGGTCCCTGAAAGGTTGAGAAAATCTTAAATATTACAGTGGTTGTATGGCCCTCTGAAGTTCAGCACCACGGGTCAACCCTACCTGACAAAATCTATCCCTTAATTTCCTGGGAGTGGGACAATTAGGAAAAAAATATGTTAAAAGTCTTTTTAGAGAAATTATAGTCAAGACTTGAGAAATACTGAGCTAGAGTGACTGAAAGAGAGAAGTACTACCATTTCCTGTAGGCATGGCATCTGAAACAAATCCAGGTTTGAACTTCTTTATCCATCTAAAAACACAAAGCAATAGTATGTCTGAGAGCAGAGCCAAAAAGAGAAAATAAACCCAGGGATAAATGGGAGTGATTGAGTCCTGATGAAATCCTTTGCACCTCTGAATCCAGCTATTTCTGAAGTGAGAATTAATGCTGGATATTGTTATTAATTAGGCAAATTCACATTTTTATTTAAGCCATTTGAGGTTGTTGTTATTATTTTTTAATTACTTTCTACAGTAACATCCTTTAAGGATATTCTGACTCTGCCTCGTGTTTATACATACTTCCCTACTATTCAGCTTCTCTTTCTATTTTATCGTAAATTATACATTCATGCTGCTTTGTCTTAGCTTACATTTTTTCCTTAGCCATGTTCTTGAGTTTCTGCATTGTAAACTTTCTTTTTAAGACATATCAAATATGATATCTATACCATAGTCTTCAAAGAATTTCTCCCCCATCATACTATAATAGAAATTTATCCATAAATTACTTTTGAGTTCTTCATCTTGTGTGTGTGTGTATATAAAATTTTCATATGTCTGTATCCTAGTGAGAATGTAAGATTTAGGAGTTTTTTTCAAGACTATTTAATTTTGTACTTTCAGGTTCTAGTAGAGTGCTTTCGAAATCAGAACTGCTCAAGAAAATTGATTTAATTGCATTTTCACTATCACATTACTGTGCACATCTAATTTTTCTTCAAAGTTTCTGAAGAGAAGGAGGTTGATTATCAGAACATTATCTACACCAGTCAAAGAAGCAAAACCTAACCTGAAGAAAAAAGTCATAGGATTCCATGAGTGATGAATTATATGTTAGTTCCTACTGAGTCCCTACATACTTAGGCAATTTTGCCACATTGAGAGTGTGGAGAGTGAGTGGATAGTGTGAGGACTTCCAGCACAGTGGTCCAAAATGGCGGTTGATACTAGGAAAGGATAATTATAGGGCTCCAATGTCCCCAAGTGATGTCCTGTTGAATAATTCATAAATCAAGACTAATTTGTGTTGAAACTAACATCCTTCATCAGACTAAAGACAAGTATGCCACTTCACAAAATTGTAGGTGTATGACTATGCTGCTGGGAATACTGATTTCATAGCCTGACAGGGATTATAACAGTAAAAATTGACACATTTTATTTTAGCAAAGGTGACTTTTTGAAGCTTTAAAAAATACTTGATTTGTATCATATTATGAGACAACAAAGCATTAATATTGTCTACTTTTATTTCACTCTTTTACCTCATATCTTCTACCAGATTTTTTTCCAGCTTTATGGAGATAAAATTGACATATAATATTATGTAAGTTTAAGGTGTGAAATGTGATTTTATATATGTATATATTGCAAAATGATTTAGTTATCACATCCATCACCTCACGTTTATAGTTATTAGCTGAAAGAATAAATAGGTAAATATATCTGATACTATTCTTAAATAAAAACAAAACAAAACAAAAAGGAAAACTGTCTTACCAGGAATGAAAACACATTATGAAGACACATTTGCTATTAAAGAATGTTAGAAATGCTAACATATAAAGCATACTAATATGTTTTTTTAAGCATCCCATGTCAAATATAGAAAAAAATTTTCACTTACATAAAATCAAGTTATCTTTTTTATTTTTCACTACATATCAGCTTAAGATGAATAAAAGTATTTAATATAAAAATAAATGTATTAATATTTATGTAATCACTTATATCTGGAATTGTAAAGACTTTCAAAGTATGAAATCATTGTATGATACTAGGAAAGAAAGACAGTTTGATTTTATAACATTTAACAACTCTTCAATGTGAGCAGCATCATATACAAAATTAAAAGCTGAAATAATCATACTTAAATATGACAAATAGAATAAAAGCTCTTAATAAAGGTTGTACTTACAAATCAATAAGAAAAATGTTAATTAAAAATGGATTAACAACATGATACATCAATATAGAATGGGAAGTAAAACTGAAAGAATCATTGAACCCCAACAATCATAAAAGTGCTACAAATAAAAACAATATATATAATTTTCACTTGCAAATTTGAGAGCACAAGAGAAAATGTTCCCAAGGTAAGATGAGAAAGATAAATGACTGAAATTTCATTTTTTACTTTCAAGCAAGCAATTTGACAAATAACAAAACATTTTAAGATGTTTATTTTTATTTGAGTCAGTAATTCCACTTCTAGGAATTTGCCTTAGGAAAATAATCATGAGGCAACTGTGGGGTTAATTGCAGTAATATATGTAACAGTGAATACCTGGAAATAGCATAAGTCTTAAAAATTTAATAACAAAACAAACAATATAGTACACACAAAATATAAGTATTAAATTATGCTTTCAAAATTTTTAGTTATGTAATAATGGTGAAGGTTGCCACGTAAAAGTCACTTTTTATGTGTCAGACCTTATGCTAAAGACTTTAATGTGATACCTCATATCCTTCTCACAGCCATCCAGAGAAGATAATTTTTCTGTTTTAAACATAGTAAAATGATTTAAATTACTTGACTTTGTTCACACAGCAAGTAATTCATGAAGCCTGTATATAAATCCAAAAAACTGTCTTTGAAGCCCACTTTGAGCTTCTATATTATCCTGTCACCAGAATGGTCAATGATCACAATCTAATATTGTGAAAACAAATATGATAGTGTGCCTTATATAGTATAAAATCTAGACAAGCAGAAGTGTTTATTGGTGGCATCTTAGCTCTCCTTGGACCAACTCCTATCTCAGTGCAAGTAACTCTAACTTCTCATCAACACCTGTCCGAGTACAAGTAACTCTAACCTCTCACAAGAAGTACTGTTTGACCATCAAACAGGACATGCTTTTATTGAGGATTGGCACATTTTATTATATTTATTTAGAGGTCTGGTAATATCTGTTCCTACTGGGGATGTAAAATTCCACCCTCTCAGCCATTGGTACCTTTTTCTCTTGGACATCAAGGATAGATATCAAGGTTGGTTCAGCATGATAAGGTGCCAGGTAGAAACAATGGAAAGGTGAAGTCTGAAAAGAGTGACTTTTCAAAGGCTAGTCAATTACAGGGAAGAGAAGGGCTCTTTCCAAAAGAGTGACAAACCTTGAGATTTACCAAAAACAGGACATAATTCAAAAGTGAGTTCGGTCAACCTTAATTGTCAACTGTTGCCATTGACCTTTTAATTATTTGAAAACACAAGAAAGCTATCTAGATGCATTTTAGTTTATTTTATACCTGACCATGATTTATCTGGGAGCCTGTCTTTGAATTTAAATTTTACTTATATATTCCAACTCTTGAATTTACTTTTGACCTTATGTTAATACTCTAGTTGGTATAGCCTAGACTAAAATAGTTTGAAGTCTTAATTTTCACCTTTAGAAGTGAAAAACTAGAGCAAGGTCATGGCCTCTTAAATTCAAGAAGTGTTTCATTTGTACTTGCTTCTCCCCTTCCTTTTAACGCTTTATTTAAAAAAAGGATTACCACATGAATAATTAAAGTTTTAAATATACAGGGCAAAGATAAGTAAATAATTACAAGCAAAAGCTTATTTTTATTTAAAGTAAAAGCAGCTACAAAATTTAAGATGGTGTTGACTTTCTTAAGAAAGAAGAGGTACCTTTTTCTTTTTCTCATTTTAGTGTAGTTATTCAAAATGGTGACTAGCCTGCAGATTAACATAAGGGCTGCTTTTCCTTTTTTGTTTCAAATCCATTAGTGGAATAACTTGGCACCCGTAGACCTGTACAGTGTGGTTTTCTGGGTTATTCTTTCTTTTCTGGCAGTATTATAATACAAATATAAAAAATGGAAAAATTATCTTTAGATAGCCACCCATTTTATTGCAGAAGTGATGCAGGGATTGATCAATTTGCAGTTAAAAAATATGCCCTAAATTATTAAGCAAACTTTTGGAATTTATTAATTTGCAATCTGCAGACGGATTTTGGCTGTATTTGTTTTCTTTGTTGCTGAGAGCAAATTGGAACCTTACATGAAAAATGGATTGGCTGCATGTTCATATTTTTCATGGTAATATTTTTGTACACCGTTGTTAAAACCTCCAACATGGCGTCTTTTTGCCACTACTTCATTTTTTAAGAACATTTCAAGTCTGGCATGAGTTCTCCTCTTAGTCAATTCTAATACCCATGCACTCTAATCTCAGTGATTTTTCTCTATGCTGCCTCTTTTGGGGATACCTCATCCATTTCTCTGCCCCATGTGAACTGTGCCCAATGAGTGATGATCATGTGTTCCATCACTAGGGAACTTTCTACCTTTTCCATCACTGAATTTTCTCATTTGTTCCCTGAGAATCATTTAATGGAATTCAAGATAACGATGCCATCTTTCTCTCTTTTTTTTTTAAAAAAAAAGGCAAGTTGCAATGTTCTTATAAGTTTTTGTTGTAAAAATATGGTTTTTTAAACTTTATGTAGCTAGGATGGTAAACCATAATGTTAATGCTTTGGAATTTATATGAAGAAAGTGTAACATTTATGTGAAGGAAAGGGGAAAAAAGATCTTTTTATAAAAACAAATTTAAAAATTTCATTGAGACAGATGAGTAATAACCTGAAATAAAGAGTGAAGTGTAATTGGGAGTAAATTATTTTCTAATATGATAACTGTTTTTAGATTTTTTGGCACCTAAAAGTAGATTTTTTTTGTGCCTTAAATAATGTACACTCTTTTTGAAGGTACAGTAACCCTTTAGATCACCAGCGAGCTCTTGAATTACTATTTCAGTGCTTTCAACTATGCTACCTCCTGCTTTATTTTTCCTATCTAAAAGTAAGTGGAGCTTTCACAAGGCCTAAAATACAGTATAGAATTTGATTATACACTGAAAAAATCCAATTCAACTAGTTAAAAATTAAGGGTAACTTTAGTTTTATTTGGCTTTAAAGAGCCTTATTTATCTTTTATAATTTTCCCTTTAGAAACATATTCTGAGTTTGGTAATGTTATTAACCTTCTTTTCAAATAAGCAGCATTGCTTCTTTGAATACATGTCTTCTGTATTTGCCCTAAATCTTGCCTAATTTAAATTACCTTAAGATATTAATTTTCTAAAAAGCAGTGAGAACAAATTCTAGGTATGTTCAGAAAATGATTTTTGAATAAACAACAAAGAAATACCTTAAACAACAAAATAAATCTTACCTCCTCTAGGTCAGTGTGAGCATACACACACACACACACACACACACACACACACACACACACACACACACACACAAATACACACACCTCTATCCCATGAGAAGATGAGGATGTCACCACAGTCCATTTGTGTTATGAGTTCCCCAAAATACCACAAATATTACATGCATGTGGTTGAAAGGATGGTGCTTGCATGTGCATGTACACGCACGCACACACACACAGCTACTTATTTATTCTCCAGGTAATCACATCTTTTTCCATATCTTCAATTCTTATTTCTAGATGGATGGCTTTCAACCACTGCTGTTGTGAAAGTTTTCAAATTCTACATCTCTAGTCCAATAACACTCTCAATCTTCAATTCTGTGATCAAAAACTCTTTATATGTGACATTATTAAAGTTAATGTCTTCATTGTGACATTGAAGGCTTTCAGCATTATGACTCCAGACTATCATTATGGACTCATCTGCTTTGTTTTCTCTTTCTTTCTGTTTGAATTAAACTGAGTCTTTCTCAAAGACAACTTCCTACTCTGGAAGGACTTTTCACAGGCAATTACTTTTGTCTGTCACTTACTTTCCTGTTGTACTCTTCAGGGTCCAAATCCCTTTGTTCAGAAATCTTGTGTCTATCCAAATAGTTTAAGGGCTTTAGAGGAACAAACGGGTTTCAGTTCTTCTATGTAACTTTCAGATTAAATCCCTTCCACACAGAGCCACCAATGGGATATCATCTTTACCTCCTTGGAGCTCCATTGCATGTTTATACAGAACCTCTGCAAACACTTCAAACAGCCTTGAATTTATGTCTTAAATAAATAAATTCAAAGTGTGGATGCCTTGAAGACAATGGTAGTTCTTTTGAAATATGATTCCTAACATTTTGCTAATTATATTCATATGTAAATCTGCTCTTTTCTATTTCTACAAATCCAACAGGCCTAGCCTAGAAAGCTGAAATCTGTTCCACCCTCATCTCTAAAACCAGATAATTAGCAAATCCCATCTCTATGATTATTTGAAACACCTCAGGACTTCTCACCCTATACTGCAGCCACACCAGGTTAAGGGACACATCAAAGATTCCTCTCCTGCAGATCCCTCACCCTGCTGGAGCAGCTTCATTCGGATCAACCCCAACATTGGTACCCTCCTCCTTCTCCATATAGATAGGCAGCTTCTTCTTTGCTTGGTTATGAGGGAAGTTATTTAATGGAACCATAGTTTCGTCCTCATTATCTTAGAAATGTTAATGGACAGACAAATATGTGGAGACAGACCAGCTTTAGTAAATATCTACCTAATAATTTGCTGTTCTCCTAGAAGAACTTTTAAATATGGAGTGTGCACCAGGTCCTGAAACAGGACAACAGGCACTGAAGGAAAACAGCATTTTCTTAACCACAAGAAGGAGGAAAGGTTCTCCCACTTTATATCCATAGATAAGAGATTTAGAAGTGTCAGTTGCCAAAAAGAAGACTTCTCTTTGCCACCCTCATCAAATTCATGTACATAAAAATTGCTTTATTATTTGTAGATACAATGCCAAAGCCACTAAGTTTTTGAGGTTAGTTTGTACTGAATCTTAACCTAATATAGTTGGTGAACCCAAGAACTGTTAAGTCTATTATTTGTGCAAGGATGAATGAATTTAAAGGAAAAAAAAGGAGAAAAAATGCTGGAGACCATGAAACATCTGAAACAATAACAAAAGGAGTAGCATGATATTCCAGATAAATAATAACATAGCTTATGAGGAAAAAATAGAATTATACACATTTAGAAGGCATCTGCTTTGAGTTCTCAATAACTTCTAATAAACCAGTAATTCATCAATAGATTACAAAGAATAAAGTGATAAAAAGAATTAAAGAAAGCTGCCTAAAATGAAAGCTGAGATTAAAAGATGGCTGAATGAGATAAATATTTGGAGATTAAAATGCAAAAGTGAAATGGAAATCTTTATTGGATTTAACAGATAAAATTGACAATGTAGAAAAAGAGAAATAATATTGTAGTAAAATCTCAATGCTTTCATTATAAAAATATAAGTAAAATGAACTAATGATTTTAGTGTAATGAAGAAGACTTAAATTTGATGACTGTTAAAGCAGATTGAAATACAAGGAAACAAGAATAGCAATGTAAAAAACTCTGGCTACTTAAAAATTAGTTCTCACATGTAAAAGAGAGAATAAGGAATATTCAAAATAGTAATAACAAAAATATTTTAACCAAAAATATGAAAATTTTTTGAAAAGAGAATATTAGATATAGTCAGAAACCTCATTATGGTAATCATTGTTCAAGAAAAGATAAATTATCAAAATTGGCGCTAGAACAGGTGGTAAGCATAATTATATCACTAACCATGAAAGATATTAAAAATTTATTGAAGAATTATTACCATGAGGTCCTTGGCTTCAGACAGATTTAAAAGTTATTTATTTCAAAATTTCTGGCACATAAAGAGGAGAGGCTCTAGTGCACTTTACAGAGTTCACACACTGTTAATATTAATAGCAGAAAACAAATAAAAAAGAAAACTGCACATCAATGTCAGCTAAAATATATATTAAAGAATCCTAAATAAAATGCAAATAATTGTGATTCTATAGGATATAAATTATGAACAAAAACATTTTGACTTTTAAAGTATTGTATCTATTAAATGACACAGGATAATGTTTGTTACATTCAAACACATTTCTGATAAAAAGCACACTTAACAAGAAAATGCATTATAGAGACATTCATTTGAGAAGGCAAGAAAAGCCTGCTGTAAGCATTTTTATTGAAAATTATCCTGGAAGATCTATACAACAAAAAGGAAATATTAATGAGTGGCAAAAAGGAATCTAGAAAGGAAGAAACAACATTATTAATTGAGGTTAGATGGTTTTCTACATTAAAAATATATTGTTAACTGACATACAATATAAAAAGACAAAATCAATGTTTTGACTTTAATCACAGCAGTATGATCTAGTAGGTAAATTGTAAACTCTCCTGAGTCAGAAAAACTAAAAAATACTATATAGACTATGTCTTAAAAATCACTTTATATTTTTAATTTTTTTTTAATTTTTGTTTTTCAATTAGAGTTGACATATATTATTATACTAGTTTCAGGTATACAGCATAATGGTTAGATATTTATATAGTTTATGAGGCCAATGGGATTTTCTGGTGTGTAAGGCAAATCCTGACAACTATCAAAGAATTAACTAAGCACTAATCATGTCCTCTTATCAGAATACAGTTAAGTTGGCTATGTTAACAAAAAATGATACTGTTTCCTTTCAAATTTAAAAATTAGAGAATTAATTAAAATTTTACACTTTTTTATGAAAACTTTTAAAACTAAGAAGAAATCTTGCTCTCATAGCTACTATAAAACATTTTACTATTTTCTTTAGAGATATAAGACAAAAATTTAAATATTACATTTACAAAATCAAAACTATTAGATAACTAAGAATAAGTTTCATGAAAGACATTCAGTTCCTTATGAAAAAATATTAAAACTTTTGGGAAAGATATATAGAAAATATATAACCAGAGACCCATGTTGAAGGATATAATGTCTAATGTGGTAAGAATCTTAATTCTCTCCAAATTAATCTACAAATTTAATGTAATCCAATTAAAAGCACAACAGAGATGCATTGTCTGCATTGAAAATTTTACTCCAAATTTTAATGAAAGAGTAAAGGACCCAAAAAGCCAAAACAGTTTGCAAATATAGAATGAGTATGAATGAATAAATTATATAAATTTATATACATGTAATTGTACTATTGACAGATATACAAATTAAGATCACAATGAGAAATCAACTCACATTCAGAAATTGGAATCAGAAATTTTAAAACTCTGGCACCAGTAAGTGCTGATGAAGATATGGAGCAACAGGACCCTTCTTAGACAGCTGGTAGTAGTGAAAACTGGTATAGCATTTTTTGAGGAATAAATTTGTCAGAAGATAGTAACATTGAAAATCTGTATTTTTACATTCCAGAAGTGAGTTCAGTTGTACAGTTTAGAAATACTCTCATGCTACGTGTATAAGGAAACACAAAGTAGATTGTTCTTATCAGTGTTATTTGCAAAGTGTAAACATGGAAACAACATAAATGTCAACAAATAGAATGAATAAATTATAAAGTGTACACTCTAGATAAATAATGAAATACACACTAGTGAAACAAAACAGAGAAGTCTATGTACATCAGCACAGAAAAGAATCTCAAAAAACACTATATGGAGCAAAGAAAAGCAAAGAAGTCTTAAAATATGCAAGACAATAGTGTATATTGATAAATAATATATATTTTTATATAATGCCAAGTTCACATGTGGTTGCTTGAAATGATAGACCCTAAATTCACAATAATGGCATCCTCTGATGCAAGGGTGAGTAACGAGTTAGGGTAGAGAATTCAGCTATATTTTCTATATTTTACTTCTTAAGCTTGTTGGTAAACACATAGGATTTTTTCTTTACCTTTTTTGTATGTCTAAACATTTTTATTGCAAAAAAAACAATTTCCTTTTATTGGTCATCTTATAGAATGTTTTACTTCTGCTGTTTTTCAAATGATTGTTTAATGTTACTCATATTTATTCCTCTATTCTCTGTAGTATAATCCTCCTTTGGGAACTATTCCCAATATTTGAGTTCCTCAGAGCCTACAGTAAAGTAGTGACTTAAAGAGTTATTTTGAAGATGGACTTCCTCAATTTTGCTTTTTTGTTTTTTGTCAGTTATTGTAGACATATTCTAAATTATAATTGTCATATAAAGTATAATCTTGAGAGAACAGTCATTTCCACAGCAAACCTGTGTAGGTGTTAGTCGTTTTATTAGTTATTAAAGTCACCATCAGCCTCTTTAATTTCCACAGACTCAGTGAACCCTAAAAGCAATTTGAGAAGAGATGCCAGTTCATTATTGATAGAAGCTTATTCTTCTCCTTACAGAAGCTCACAGAATTTGAATTATGGTGAAACTGCTCTACAATATGTTTTAATCATAAAATGTCCTTGGCTCTGCCTATATTTCCTTTGACAAATCATGTTTTCTTAGAATTAAGTAAAATCATAAGAATATTGCGATTTTTTTTAGAACTAACATAATACAGTTAGGGTTACATGAGTTTGGTGGAAAAATAAAATGAAAGATCATGTCTTTGCCCAAGTTATGTTCAGGATATTTTTCAATAGAGTTAAAAAATTATTTACTGTTTCTCAGATACTTTATTATTTTAATGCTATGAAACCTGTATCCCCCAAACTGAAATTTGATCACTTACAATTTTTTGTTTTGGTTTGTATTTTATTTTTTATTTCAGGCATGTCCATTAATATTATTTACAAAATAGCTTGAGAAGCACTGATGTAATATATTAAGAGAAGAGAGACCATGGATGGTCACAGTGCTTTTTTTACTCCCTCACCACTTGCTTTTCAAGTCTCCATCAATTTTTCACCTCTACTCCTCTGTTCAAATATCACATTGTACAGTGATCTTTAAGTCACCAAATCTGATGACCTTTCCAAAGTCTTTATTCTCTTTGACTACAATGTGTCTTTTAAACACACCTTGGCAACCTTTAAAAAAATGCTATCTTTAATAACTTCTATTTTTTATGACTTTAAATTATTTGACTTATTTTTTTTTAAGGCATGGAAAAGTTTGTCTATTTTAATAAATCAAGTGATAGGGACACATGTGAGAAAAAGCTTAGAAACTCCCTCTTTGAATCCTGCATTCTTTACTGATCCAGTCCCCAAAAGTAGTGATCAATTAACAGGCTGATAACTGTCACTACTCTGTGCTCAAAGCTATAGAAACACATTTACAGATGCTCAGGTTATTTTTTTTGTTTTCTTTCTCTATCTGTAAACATTGGACAAAATACAATTGGACATTTAAACATACTTTTGAAATGCAATTTTATATTGTATTTCTAGATCAATACAGATAATCATAGCTATTCATTTTTAATACTTATATTTTTATATTTTTAAATGTAAAAAACATTTATAAACTTTTCTACCTGATGTAAGAAAATGCCCAGTTGCTGTACATTTTTCTACATGTGTTTACTTGAGTCGTTATGGTGTTTCAAAGAAGGATGTGAGAGGGAAGGGGGATATCAGTTCTCACAGTACTCCACTACTCTTAACAATTTATATAGTTCTTTGGCCAGTATTGCCCAGACAATGGAGATTTCTGGCCTGGCGTTTGCCATTTGCACAGCCCTCCTCTGGCCATGACCCCAACCTCTATAAGGTAAGAAGTTTGTACATCAAGCAACTTGCCCTTTTATAGCACATATATGCCTTTCTAGACTTTGCTCGGGTGTAAAGTCCTTAAAGTCCCTCCAGGATCTGTGCGAGCCTCTCCCCAGACCATTCTTCCAAAGACAGACTGTGGCCAAAAGGCAGCTTTTTGTTTTTCTTTTTGTTTTTTTCAATTGAAGAGAAGGGAGGAGTGGGTGAATGGATTTGGGATATGTTATCTGGACTAGATATATGTGCGATAGGACTTGGAGGAGAAAGCTGGGGTTGGCAGTAGAGGTGGATGCAGCCAGCTTGGGGGCTGGAGCCTAGTTCGTCTCCCAGTACCATAATATTCTACTCTGAAAATCTGAGAAATATAAGAATTCTAAATTTGAACCTGGTTCTTAGGAGATTATATTTGTCAAGATAGGAGAATACAATATATTTTAGTAGTCAACTAGTTCAATATGTAACAGAAATACAATCTAAAACATAAATAATTAGGGAGACATGAGGATCCTGATTACTACTGGTGTGTCAGGCCCTGCAAGTGTGAGGATGGGCCTGTCAGCGTTTCTAGTGTTGATGGTTACTTTGTAGACTCTCAATGAACTGAGTGTCCTGGTATTTTCATTCTTGTATAATCCCCTGCCATTAAATCTGTGCTAGCCTTTTGGCTTGCTTTCACCAAAAGAAAATAGCAGAAGTGGCACTCAGGAGAAGCCAACCTCCGTGTCTGAGACCACTGTGCTGGAAGGAACTCAAGCTAACCACCTGGAGAGGCCACATGGAGGCTCTTGTGGCAGCCCTGGAGGTGCATGTCCTTTGAGAAGGAATTTTCCATTCAGTCAGGAGTGCAGTTAGCCGAGAGCCTCTAACTGAAGCTTCTTCCTCAGTGTTCAAGACGAGACCATGGTTTTCTGAGTGAGCTCCCAGCCAATGATTGAGCAAAGTAAGGATTCTAGAGTCTATCAATTTCTGCACAACATGGCAATCTTTGCTGTGGAATACCACATTGGGTTGACTGAGACTTCATCTGATGTGCATTGAAGTCACAAGTTCTCCCTGCCCAGTTCAGTTCCCTACCTCCTTCCCATTTATGGGTGCTGAATCTGTACCATGGTCTGAATGAATTCTCTGCAGATTCAGCTTCCTTCCCCTTTTAACTTTCACAGGCATTACCCTTTCCTCTTACAGAGGATCACTGGTTTATGGTAGTTCAACTTAATGATTTTTCAAATTTACAATGATGTGAGAACAATGCTCTTTTAGTGCTCTTTTAGTAGAAACTATACTTTGAATTTTGATATTTTCCTGAGCTAGTGATATGTGGTCTAATACTCTCTGAAAATGCTAGGCAGCAGCAGCAAGCCACATCTCCAGGTCAGTCACGTAATCACAAGGGTAAACAGCTGATACTCATCAGTATATTCTTGGTGTTAGATGATTTTGGTCAACTAACCAAAATGGTACGCTAATATAAGTGTTCTGAGCATGTTTAAGGTAGGCTAGGCTAAACTATGATGGTTAGTAGGTTAGGTGTGTTAAATATATTTTCAGCTTATACTATTTTCAACTCATGATGGGTTTATCAGTACATAATCCCATCATAAGTCAAGAAACATTTGCACTTGCAATTCTAACTCCATCTCAATGTCTTCTTCCTGGAGGACCCAACTGACACAGAAACTGAGGCATCAGCCAGCAGCAAGAACCTGGGACTTGAGTTGGTGACAATATTTAAATCATTCCCACCAGCCTCAAACCATTCAAATCACCCCAGTTGGGGAAATGACAGGCCCTGCCAGGCCCTGCCCAAATTGCAAAATCCTGAACAAATAAACACAGTTGGCTTAAGGTTCATAGTTTAGGAGTAGTTTGTAGCAATAGATAATTGAGATAGAAATTATTACCCAAAGCAGGTGATATTGTAACAAAAAGTCTAAAACATATAGTACTGGCTTGATTTGTTTAGATATTTAGATATCTGATAGGTGCATCTCCTCTTATACTTTTCCCCTAGGCCTGAAAATGTTATAGCTGGCATTGGTTCCCATGAACCTTACTATTTCTTTTCTTCTTTGCCTTGAATATTCTTATTCACTTTCTCCTGTCTTGTTTTCCAATTTCTAAATGTCAGTCTCCTTCAAAGATTCACCTTTGTACCCCTTGATTAGAAATTCCATTGGGAGGGACCATGGGACAGGGATGGTAGTTTTCTCTGATTACATCTTCCAAAGATTGTGGCTTTTGGAGTTTGCTGAGAGGGTGATAGAAAATGTTGGTTGAAAATTGTTAAATATGAGCCTGAAACATCAGAAGTCAGACTGTGTGATGTGCAAACTAATAAAAAAAAAAAGTGGTGCATTTTTTTTTTTTTATGTTCCTGTTTTTCTACCAAGCAAGGTTTCAGGTCTACCTCTTTCACCTGGTTCAGCCCTGGGATCATCTTACCAATGAGAGAAATTTCATTAAGTTTAAGTGCTTTTTTATGAATGTTCTTATTGAGACTTTTTGGTAATTTGAGCCTCCACAAATATATTTCCATATTTACTTTGCAAAGATTTATTTTTATTTTATTTTACTTTATTTTATTTGATGTATTTCTCTACTGGGGCTTGAAGCCAGATTACAGCCTTTGGATGCATGTAAAGTAGACTCATCAATTTCTCTTCCTGGTGCGGGAACACTTTGTAGTCTATTCAAGACTTCATGTGTTTGCATCAAAATTCAGATTTTTTTCCTGGAATATCACCTTTATTTTGTGCAAAAATTACACCCAAACATATTGAGGGTGTTTTTAATACTATTTTTACCGTAATTTACCTGCTTCTGAGAGACTGCCAAGTTTAGTTTAGGAAATTTTACAGTTTATTATTCAAGTATAGAGAAAGAATTTATTGTTATCTATGGTATGTAATTCCAAACACATGTTATTATTACTAGCATGATGACTTTTCCATTAATAGGAACACTGGAGTTTTCCCACTAATAATAATAGAAATTAATGGGCCATAAGCAAACGTTTTGAAACCAATTATCGTCCTATAGTGAAAGATGTGTGTGAGTGTGTGTATAAGCAGATAGGCAGAGGTAAATAGTTATTCCTCTGGTCCTGTAATTGAAACCAGGTATATAATTTTCCCACTTCTTTGGATTAGAATGTTGAATGCCCCTTTTAAACACAAGGAGATCTAATAGTGGTAGCAGATTAAAGGTTTTAGTAACCTTGTAACAAAAGCCAAAATGCATCAAATTCCTACTGTCTTGATGTTTTACTTATTTATTTCGAATTCTTACAACAATCTAGAATTTTGCATAAACTTTTATTTTATTTTATTTTATTATTTTATTTTATTTTATTTTATTTTTTGCAATTGAGAAAGTAGAGGCTTAGAGATGTTAAGTATTTCACCCATCAACATACAGCTGGTAACTTTTAGCACCAATATTTAAATCTGACCATGAATTTCATGTTTTCTTTTATTGGATTTATTTTAGCTTTGAAGTCTTAAATCAATGTATCCATTTATCTCATCACTTAGGATTATGAAGGAATGGAAAGATATGTATACACACACCCTAATGATAGAATAAGGAATAGAACCACAGACACAATTCCCCTATCAGGAGAGATCCTGGTGAAAAATAAAGATATCACAATACTGGAGACTTATCAAGGAGAGAAATTATACAAAGAGGCACTAATAAGAAAGTTAAGTTGTAAGGAAGCTAAAACTCTATTCACCTCCTATTAGAGCCACTTTTCTGGGGTTCCTGCCATCTTTTTGTTTCTTATACTTAGAAGTACATAATGTAGCATCAAGTTTTGTTTACAAAATGACCTCAAGGGATCTTGAGTGTATGTATCCAACAGTAGTCTTTCAGATACCTAAGAGAATATAATAAATTGGAGGGAAAAAGTATCAGCAAGTGCTACAGTCTGGGAAGGGATAGAATTACCAATATCTGGAGAATAAAAATTCATTGACCCAAAATTTAACATAGGTGAAATAAACACATATGTGTGGAACCCAGGCAAATACTTAGACCAGTGTTTGTAAACTTTAGCATTCATCAGAATCACCTGGAATAGATTACTGGCTCCCACCCCCAGAGTTTCTGATTCAGGGGCCTGTGAATTTTCATTTGCAGAAAGGTCTCAGGTGATGCTAATGCTGCGGTTGATTCTGCTAGACAGGGGACAACACTTTGAGAATCACATTCAACATGAGCAAGTGAGGATGTGGAATACTTGGTGAAAATCTCCAGATAACATTCACTTGGAAGAAAAGGTAATGTGTGGCATCAGATTCATATATACCACTGTGGAACTTATTTCTAGCTTACAGTGAGCTTAGATATTACTCTAGCGATAACCCAGGCACTGCCACAATTCACTTGTAAGAACAATTATAGACAGGGCTTCATTGACCAAAGGGCAATCTATTATGATGCCTTAGGAGAAAGTATTAGGTTTAGTTAGTAGAAATATCTGAACTTTCTAAACTAAAAGTATTATGGATAATTCATTAAAGTCTAATGGAGAGAGAGGAAGACTATTTTAGGAATTCATTGACCACTAATTGAGGTGAGCCAAGTATATAGTTGGAGTTTAATCAAAGGTAGCAAAGGGTTCAATATATTTCTGATGCCTGGTAGCCCTAACAATGGGGTTTTCTCTCCAAAGTAATGAAAATATAATGACATGTGCAAGTGAAGATCAAATTTGGGGGATTTCTGTGGAAGCTTTATGCAGAGATTTATAATGTAAAAATGATGATGAAATGATATTTGAGTTTTATGTAAAAGAGTGAAGTTTAGCATACACTTCTGAGAGAGTTCCTTGGTACTACTAACTTACTTCTCCATGTAATTACTCAAATCATGATAATAAATCATGCTATTGTATATATATACTATTCAACTCATTGGCATCATGTCTGGAGAGAAACAAAAACTGGAACCTAGGATGTGAAAATCAAAAGTTCATCCTCTTGGAGATCTAGAACTAGAATAATTATAGCAGCTGTTACTTAGAATTATCTCTTGTTTTTATTGTTACTATAGAATTTTGGTCTCAGGGAGTATTGGAAGTATTAAAAGTAGAGCAGGGAATCAACAGAAAAAAAAAATCAAAACCCAGGAAAAGAATGAGACTCTAGCACATCCTTGAAAATAAATGTTGTGGAAATAAAATCTATGTCACTATTCTACCTGTATCTGACCACTTTCCTTATCTTTTAAAGCCTTTAGAACTTTTAAATTGATCATGTAAAATTATAGGCAAAACTAAATTTTTCATTTGACACATGTGGGCATGTTACTTTCAATAAAAGGTCTACATAATCTCTCATGGAGTTCCTACTAAGAATCCCAGGACTGGGCAATCAAGTGTCATCCTCTGTAAGGATGAACTAACAACAACAAAAAAATGCGTATTAAAGCATATAATCTGTTTAACTATAAATAGACATAAAACTTTTGGCTGATGCACAATAGTTAATTTCAGACTGTGTTGAAAAAATATTTAAAGAAATGTAGATGAAAATATAACTGCCCAAATATATAGCATTTTCTATGTTAAAGCAATAGTGGCCAAAAAAATTATACATATATGTTAGGGCCCAGAGGATAAACTTTACATATTCCCTTCTTGAAAAAAAACAAAAAAACAAAAAAACTTTCAAAGCATATTTTAACTCATCAAGAGATAAAGTTAGAAAATAATGGAGCTGATATAAAATATATTAGATATAGCAGAATTAGTCAATTAGAAATTGTCCTAATTGTTTGGGCTGCTATAAGAATACCATAGACTTAGTAGCTTAGTTACAAATGTATATTTTGCACTGCTCTGGAGGCTGGGAAGTCCAAGATTAAGGCCAAAGTTGGTGTCTGCTGAGAGCTTGCTTCCCAATTCATAGATGACTCTTCTCTCTGTAACCTTATCTGGCTGAAGGGGCGAGGGAGTTCTCTGAGTCATCTTTAGAAGGGGACTAATCCCATTCATGAGTGTTCCACCCTCACAACCTAATCACTTCCTAATACCATCACATTGAGGGTTAGGATTTCAATATATGGATTTTGAAGGGACACATACATTGTCTATAGCAAAAACCAACATTGAGATTTCACCTAACTCTCAAGGACAAAAGTAGAGATGGAAATTAAAAGGAGAAGCTTCAATATCCAATATTCTTAGGCATATAACAGAGTGCATTGTATGTGATTATCCTGTGTGAACATAACCAGTTCTCAATCCATTTTATGAATCCAACATGAATATAATCACAAAATCTGAAAAATATAATGAAGGAAAAGAAAATTTCTGACCAACTTAACATGAAAATTGAAATAAACATATGTGTAAATAAGTAAAATATTAAAATTGAAATTTTGCATACTGAAAGAGTAATAGTGCATTACCAAGTAGGATTAATCCTAAGAATGCAAAATTTTTTCAATATTATGAAATCCATTATAAAGCATCACATCAGTTTTGAAAGTGTTCCTAATGAAGTGAAAAAAAGAACAAAAATACCCATTATCTTGAACTCCACAATATTTAAAATAATTCAAGTTGTTATTGGTAATGCAATAAGACAGTGAAGCAGTCTAATAATTTTAACTATTGTAATAAATAGTATAAAACTATATTTGTGAATAATATACTAAGCAACTAAGATCTATTGGAAATAAAGTTTAATAGGATACTTAATTATTAAAGCTGTATAGGGACATTATTAATGTTTGCATATGGCAATATAAAAATTAAATGGAAATTTATTTCATTTAATAATTTAGTATTAAATTAATTAATGTACCTTGAAATAAGATTATCAAGACATACATAGGACCCAAATGATTAAAAAAAGAAACAAAAAACTGAAGGGCAGAAAATAAGCCTTTATGATTATTTGTTGTGTAACAGCATGTAATTTTTTCTCCTACTGATGCACCTTTTTAGCATATTGACAGTGAATATCCAATGATTTCCTTGGAGACACTGCCAAATGAATTAAAATTTATTTGAAAAAAGGAAATCAGAAAACAGTAAAGACCATTTTGACAAAGAGTAAGAATAAGCAGGAAGAGGAGGGGAAGTGAGGATTATACATTAGGAAAAAGCTAAAACCATCAAAACATTGATCTAAATTCAATAACTAAATATTCAGCATATGAAAAGTAGGTTAGATGGCAGAATTCGTTCAACTTGTCATGGTACAATATTTAATATGGATGGATCTTTGTCTACCAAAAAACTTTCATTCTGTTTTTTTTCTCCCCTCTTCCAACCTATTCCATTGGGATAGCTATCAGATATTCAGTGTGGTACAGCTGTCGGAAGTGGTTGATGGGATAGCAAAATTCTATGTGTTTTGCCCCAAACTGGAACTTCAGGAGGACCATCAAGAATAGCATCCAGAGTTACTAGCAGATTTCTGGCAGAAATGTCAGAGAGGAACTAAAAGAAGGAGAAGAAAGAAACAATAAAGATGAGAGGGAAAAGTTGATATCACAAGAGGCAGAGAAGTGAGAAAGGGAAAAGAGGGAAAGAGGGAGGAAGAAAGGGAAGGAAAAGAGTGTATGGTATGAGAGAGAGAGAGAGAGGGAGAGGGAGAGTGAGAGGGAGAGTAAGAGGGAGCGGGAGAGAGGGGGAGGGGAGAGAGAAAGGGAGGGAGAGGGGGAGAGGGAGAGGGAGAGGGAAAGAGAGAGGAAGAAACCGGAGAGATGGAAGTAAAGGAGAAAAGAAGAAAAGAAGGAAGAAGAAAAATAATATATCAACATAGAACTGCACAGATATGAATAATAGAAAAACAAATATTAGAATATTAGAAACTATTAGACTTTACAATATTATAGAAAAGCTTTTGAAAAGAATAGACAAGATTTTTAGAAAATGGAATCTGGTCAGTTAATACTGGAGGAGGTAGAGTTGGATCTCTATTTCAAGTTACGTAGTCAAAGCATAAAACAGCAAAACTTTGCAAAATTTGCAACATATGTTTAAAAAAGTTAATATCTTTTAATATATGAAGGCATCTTATAAATCAAAGAGACAAAACTGAATACCCCATAAAAAAGGTGGGCAAAGGTCATTAGTGTATAATTTGTGAAGGACAAATGTAGTTAGTATTCACATGTATGGAAAATATTTAAACTCAGTAATAAATGTAAAATAAAATATGAATGAATGATCATTTGTTAAATTTGATAGGTGTGAACACATATACAAACATGACATTTTGGTAGAGATGCAAGAAAATGAGCTTTTATACATTTTTGCTCTTGGTATATTTCTGTAGGGGAATTGGGAAATACATGTGTATATTTCAACATGATTTTATTTCTCTTTTTATTTATCCATAAAACATAATTATAAAGGCATATGAAAATATACATATTGGTTTGTGGAAAAATCTTGTCAAATCCATGCTATGGAATTCTGCATTATCATTAAAAACTCTCAAAATTTCAAGATATGAATATCCAGGACATAATGTAAAGACAATGGAAGTAGATTTTAAAACAGCACACATAATATATGCAACATTTTTACTTAGTGTTCTGCATGTAACTATTTTCATTTAAGAATATCTTGCAATATTCTTCATTAATAAATTAACTTCACTTCTTTTTGGTTTGATACATCTTTGAAATCTCAAAGCCAATATAGGCATTTGTCATATTGAGAATGTCATAGTGGGGACATAGGGCTGACCTGAGGCTACTGGGAAAACTACTAGTGACTGCCTGAGGTAACTGGAGGGACATGGAAGATATGTGCAGGTCATGTAATAATATCATGTATTATGACTATACCTTTAAAATGAGTTAAATGAGCATATCTCTCAAGCTCCTGTTGACTATAAAATTTTGTGATTCTCTTGAATTTTGTTTTTGCCTCTTCATTCCTTACCAGTCCTTCTTGCATTCACTATAGCACTGGGAACAAATAGGATATAGAGTACAAGTGATGCCACAATTCCCCTTGAACCTGGTAGCAACCATAGGCTGATTAGACACACTTTCTTCCCTGAGCATCTGACCAGCTGTTTTGCTTCTGGTCTTTCACAACTATTTAACTGTGAATCCTGTTTCACTTACTTTGTTGAGAATCTATAGGTTCATAAAATTGTTTTCGTAAGATTCTTAGGAAATAGTTTAAAATTAGGAAGCCACTGTGCGTGGAGAAGTTGGGCAGTCGTGGAATGTAGTCTCAGGGCCAAATAAATGTCTGACATTCAGTGTGAAAATTTTAAACTAATGATGTTAAGAGACTTCTTAAAGAACTTTATTCAAAGTTCAAAAAATAGAAGCAACAAATATTCAAGTGTTTTTTTAGTTAACTGAAAGGGCATATTTTTACAACTGCATGCTTCGCTTATGTAATACAAATTACATATTGTGCCAGAGATCACAAATATGTTCTATATTTTCTGGGTATCATTGAATGGATTGTACTGTCAGAAAAGGAAAGAAAATGAAAGTCCCTTCCCTACTCAATTCTCTTGAGTAGAAGTTTGTCAGATATATTGGTCAGGTGATTTCAAAATGTATCCAAGATTGGAAAACCTGCTGAAAGATATGCCTCTTAATTCTTCTAAGCCTCATTGAACTCCTAAAAATTCAGTTGTATTCTTAATAAAGTCCATTTTTTTGTGACCTCTAGTTAAGAATTTTCTACTATTTTAGAATATAGGTAAGTTATAAGAAAGTAATCACATATTTAGGATCACATGTACTGTACATACATGTGTGTGTGTGTGTTGTGTGTGTGAAAAATCAACATTTCAGAGAATATTCTGGGATAATTTATTGGTACCAAATTTCTATACCTGTTACATGCACATTTTCAATGATCCCTGATGTTTCCATTTATGATACTGAGAGAGCTCAAATACTTTCAATCAACAAAACAATAATAGCAACAACAAAACATCATTTTTCGTCAACATATTTTTTGGGAGTATAAGGATCTACTATTATGTTTTTAAATGATGTTGATGGAGATCATTGAAATAAAATGATTATTTCCACATAACTCAAGAATTCAGAGCTCCCTTTTCTATGAATATTTTTTAAAAACAAGATTTTGTTCATTCTGCATTGTATGAGTGCAGGTGTTAGTACATTACACATTATAGAAGCACTAAGACAACGTCAATTAACCTATCTTAAACCTAAAATATGTTTACCAGATTTTATATATAAATTGATAAATAATAATGCTGAAAGTACCCTACACATTATAAAAAATCAATACATTGAATCAAAACATATTATAGTAAGTGCTACCCATATGTCACTGTAGTTTCTTATTTCAAACATTTCCAAGTGTGTCCTAACTTCATCTGTTTACATAGGAGATGCATTTAAAAAGGTAATGCCCTGAGGAGGTATTGAGATCTAGCTTTTTCTTTTTCTCTGAGTGACCAGGCCGTCTGAATTTATGTGAAGCTTCAGCTTGCTTAGAATATGATTTAGCATAAGATTTCCATCAAATACTTCTTTAAGAATTAAATGATGACATTTTTACTAGATATGTATTTGAAGGACGCTTTGTTCCTTGGATTACAGCAAATTGCCAGACTGCCTACACAGTCTTTGCATGAAAGCAAAGTATTGCTTTTCCAATTAGCAAATTTCTTCCTACTCTTTCCTCAGTTCTTCAGTAGGTGAAAAATGATGTTAAAAAAACCCTCAGCTTTCCAATGTATAATATTTTTCAGCCAACTAAATAGAAAATAAATGTTTGGCAGGTGATAGTCAAGCATCTCCACTTAGAGATGGATACATGAAGTTAAAAATACAGGTGAGCTGGATGACACTTTTATCACCGAAAACATTGCAGCTTATTCAGAAGAACTTGCAAGATAGTCTATTTGAAGATACCTTTTATAAAGATACTAATCCAGCTTTATAACCAAATAAATGATTCAGTTCCTTTGTCAGGGAAACACCTCTAATCACTGTTGAGAAATCTGTTTTTCTATCTTTTCAGTTTGTGCAAGGCCAGTTTCCAGGGGGTTAGTCAGAAACATTTAACTCATTATTCAGTAACCTACACATTTATCCTGTAACTTTTTCTCCTCTGCTTACTTTACTCTGCATCTTATTCTTCCCATACTCACTTCTTTGTGCCATTTTTTTTCCTGCCGCCTTTTAATATTATGAAATACTCTTTTATCTAAAATGATTTTGGTCTGTTAAAATAGACTTTTTCAGAAAGGATTTTCTTTTCTAAGCATACCAGATTCCTATTTGTCTCCTTTGCTCGATATTCTTATATTATGACTTTAAATTTTCTCTCATTTCTTTCCATAAGAATAAGTGGTTCATAGAGCAAACATGCTGAGGTAGGAAGTAGCTGTGTTTGGATCATATAGTTGGTTCACATTTGCTTTTTCTTTGTTTTACATGAACTAAAAAGATTTTTCAATTTTAGCCATGCCTTTGAAATTAAAATTAGCCTAGTATCTAACGGCTCTTAAAAGATCACTTTACTTTGTGATCTGTCATAGAATTTAAAATTGACATGTTATATGACATGCAAAAGGTACAGGGCATTTGAAAGATACCTATGCTTATTGATAATACTTAAGCTTTAACAACTGTGTGAATGGAATTAATTCCTTTATATCTCAGGAAATTATAAGCTCCATGAAACTGAGATTCCTGTTTTCTTCACTCTCATACTTCCAGCATCTTGTAGTGTTCAATAAATATTTGTTGCATTAATTTGATCACTGTTATTTAAGAATCATTAATCAGTGTGTGAATTTTTTTTTTTTTTTAGCTTTTGGCTTTTGGCACTCCCTTCTTCTCCCTGCTTTCTTGAATTTGATGATTTTACTGTTCGTGAATTACCTAGGGCCAGTCTCAATGGACCTGTTGCTTTTAACTACAATTTTCTAGGCTACAGCTCAGATCCTGACATTCCACAAAAATATTCATTTTCCTATATGGGTTGCAGCCAGGGATTCTTCTGGGCTCAGCATCTTGGAACTACTTAAATTCTCTGTTCTCACTTCTCTTTATAGTCACTTATTCCACCCCCTGGTTCCCTTTGACCCACAGTGCTACTTCTCCTCTCACCATTGCTAATCTTGATGCTTTCACATGCCCTCCTTTCTCCAGTTCTGTCTTTGTTTTATTTTTTACTTTATTTTGGGGAGTTTTAAGATAGTTTCAGTGTGGAAAGAATTACATCTGTTGCTTAGAGTTAGAATTTTGAGATGTCTCATGCTTCGTAAGGATAGAAAGAAATAAACACAAACAAATGCAGTGAAATATGACATTGTGTTTAAATAATTAGTGCTTATATTTTATCTTTTTCATTACCACCAATGTAAAGTAAGATAGCAACATGTGGTTGAAATATCTGATCTCTTGTTATTTCTGATTATTTTACTCATAAAATGTATTTTCAGGTGCAAAAATTTTAGAACAGGATTGGAGGCTAAAGTTTTACCCTTTGTTATTTGCTTTTGGTCTATTTCTTTCCCCCGACATCCTCATTCTGATAGTTTTTGATTCCATGAGAGCACCATCCATAAGCAACAAGGCTGGTATTCTGGCTTGATGATAAAAAATGGAAATGAAAATACTCTGTGGCCACTTGTGTCACCAATAGCAAAATATATGGTAATAATTAGGAGAATCACATACTTTTACAATGATTTTTTCTAACATTTCCTAATGCATTTTTGCATTTAATCTATAAAGTAGCCCTATGATATAAACAGGGAGTACACTATCATTATAAATTTTAAAATATAAAATTTGTCTTAGTATCTTTAAATGCCTTGCCTGAGTTTACATGGCTAAACAGTTGGTAGAACTGAATTTCAGATATAGGCCTCATGTTTCTTGGTCCAAGCCTCTGTCTGTTACATTCTTTTACCTTTTTGTGAGATTACTATGCCAAGAAGAACACTGTCAAAACATTTACTGAGTGTATAAATAACGAGTGGCTATCATAAATTATAATGTCCAATGTCAATTAAAGCACACACTTACAGGTGGATAAATCTTTCTAATTTAAATTCTGAACTTTCATGCAAAGGACTGGATCCTAGTGCTTCCTCTACTGACATCCCAGAAGTGTTGAATTGCATACTACAAACAAAATTGAATTCATTCATAGTAAAGAAACAATTTTCATTTTTGTATCTGTGCCCATCATGACTGTCACCATTTGAATTCTCCTAATTCTTAAAGAAAATAAATATGCTAATTTATTGAAAGTTACCCACATTGGAGTTTTGCCGTGAAAATCTTTTATTATTATTATTATTATTTATTTTTTTGTTTTTTTAAACTCTTTTAGGTGAGGCAACCCTTAGTTGACCTCACAGATTGCAAAGACCTTGTCAGTTTACAATCCCTTATTTTTTATTTTGTATGCCTGTAACACCTGGTCTTCCTACATGGTCTCCCACCCAAGTACTAACCAGGCCAGACCCTGCTTAGCTTCTGAGATCAGACGGGATTGGGCTTGTTCAGGGTGGCATAGCCATAGACATGAAAGACTTTTGACATCACCAGATATAAGGCTGTGAGTTTTCTGTCATTTTTAAGACTGATAAAATATCATTATTACCTTTTCCCAGATTCAAACATTTATACTGTCAAAGATGAAATATAATATTCTTTTCAGAGAAGAATATTAATCTGGCTTTTAACATTTTGAAATGGAAAGCAAAGTCTACAACCTCAGGATTGGTAGAGAGATGTTGTATTTTTTAACCTCAGCATAAGTGAACTGTGTCTTAAAAACACCTCAATCTTACCTTGATAAATACAGTATAAGCCTTGAAGAACCACTATGCTCTGTAATTGCCTTGATTAAAGAAGAATAAAAAGGGTTGACAGCAATCAAAGGGCTCTCAAACTCTCATGTGTTAACAGCCATTATCTCCCTGCTTCCAGTGTGGAGGTATTGGTCGAAGTAGGGGACCAGTTATGCCCTACTGATAGTCTTTGATTAATATAGTTTTTTCTCCTTCTGCAAAGAGCTAATCAAAATTTTAATTTGCTAATCAGGTTTTCTTTTGATTAATGCCACAGTAATCATTTAAGGAAATAGAATACAATATAAAATATCCCTTGCTAATAGGATGCTCTCACTAGTGTAGCAAAAGCATTTCTCTCTACTATGTGTTACCACTAGATATTTGTGAGATATAATATTCTCAAGTAATTGAGAAATGACAATAGAGTGATAATAGAATTCAGCTGACAAATATGGTATATTCAATTCTAATTTTTAAAATTAGTGATGGGATTAGTCTGGGTTTAAGGCTCCATAAAAGAACTTTTAAATAAGCATGATAACTGTCTGCTGGGTTTGTTTTATTCTCTAATCAGTTGATCTATGGTATATATACTCCTCTTGTTTCTTTAGCCAATCAAATTCAGATGTAATTTAATTATGTTGCTCTTAGTATTTATATACTGAAATGTCTCCAATTTTGATTATAGCTGTAGTAAAGCTGTCATTCTGAAGACTAGTAAAAATATCTTGGTGATTTCAATACTTCAACTAAAGAGAATAAGAAAGAAGACTTTTAATAAAATGAAGATTAACTTTGAATCCCAGCCAAAATGTTCATTTCTACTAGATGATTAAATAGAAAAGATTTTAAGTGCAGAATTTTATGCATACTTATTTTATTTTCATTTTTCGAATATAGTAAAATGAACACATATGGTACCATTGACTGAAGAAATTATTTTCATACCGAATCAACGAAACTGTTAGGAAGCCAGAGGAATTTAACATCTTGATTTCAATGCACTCTTGGCCAGTCTTGGTGAAACAGTTCATACACATAAATGAAGTTAAGATGATGAGCCATTAAAAAATTCATAAGTGACTTGTATGAAGTTGAATTATCCATGCTTCCTTAGGGGCCCATGCTGGACATGCTAAACAGACTCTGTTAAACTTATTGTCTCAATAATTACTTCCAGGCCTATTGTTTTCTATGAATCATTACTTTGCCCTCCATATAGATTATTATGAGACATTGTTATATTGTCCTCATGGTTATATTATAATGAAATATGTAACATTTTATTTTTTGATAACTTTGAGTTTTGTTGATGTGGAGGTGAAGACTACATAATCCAATAAGAAATTCCGTTTTAGATGTGTACCTTCCAGGAGAAGGGGATATATTTGAGGAGATCCTTAAGTTAGAATAAGTCAATTAGAAATGCTAGGATACTAGGTAAATAAAAATATTGTTTATATACCGAATAAACTTACCCTCTGGTGAATATTACCCACAGGTCACCAAAATATACTTGGCTAGTGATAGGATTTGATGGTAACTGATGTCTCTACCTTTTCTTTTTTTCCATAGGGAAAAAAAAAGTGTTTACTTCAGTGGAAAACTAACCATTAACCATAGTCAGTTTTTGCTGAATCATTCTGATTCAGCAAAAACTATTACAATGTTGTAAATTGTAGATAACCTCTACTGGTCCAATAGAGGTTCAGTTGAATTACCTCCCCATCAGATGGAAAAGATAGTTTTGCCTTTATTTGCACATACATTTCGAATTTCTAATCTATATATTTGTTTTACAGATTCACTTTTAAATCACTTTTAATATGTGTCTGGTTCCTTCATTGATTGATTTAGATAAAATCTTTAAGACATATACATTTTATATCTGTATGAGAATCCTGACTTTATCCTTTTTTGAAAATTATCATTTATTACTTCTTTCTCTAGGGCAGATATTTTCAGTGTCAGTATTATTGGCATTTTGGACCAGATAATTCTTTGTTGTGAGAGGCTGGTCTGTGCATTGTAGTATATTTAGCAGCTTCTCAGGCCAGTAACACCCCCTTGGTTGTGGCAACTAGAAATGTCTTCAGGCATTACCAAAGGTCCCAGTCGAGAATATTTAAAATCACCTCTGATTGAGAACCACTGCTCTAGGATAAAATATATATGTGCTGTAATTTCCTACAAAGAATTGATGTCCTATGTTTATCCATTCATTTAATGTTTATTGATAGCACACACATGCACACAACTGTTTGTGAATAAGTCATTCACAAATTTGCTTTTAGGAAACTTTCAGCTAATTTCATTTAAGATCATATCCTTTTAATGTAGATCCTTGTTTATCTTTTAGTCCTTGAAAACATTCTTTGTTACTTAAGGAATATCTCCACTGCTCCCTCCTCCCTTTTTTTTTTTTTTTTTTTTTTTTTTTTTTACATATTTTCTCTTTTTATCCTATCTCTTTCCTTGGCTTTTTTCACTTGTTAGCTAATTAATGACTCTAGCCATGGCATAACAGCATGCTACATATCTAGGAAATAAGTCAGCAATGTATGTGTGTGTGTGTTAAAACAGTCATTAATATGGTCCTCTGTTCTCCCTGAAAGTTCCTGGAAGTTGGCCATGCAGATAACCCCTAAATGAAAGATTAAGTGAGAAACTACGTGAGCCCATAGAATGTATTTTGGCACACAGTATATAATATATGTTTAAAAAGATACTTATATTTAAGACATGTCCAAGATACTATAGTTGAGCTCAGTGATAACCAAGCCAAGCTAGGAATAAAATTATTTCCATATGGTCTATAGGAAACAAATATACTATATCTTTAATGCCAAAGATCTTCTGACAGTTATTCCAAAAGGAAATATGGAAAAAGTTTTATAACTTGACTATTATGGTAATGACATGATGGTAGATAATGTCCTCATAATAGGTAGTTTAGGTAGATAATGTCTTGCCTAAACTCAAGCACAGGTTTTATAAGGCGATTTTCATCAGTAAAAATCGTAGGTCAATGCACCCTGTGCTCCCAGGGGACATTTCTGTAGGGGCAACAGTAAAGGTGATGTAATTATTAAGACTTGGTCAGTTACTATATATTTGCTGAGTGCATTCTATATACTGTTCTTGGTGGTGATGATATAGAATTAAACTATAAGATAGAGACATTACCTTCAAAAAGCTTGTATCCCAAGGCAGAAAGAAAATTGATTATTGATGAAGAAAAGATCACTTCAGCTACTAAAATGAGCTAAAAAAATAAAATAGAGTAAAATGGTTAAGTCTAACTGACAGTTTGATGCGTAGGGCTAGGGAAGGCAGGGTGACCTCTTTGACGACAGCCTTTGAAGAACGTTTAAATGTTGAGAAGGAAGCAGACTTTCTCAACAAGTGCATAGGTTTGAGTTGAGAATGAAATTGTGTCTCAGAAAAAACAAACTTTGAGTGCAGCTGGAGTTAGTTGACTCAAAGGTGTGGAGAAAAAGTGGTGGTGAATTTGGAGACTTAGGCTGGGGCCACGTGAAGTGGGGACTTGAAGGCCGAGGAAAAAAATCTGTTTTATTTCAATGATAAATTTTTTTTCTTGATGCAATTAGGTTCATTTTTCTTGTTTTTAGTTTGAAACTTTTTGTCTTAGAAAATCTTTGACAAGTTTGAAGGAAAATGTTTGCATCAGAAAAAAAAATTTGAATAAAAAGAAACATCTGTATAGAAAGATTGTATGGAAAATAAACTTAAATTAGTCTTCAGCATTTTTTTTTTTACCTCTTCTTTTTCTTTCTCTCTTTCCTCTACTTCCTCCTTTCTGTTATATAAAGGAAAGCTGTTATTGCTGTCTCCTGGCTAGAACACCTTAAAGGACAATGACCAATGTATTACCAAGTGGGTTTCTAACTCTTAATGTTAATGGATATGAAGAAATGAATGAACAGATGACTCAATGGATGGACAACTGGCAAGATCTCTGGTTTAAGACAGGGATTGTCCCAGAAAAAGTTTTCAAGGATGGGGAGTCAAGCCGAAGTACTTGTGTGAAGACATCAAAGAGTGTTACATAGATAAAATCAAGAATGGAGTCTGTCAAGAGGCAGAACCAAAAAAGGATACACTTGGAAATTAACTGAGAAATTGGTCCAAGGTGAACACAGTAGGATGTTTGTGGGATATGGGTTCTTGACTTCAGAATTTCAAAGAGCATTTCAGGCTAGAGAAAGAAAACAGAAAAATTTTGTAAGTGAATTCAATACATTTATTAAAGGTACATACATTAAAAATAATTGAAATCTCTTGGAAAGGTCAATATACTTTATTCAAGAGATATAACATGTTATTGTACATTCTATTAGTGTATAAAAGTACTACAAAAGATATAGGTTATTACCACAAATAATCCATCAAAAAACAAGATTTATGTCATATATCTTTTTGTTTCTATGTGCTTCCTTACTAGAACAATAGAATATTTAAATTTTATTAAACCTTAAAAGGTATTTATATTACACTGTCATTCACTGTGTATAATAATATAATTTAAAATGAGGACTAGGCACTGCTTTTTAATTTAAATATAGGTATATCCAAAAGGGAATAAGCTCACATAAACATTTTCAAGTGCGTTTAAAAAAGAAAATTGAGGGAAAAAAAATGTTATGTGGTAGAATTTAACAGAGGAGGAGCAAAAGAAGCTTCTCAAGATCAAAAGCTGTATATGAAAGCCCTGCTGGATAGCTTCACTTTTTGAAAACTCTAAGATACTGGCCTAAATCCCTAACTGTAGAAATCCATTTAGGCAATTGAGGGAAATGGTAGATACAATCACAAAGTGAAGGTAGAAAGTATAATTGACCACTAATGTTCCATTTGAGCTTTGAGCCAGAGAGGAGTCTTTTTTTTTTTTTTTTTTTTTTCCCAAGGAAAAGAGTGAAGTATATTAGGCACAAAATGAGAATTAAATGTTTCCTACACCTTTGCTCCTCAAAGTGGGGCTTACGGACCAGCAGCTTGTTGGAGGCACAGACACTCAGGCTCCAGCCCAGACCTTCTGAGCCAGAATCTGCACTTGAACAGATGCCTAGATGCACCACATGCACCTTTAAGTCTGAGAATCTCTGCTGCTCACTACTAAGGAACATTGAGGGAAATTTGGGTTGATTTGTCAGTACAGGATAAATGGCTAATTACTAGTTTTAAGGAAGTGATACAAGTGAGAGCAAGCCAAGATTTGCCACTTAAGATTCATTAGGGTTTGGGAGTTAGCATTGAGATTTGGACCGGAAGCAGGATTAAACAATGTGGAAAGATGATTCTATAGTATGGTATTTGGAGTCGTACTGACAGTTCTGAGCCTACCAAAAAAGAAAAGAAAAAAAATGGACAACTGTATTTTCTCTTTGGAGACCTTGAAGAAGGTGGAAAAACTTTTTCCTGCATTGTCATTTAATTCCAGTTCACCCTGTAATCTGTGCCTTTTCTTGGAATACTTTTTATGTCTTAATTCTCATGCTCTCTCTCCATCACTCAAAGTGTTCCTTCCTATCTTTCCATGCCCTATAGAAAGTCATTTGGAAGTCATCAGATGGATTCTGAACTTCCTTGGTTATATCCTATCTGTGACATTGAATTGCATACAATATACGTATTTATCCTTGTCCTTTACACCCCTAATTACTCTAATTTTTAAGATGTATCTGATGTTAGCCACCTCGCTGTTTAATTAGGCCTCTTGCTTTTAGTTAACTCTTGGAAGCCTGGATGTCACTGTTGTCATTGGCCACCAGGGATGTCTCTATTAGTTTTTATATGCATAGGTTTATTCACATACTTCTTCCCTCATTCATTTTGCTTTTCCCAACTCTGTGTTAGATAGCAGCTTAGTGCTGGGGGTACAGGGATCTATAAACCTCGGGCATGGCTTTAGGGGAGCTTAGAATGATAAGCATACAGATCTCTTATAAACTGGCAGCGCTTACACACTTATTTATTATTTACCTTCTATTGACGAGGAAAAGCTGAACAGTCTGAATGGGCCTCTTTTTCCCTCTGACAGGCTATGGTGTATAAAAATTAACATTTATGATAACAAATAACATTACTTAGTTCTTATTCTTTACCAGGTTCTGAGTTGATTGCCTGTATTAGTTCACTTAATCCTCACAACAATCCCTCCTCCCCTCCCTACCCAATTTTCCAGATGAGATGAGAATACAGAGTAAAGTAACTGGCATGGTCCATGTAGCTGGCAAGTGGAAGAGCTCAGATTCAAATGGAAGTGGTCTGGCTCCAGAGTCCTTACCTTATAAGTCACTTTGAAGCATATTGTCATCTACTGCATAAAGCATCTCTCAATATCATTTTGATAAATGAAAGTAATATTTCCCCAATTTATATTCTAATACTACTTCCCACCCTCTTCTATATCGGAGGTCTGTAAGTGATGGCCCATGCAAAATTCACCTTATAAATAAAAATTTTTGGAACACAGCTATGCTCATTTGTTTACATTTTACCCATGACTACTTTTGTGCTAAAATGACATGGGGTTAATCATTGTGCCAGAGACCTTCTGACCTGAAAGCCTAAAATATTTATTATCTGGCTCTTCAAACTAAAATGTGTCAACCTTTGTTCAAACTAAAGAACAAAATCAATTCATAGCTTCCATATTACATAAAAATATTTTGAAGAGAAATGCTTTCATATACTAAATATAACATCTATAATGAAAATGGAAGAAAATAAGCTACTTATATTTTAGTCATGTAATTTTCTCATAGTTTCAGTAAGAATTATAGGATAAATAAGCAGCCGATTTGTGCTATTGCTGAGTGTCCTTGATAAGCATCAGTGATCCTGGTGTTGAAAAACTGAAGTTGCAATCCACAAAGTAGCAATAGTTACAATTTCCTTTTATTGTTGTTTCATGTCCCCAAGGTAAATAATACATTTTTGTTTGCAATTATTTAGCGCAACACAAAACTGCAAAAAAATTTACATAATAATTTATTTCATAGTGAATACTTACACTATAATTGGAAGAGAGGAGAAAGAATATTTGCCTTATTTCAGTTATTGAAACTCCAAAACTTGATAAACAAAAAGTTAACAAATCATTTAAAAAATTTTTTTCACTATAAGTGGAATTACATTCAATATTTATCCTGATCCATCAATGCTTTTTATTGCGTTTTATTTTATTTCACATAAAATATAAAAAGTATGCATTGAGTATATTTTTTACTACTTAGAGTTTAATTTGTTTTTAATAACTTAGTAGATGAAATAAAAAGAGCAGTTGATTGAATATGCATCATTCTTATCTAGAATGCATTTAGGGAAAGCAATTAATCATTTGCACAAAAATTTTTTATATGACAAATAAAGAAAAGTGTAATTAAAATAAAAATGGTGTTTTAATAAAGTAGAAAGGAATTTTTTCTTAATCACTCTGTTATTGTTCATCTGGAGTTGTGAGTTCATATTTCTTACAGAGAAATATTGATTTGACTATTGATCTTATTTTCACTGAAGCTATAATTTTTAAAAGTAGACTACTCAAACCTTTTCAAAATAAAAAAGAATTATGAGTACTGTTACATGTGCAGATTATTCTTTACCTTCTGTTTCTTAAAAAGAGAAATAAGTATCCAAATATGCAATTTTAAAAATCATGTTTGTTGTTTAAATGTAATGAAAAACTGAGTTTGGTTAGAATTAAGAATTCAGACACTATTTTTAGATTTTGACAAAGAATGAATCTATGAATTTAAAATTTACTTAAATTTTAAGCAAATTTGACTTAGAGTGCTTTAGACTCTGAGCTATTTATCCTTTGAAGTTTAACTATATAGTTAATTTGAATACATAGTAGCTATTTCTCAAAACTTTTCTCATGGACATTTGATGTAAGGCTAACTCCCTTTTCTGGTTGTCACTGAAGAAAACCATGACTTAGTTTCTTTAGGAAAGTAAGTAAGTAAGTAAATTGACTAAGTAAATTGAGTAAGTAAATTGACTTCTTTGTGTTTTACAAATGAATATTCAGAAGAGAATAGCCTAATTTATTTATGTTTTACTTAAAATAGCGTAGGCTCTGGATATTTAGGACATTATATCAAAGCACTGGGTGCTATATTTTTTATCATTATATAACCTTGGTAGGAAAATTTGTTTTGTTTTGGTCAATTTTGTGAATGAAATGAAAATGACAGATGATGTTCCTTTCCCAGAAAAGAGAACCTGACTTCATTTGGGTATCTGCACATCATTATGCACTCAGAAATTTACTCCTGAAAATATCTGAGCAGTGTTATCAAATAATGATAAAGTCGAAAGCTGTGGCCAAGGGAATAGAAAACTTTCATTTCGTACTGCTTACCTGCCCGAACTGTTCAATTTAGTCCTTGACTGGCAAACTTTCCTAACAGCAGTACTCTTAAAACGACCTATTTTCTAATTGTGTTTTTTTCATGCTTCTCATTTATTATCTCAAGTATTATTTTTACTTAGAAGTTCTATTAACCTCTTCAAGCTAAGGTAAGACAGCAGTCAGCCAGCCAATATATGTGCACAAGAATTCTAATCCATTTAACTCTTCTTCTACTTGCTGGTTTTGTTTAAGCTCTAGTTCCCACAGAGAAAAGGAGTTAATTTGGCTTCTACATTCTAGTCAAGAGGAGTGCGTTAAGGAATATTGTGAGCCTGAGTGAAACGAGTATCTTCTTATTATTGTTTTCTTCAATGACACCATTTTGGAGAGAATGATAAGCAGTCTGACTGCTGTATATTTCCAGACCTAGCTGTATATTTCCAAATAAAAGAGGCACTGAAATTTAAGGACCAAAGGGCCAAAGGTTCTTTTTTTTTTTTAATTGTAGAATTATAAAGATGTCAAGTGAGTCGAGGAAAACCTTAGCCATCGACAGAAAGCCAGAGCTGTAGAATTACTTGAGTGAATCTAAGCTAGCACACACATTTTATAGATGGGAAAGTGGAGGCCAAGATGGGCTGTCAAGTAAGCTAATTGCAGAACACAGGAGACAGCATATTAAAATGAAAAGAAAGAAGCTTTGGAGTCGTGTAGAACTGGGTTCAAGTCATAACTTAGTTAATTATTAACTATCTGATATTGAGGTAAATGGCTTAACTTCTGTATCCTTATAAAAATGGTACCTACTACACACAGGTATAAAATGAGAAAGAAAATGTTTAAACACTTAGTGAAGTGCCTAACACATGGTAGGCATTGGATTAATAACACTTTCCCTTCTCAAAGAGGCCCAAGAATGTTGATATTCAAGCCAATCCTTTTAGGTTGTTTCTTCCTTTCATATTCATACTTCTATTACTCAGTGAGTTTAAACTGCTTACTCATAAGCTCTATGTCAAAATCCTTCCATGACAAAAATTGATTTGCTAGTGTGTGTTAGGTTGTTGGCAGCAAGGTCAATTGAGTTCGATTTGCTTTCCTCTCTAAGTAATCAACTTTGTATATGGAGACCTTAAAAGACCTGGAGAGTTTTAAATGTTTCTACTCAACAAATGTTTATTATTTAGATATAAAAAAGTTCATTTAACCTCATTGGACAGTAATGTTTCACAAAAAGATTTTGTAATTTCATGATGAAAGCTTAAGTGTTTTTATTCATTTAAAAATGATTCCAGCACTGGCTTTTTAAATCCTTAAATATTTTTATTTTAAACATTATCTCCTCAGAGGGGTCTTTGCTAATTGTATTATGTAGGTTGCCTTGTAATTCTCTATCTTCGACTGTAGTTTTTGCAACTACAATTGCTAATTTTTGCTTCCTTCTCTGGTTTGTAAATTCCATAGAACTTGGGCCAAAGTCTGTTTTGCTCATCATTCTATCTCAAGCACCTAGTTCCAGTTGTGGCACATAGGAAAGGGGTTTAATAAAATATACGTTGAAAGAAAAAAAATTGTTCATTATATGAGGATTTTGGAGTAGAAGATGACAGGGAAATTCTGAATCTATTACAGAACCTTGCTTGGAAAGCTGCTTGGCTTGAAAAGGGTCAATGTAATTTTTGAATTCTTTATCTTATACTGGGATAGAAAGTTGAATGTTAGAGACCTGAACATTCATTTTTGATAGTGATTTTTTTTTTCTGTGCCATTCATTGTTAGATGTACTTTTATTTACTAGATTATTCATCAAATAATCATCAACCAGATCCTGTGTATCAAGCACTACACAGATAGGGCTCTTTCTTCAGTAGACTCTAGAATGAATGAGGAGATCCACATTAATCAAGTAAACATATATATGAATATATCACTATATATGGTGATAAGCATAATGAAGAAAGCAAGGAAATCCCAATTGTGGTAGGAAGAGAAGTCCCTGAGATTCTTTCTAAGGAAGACATATTAGGATCTTTAGTCCCACCAAGCAATTTGGGATTTGTGTCCTTCCCTTAGATGCATTCCTCTGCTTAGGACTCCTGACAACTTCCTCTCTGCTAATCTTTTATACAAGAAGTACATTGTTTCCTGAATAGTAGCTGCTGGCTCATTTCTTGTTGGATTAACTGGTGAATACTTTCACTCTACTACCAGGCTCATGTTGTCACATACTCTTGGATTTTTCGCAGGACTTAGCTCAAATTTACCTTACATATAAGTTGGATTTTGATCAGATTCAGATTCTTCCAGTCTTCTTTTGCTTTGAGCCTGCCTTCTTTTCTTTCTACCTCCTTCACTCCATGCCATGCCTCTGTGGATTCCATATTTACATATTCACCTTACTGATGACTATGAAATTTGGCAGCTGGACATATTTATATTTTTAACCTTTGGATCAGAGATTCTCATTCTTAACACTACTGACATTTTATGTCATAATTCTGAGTTATGGGGCCTGTCCTGTACATTGTAGGATGTTTAGCAACGCCTCTGGCCTATGTCCACCAGATGCCAGTAGCACTACTCTCTTAGTTACAACAACTGAATATGTGTCCAGACATTGACAAATGTCCCCCAGGGTCAGAATTTCCCCAACTGAGAATTAGGTATGCTTTCCAGTAAGCAAGATATGTTTTACTCATTTATTCATTCTATCATTCATTTAACAAATATTTATTTAACACCCACTTGGTGTCAAAAGCTATCCAAGGCATTAGGAATATAACTATAATAAATACAGAAATGTCCTTATAGGGCTCACATTGTTGCAGAGGGAATAGATAATAAAAAATAGTTAATGTTAATTTATGAAAAGTACAAGAAATTGAAAGAGAGCAAGTAGGGAGCACTATTTTAGAGAGCTAATCAAAGGCAGTCTCTCTGAGTAGATAACTTTTGAGCAGAAATATAATGTAGGGAAGTTGAGGGGTTTTATTTCGTGTGTGTGTGTGTGTGAGAAGATCTTGGACGGAATCATTGTGGAAAGAAGGAAGCAGAAGGTGGAAAGTCACTGAGTGGGAACAAACTTGCTGTGAATGAGAAACAGCAAGAACCCCAGCATAGCTGGAGTTGAGGGAAGAACAACTAGGTCAGAGTGATAGATCCTGAAAATATTGAGAAGTCACTGGAGAGTTTTGAGTTGGGAGGTAATGAAATCTAAGTTTTAATCAGAAAGAGACATTCCAATTGTTTTGGATAGAATTGACAGTAGTAAGGAAACCAAGAATGGAATTGAAGAGACCCATTAGGGGGTTACTACAAGAGGATATGTGAGAGAAGATGTGGCTGGAACTAGGGTGATGATACTGTAAGTGGTGAGATAGTGTTGAATTAAGAGATGTCATTTGAAGGAAGGCCTAGATGTACCTACTGATGGATTGGATATTGAATGTGAATAAAATAAAGGGCCAAGAGTGACTCACAGTCATGAGGACTAGGTGGCTATTGATGCATTTTCTAATGTGGACAAGATTGAGGAAGGAGCAGGCTGCATGGGGTTAAGAGCTGTAGTTTTGGATGTTTTAAATCTGAAATGGCAATTAGTGGGGATGTTAATTATAAATGTAGCTAATTTTACCTCAATTATCTGTTTTCCCTCAAGGCAGAAGTATGTAAGTTTAGTTGGTACAACCATTATTTTTTTAAGTGAGGAAATTAAAATGCAAATTTTGAGTGAACCAGGATTTGTACTAAAAAATACAAGCCCTAAACTGAGACTCTGAAGTAGTAATCTTAGTGACAGTTGTCAAACAATTTTCTTGCATTTTTATATTAAAACCGTAGAACAGGAAGCATTTGCTATTATGCTTTGCAGCAAATAGAAAGTAAGTACAAATCCAAACTGAAAATGAATGTCTCTTTTTTTCTCAATTTTGTTCAAATAAAGGGTGAAATTATTGCAAAAAAAAAAATATGTGAGTGATTAGATTTACCATAACATAATCTGATCCACTTCCTCCAAAGGCTATTTTTGGGTCCTGGTCTTTCTTACCCATTTATCAGTGTGAGTTAACTCCATGGATCAATGGGAAATTTTTCCTGAATGTTTCCTTCATAGTTAATGCCTGCAGACTTTGAGGCCTTTAGTAATACAATGATTATTCTCATAATAGCAGTGATCTCTTTTCTCAAAGCACCTCATTATATTGCTACTAAAATCCCAGTGTTTTCTACTCTGCCTTTAGTGGATCTCTAGGGTAAAACAAACAAACAAATAACCAGATGATAATGTTGAAAAAAATAATATTTAGGTTTTCAACATTGAAAAAAGCCACCATTTGTGAAATGTTTTCAGAATATCACTTAAAAATGTTTTTATGATAACACATTAGAATTTAAAAAATTAAATATATTAATGGATTAGTCAGGGTTCTGTAGGAAACAGGAAGCATATTCAAATCGGGTAATTGAGGAGAGTTTAATGAGAAGAGCAAGGTTAAGATAAATCAGTAGCGGATGAGAGGTACCACAGGACTAGAAGAAAATTCCCACCGTTAGGTGTGAGGGGGAAGTAGAGGGATGAATTGCAGAAATTCAGGGAGAACCCCTGTTGGAAGAGGGCAACAGATATGAACTGTGGCCTTTGGTAGATAATCACAGCAAACTAGAGGCAACATGGCAAAGGCAGATGAAAACTTCAATCTCACTTTCCCCCACCCTCAAGATTCTTTGACACCACCCACTCCCACCTTCATTGCTCAGTCCAGTCAAAAAATAAGAGGCCTGTTGGGGCACATCGAGCTTCTTGGCATAGAATATAATGAGGAAGGGTAAAGACTTGTTCTGGAGAGGTAAATCCAGCACATTGATTAACACTACCTTTTTTTTTTTTTTGTCTCTTTTTAAAAAAATTTTTTATATACATTAGTTCTTGGAATAGCTTTAATCAGACGTTCTCAACTATTTCTCTGAAATTGTTTTTAATACTTACTGCATAGGCTTTACCAAGCCAATTCAACCACCTCTTCTCAAACCAATGCCACTCAATTTATTTGTATACTGCTTTGCTTTGTAAAGCCATTTCCTGAATTGTTTTCCTGATAAACTATTATTTTCCACCTAATCTTTAACTATGATGTTAGTCTCTGGCTTGTTCTTTCTCTCTTCTCCAACTATTTAAATATATCTCAAGGTCTGGTCTTACCCCTTTAGTATAATTTGCTGTTTGAGGTGTGTGGAAAAGCAGGGAGTTGGAGGTAATAGAAATATGTAGGTAGAAAGGTAGGTAGATATATAGATAGATAAATAGATAATTATGAGAGAAACACTGTAAGTTATATTAATTTCAGTTTATTTATTATACATATTAGACAAATAATTATCATTTAAATAATATGAAAATGCCACTTTTAATTTTTTCAAGTTTCTGAAGGATTCCATGATAAATATGTTTTAATGTAATTTTGAAATAATGGCATAGTAGCTGGGTTTATTAAACATATTGCAGTAAAAATGAGTTTCATTGAAAAATTGGTAAAAACATTTCTTCCGAAGTGAAAAATCTGGCTATAATTTTTGAGTTTGATAAATAATAGAAATTCAATGTTAAAATTGAAACCATAACCAAGAATTTATAGTTGAATTAGCATTTTTATATTGAGCAAAATGAGAAGATATTTATTATGTTAGGTAAAAATGCTTCCTTTTTGAGAGCAGGCAGATTTATAACCATTTTATTAATGAAATTTTGTTCAGTATTAAATAAAATTTCTAAAATATTTAACTGTCAAATTCATACCATTTTTATTCTTATGAGATTACAAAATGATTTATAACCTATCAAAATCAATTCTAATGTAATTTTCATTTATTGGATACAATAATCACAACTTTTAATTAGAGTATATTTTAATTTTTTTAAAGTTTATATTAGCGCAGAGAGCCTGAATGAGATGTGTTTGAATAATTTACTACCTAGAGTGGGGTGCACCGAAAATAACCTGATTAATTTTGTATCTTTACATTATTAATTGTACATACTGGGTTCATATCTCTTCCACACATTGAATTTCTGTGTTTTCTTTATTACATTTTTATGTCCCAACAATCCTTTTCTCTTTAAATGGATTTTGAAGCCCTTGAAAGTAGAAAAGCATAAGGTTAATAATTCTCTTTCAGAGAGCATGAGAGGGAAAAACTATTTTTATAATAAATCCATAATTTTTATTTGCTTTTTTCCCACCATGTTGACATTTCCATTGATGGTGTACAAAGCAAAGGTGGCAACAATGCCAGCTCTTAGCATAAATCAATGCAGTGCCACCAACTATACCAGGGATCATTGAATTCTTCACACCATGTGCACACAATTTTTTTTAAATATTAAGAATTTATTTTTAGAGGAGTTTTAGGTGCACAGTAAAATTGAAGAGAAGGTACAGTTTTCCAATATACCTCCTGCCCCTTCCCCATGCATAGCCTCCCTCATTATCAACATCCTTCAACAGAGCAGTACATTTGTTATAATTGGTGAACCTACATTGACACATTGTAATTACCCAAAGTTTGTATTTTACATTATGTTGTGCTGTACATGCAGTGGGTTTGGATGGATTTGTAGTGACATGTATCAATTATGCTTTCATACAGAGTATTTTTTACCGGCCTAAATATCCTCTGGTTTTATTTAATTATTTAATTTTTTATCCTATGAATCAGTAAAACTTTTATTAAGTCTCAAACCTTCAGTATACACATCTTTTTAATATTCTAATGACAAAAAATAGGAAGCACACATAAAGTACTGCTGCTACATACCAACATATGACAGTTACCCCCAGGAAACGCACTGGAATGACTATTTGAATTGCAGGCTAAACTAGCAGATTTTATCATGAATGTCAATTACAATTGAGAACAACTGACAAACTATGATTACTCAGGCATTGGTAATTGGCAGAATAAATGAGCCTATCATTTCAAGGAAACTAACTCTTAGTATTTTCAGCTAATGATAAAATTCAAGCTTTCAAGGAAAAATTTGAACTTTGGAAAACTTGAAACTGCCACCATGAGTTAGACAACTTCTCAATTCTTAATGACTTTCCTCATGAGCTCAGTGATCATTTTAAATACATATATTACACATATATATTCCTTATATGTAAATGTATTCCACATATATACATATATATTATATATATGTGTGTGTGTGTATATATATATACATATATAAATATTTATTATATATGTGTGTGTATATATATTTGTATATATACACACACATATATAATAAAATGTACCTCCATCTGGAAGATCATTATAACTCAATGAACCAATATTTTCCAAATGAGCTCTACATAAGTTACAAAATCATGCATGAGAGAAAGATTTACTCAAGGTACATGGTAAACCAATTTATAATAGTTTATTAATAAAATTTCAGAATCCACGTAGCAGCTTGACTTTACAAAACTACCACATGTTGAGTTTTGTTGTAATATCAAAAAATAATATCCGCAGTTATCTGGAAAAGGACTTTAAAGGGTTCTTTCTTATCTAACTATATGCCTTCAGGGGGCTGACTTTTTTTCATATACTTCAAGCAAGCAATATGTTACAACAGATTGATTACTAAAGCAAAGAGATTTGCACGATTGCAAAACAGAGTCACTCTTCTTAATTATTTTTTGTCTTAGAAAATACAGAAAATTTTCATGAAACATGTATTTTAACATGCAATAGGATTATACTTTTATTTGAAATTAATAAATACTTAAACTTTCAGTTTTTATTTCTAATATGACAAGGAGTAATAGATATAACCCATATAAATAAAACCTCTTTAGTATTTTCAGTAATTTTTAAAAGTATAAAGGAGTTCTGAGACCAACAGCTTGAGAACTTCCACAGTAGGTTAAAGTAGATCAAATCTGTTCTTAGGTGCTTTTGGTGCGGGGTATATTATAAGTTCTGCTGTCCAGAGAGGACTTTTTATGGTCATTTTTTAAAAAAGAATAAAGTGAAATAAGTCAGACAGAGAAAGATAAATACCATATAATTTTACTTATATGTGGAATCTAAGGAACCAAAAGAACAAACTAATCAAAAACAGACTCACAAATATAATGAACAATTTGGTAACAGACAGAGGGGAGGGGAATTGAGGGGCTAGGAGAATGAGGTGAAGGATTACAGACATACAAATTAATAGTTGGTAGTTGGGCAGGAGGATGGGGAGCATGGCATAGGGAATGCAGTTAGCATTAATAGGATGGCCAAGTGGAGGACCAGGTGAGAGAGGGAGCAATTGGGGAAATCATTTTATAAACAATATAGATATCTGGCCAATGTACTGTATACTTGAAACTAATTTAAATAAATTTAATTTTTAAAAAAGAATAAATTTGGTGCTAAAAGCAAAATATTTTTCATCGTACTATATGTACATTGTAAATCTCTTCCAAAGTAACAAAAACATATTTATTTCACAGTTTTCTTTTGAACTAAGCTCCATAAATATTCATAAATCCTGAGCTGAGAAAATAGTACACTATTATTTCTTCTCTTACTCTTCTTAATTGAATGTTGTATAAGTGTGGCTCATGAACAATTTTTTTCTTTATTTTTTATGCCCCCCTCCATTTTAGGGCAAATGTTACTGCTAATATTTACAGCTTGTTCACAGTAGTAGACCCCAATCCTTGCAAAACAAATTATTCTAATTAACTTCCTTTGGCAATGTTTTCTCTAGACAGAATAAAAGTACAGTCTGCTCTAATTGTAAAAAATTCCATTGTACCTCTATAGGAAACATTTAGCTCTGAGTCTGTCTTTATAACACCTCTCCTGCATAATGCATAACTATTTTACTACTAAATCATTCTGCATAATCTCAACTAATTGAAAGTATTAAATATAATATAAGATATTTTGTAGGGTTTGCTGCTGATTTTTCTGTTGTAAACATTAGTAGAAAATGACTAGGTACCAGATGTGTGATCTTTAAGTAGTCACTGGGAATTTTATATTTCTTAAGCATTTTGATTACCTGGTGAGAATCAGAGTCAGTATCACAACAGTTTTACTCTCCACTTATTTATTCTACTAAGGGTTATGTTATATGTTCAGTCCTTACAGGATTCATTGTCCAGAGAGGTGACCGAGTTTGATAAATATAGAATTATAAACATGCATGTACATAGTGATTAATGCAATATATAAATTGTGTACAAAATTCACATATAGCACAAAAGTGATTTATTCTTTTGGGGATTGGGGGAATATTTAAAATGCCTTCAGTGAAGATATTATGTCTTAACATAGTTTTAGAAGATGAAAATATATTTTTGGAGAGAAATATACATATATAGTGGATATTTTAGTCAGAGAAATAATATTTGTAGCGATCTTAGAAATATGAACCAATATCTTTACAAATTGATTCAAAGTTTCCTTTGTATTGATGAAGCATCAATTATCGAGTAAGGCTTTAAAGAAAAATAGAGCTGAGAAAATAGGATAAAACCAGATTAGGGAAGAATTTGACTTTATCCTGTAAGTACATGTGAGACATAGAAAGGTTTAAAGAGAGCAGTAATCAAGTAAGAAGTTTGAAGTTGGTGCTATAAAAAAGAAGACAAGTGGGCAAATTGCTACAGTTGTCCAGAGTGAAGAGGAAGACAGTCTGAAAGGAGAAAGTGAGAGTAAGTGTGAAAAGGATCTAATAGATTTAAAAGGGATTTTGGAGAGAAGGTCGACAGGATTAATCTTCATATTCTTTACTCAGATGCTGAGCAGTGTGGATATATTCTTAATTATTTTTCTTCATCTCCAACAGATATGATGAGCCTTTTAAAATATATAGACTGAACATAGATAATAACTTCATAGATAATAACCTCATAATATCTGTTATTATCTATTAACATAGATAATAATCCTAGAAAAAAACCTACATTTAAAATAGAAGGATGCAGAGTAGAGAAGACAAAGGAGGAATCACCAGAAAAATAGAAGAGGAAATGATGATACAATTGCAATTAAATGACAGAGTTTTAAGATATAACTTGGACAAAATATTGAGAGATTACTATGATGACTGAAAAATGTTGATATCTTTTTAGCATTTCTGGGAATGGTAATGCTTCATGGTGTTTTTCTTTAATTTGAGAAATGTAAAGGAATAGTATAAGTTTATACCTTGAGTGAAACATCCTATTAAAGGATGGAAGATTCGAATGCAGATACAGAATGAGGTAAGGAGTTTATAAAAAAAGAAATTGAAAATATTAAGGCAAGTTTTCCTCTGGTGGAACTAAGAAACCTATTGACGATCATCTGGAAATAATAGCCTTGGGAAACTGGGAGAAAGCCTACTGAGGTCATGGCATTTCAGCCACAAGTGCCTTCTGTGTAGTCTTGAAAAGCTCCATTTTATGCCTCTCCAGGAATTTTATTTTTCCTTCTGACTGGAAAACTTCTATTCATCTGTGAGGTCTCAGGTCATAGATAACTTTCTCAAAGAAGTCTTCCTTAACCTGAAAAATATTCTCTGTCCTTATGAACTCATTGTTTTAACTTTACAGGATTACAAAATTCTGTTATGCATTTACTTGTGTTAGGTCTATCTCCACTAAGAAAATGTAAACTCCATGAACATGGGCATGTTTTTGGTTCATCACTTATATCCAAGAATAGCAACAGGAGTTGACACACAGAAGTCAGTCATTAAAGCATTAGTGAAATGAATAAGTGTATAATAAAGATAGCACCTGAAATTTTTGGTTCTAGAAATATGGTCTTAAAAGACAGTGGGTTAACTACTTAACAAGACAACAACTTACATTACAAACAATAGCAGTTGCAACGAAGGTTATGTGACTGAAACTATAATTATCACCATCTCAGTTGTAGGAAGAAGGAACTTATATTGCTGCCTCATGACTTATATGCACAAAGATTCTGAAGCAAAAAAAATACAGAAGTATATAGTCAAATTGGGAAAGAATTACCTGAAGTATGACCCTTTAGGCAAAATCTCAAAAGAAAAAAGATCGATAAATTCAAATTTTGTGAGAATTATTGTATGTGGTGAAAATCAAAAGCCTCCCTTATTAATAAAGTTCAAATATAAATGACAAAGCAAAAAAGTAGGTGTGATATTTTGGAAAGACTCTTATTAATAAAGTAATCATTCTTATAAATTAAGAAAACATGAGTCCTAATTAAAAAAAAAAACCATTGAGTTTAGGGTATGGAATATAAAATCTCTAGAGAATAAATACAGATTATTATTAAACATGCATATAAAACCTTACTATTTCTCAAAGAGATGCACATTAAATACCAAATTTTGTTATTGAAATGGTATTATTTTTAAGTGTGATGTTATGGTATTTTTAAAGGCTGAGAAATAGGCATGTAGGAGTGTGAAGTGATACAAGATTTTGGCAACAACTTGAAAATATACATCAAAAAACCTTGACAACAATTCTAATGCTAAAAATTTTTCTTAGAAAAATAATTGGAAAATTTACAGAGAGATACATTCAATAATATTCATCTAGCCTTGTTAAGAATATAAATAAAAAGTAAAGAAACACCTTAACTGCTAAATCAAAAGAAATGTTTAGGTAAATTATTTTATATCTATAAGATGAAATATACACAGAAGTAAAACAATTATATACATGTGTATTTATTAACATCCACATTACATAAACGGAGGGGAAATATAGATTTAAAAAATGTTACAATATCTCATTCGTGGGAGAAAAATCTTACATGATTATAAAATAAGTGTCAGTATTGATTTGCCTTAGGGTGTTGGTGATTACAAAATTGGTTTTTGCTTACCAATATTTTTAAAAGTTAATACAATAAATAAAATGTCATATATTTAGGAAATAATATACATTTTGTAATGAAATGTGTAAGGAAATGGAAAAATAAATAACTGTAAAGAGCCATAATATAAACACAGAAGAGATTTTAGGTCAAAGAAAATGCACAGATTAATTACTCCTGATAGACATTGTCAAACACTTGAGAAGGCTTCTTTCAGTGGAGGGGACGCCCAGCATTATATATATGTCTTCTGCCTACACTGAGAAACAAAAGTAAACATGTACATATACATTGGCCATTTTAATAATCAGATTGCCCATTACTTTAAAAAATTTCATAATTATGCTTGCTAGTAAGACTCGAAAGTTTTGAAATATTTATTATTGATTGTCATATTTTTATAAATTGTTTAGGTATGTCTCATTGCATTTGCTTTTATAAGACAGTCCCCTCCCTCTTTCTCTACCTTCCTCTCTCCCTCCCTCTCTCCTTCCCTCTTTCTCTCCCTCTCCCCTCCCTCTCTCTCTCTCACTCTCTAAGTTATCATAAGGGAACTGTGTACATTAAGGTCACCAGTGCTTTCTTAGCTTTTATATGTTGCAAGTATTGTCCCTAGTTAATTATGTGCTTTTAAATTTGTTCATGCTGTTTTTTAAAACATACTGAAAAAAATGTTTTTAGGTAGTCATGACTACCAAAATTCCTGTTTTTATATTTTTCTGAGGAAAAGATTTTATATAAGTGTGTGTGTGTGTGTGTGTGTGTGTGTGTGTGTGTGTGTGTGTGTGTATAGTTCATTTGAATAGGGGAATCTAATTTTACTTCAATTTCTTCACAGTTAAACCAGCACAAGTTGAATAATTTTTTACTTTCCTACTGATTTGAACTGCTTCTCTCATTATATTTATGCTTGTTTCTGGATTTCCTTTCTTATTCTAGAATTCTGGCTATTCTTGTGCCAGTGCTGCACTATTTCAGTAAATATATTTTCTAATGTGTTCATTTATGCAATATTTTCTTGGTTATTATTGTCTAATTTTCTTCCAGATCAAACTTCAAATGACTGGCAAAAAAGCTTCATTGAGATTTCAAATTAAATTGCATTAAAACTATAAAATTTAATACAAGGAAATTGGAATCTTGTCATTGGTGAATCTCCCATATCACACAAATGTGTTATGTCTTACCATTAGGCAGATTTTTATTTAACACTTGAATATTATTAAAAGGAAAACTATTATTATGGTATTGGTTGAAAATTTTTCAATCTCTATAACTGATGTTATAGCTTACTAATCAGGAATGTTTTTATAGTTCATAACAGCTGCGATGTTGAAGTCAAAGTTGAAATTCAAAATCTGAATTGGTCAATTTAATTGCTCTCTTGATTACAACTAACCTTATGGTTTCAATTGCAATCTATTCCACAAGTGTTTACATCTTCATCTTAATACTCCTTCCCACTCAAGATTCAACAGTTATTTCCAACAACCAAATGGGTAGCCTTTCCTAGGTATCCCCCAAATACCCAAACTTAGCATTTTCCTACCCTTAAAAGTGATTTTTCCCATACGTGTTATCTCCGTTATTATTATTACAGTCTATCCATTCCCTCAGGGTAGAAGATGAATATTTGTCCAGAACACTTTTTCTTCATCTTCTAACAGCCTATCAATTATCAACCCCCTTGCTCGTCAATTCAGGTTTACACTGTGCCACCACAATCATTTTAAGAAGATAATTTACAGTGTCATGATGGGACTTAACACAATCATTTGTTACTTCCCAATGCCCATAGGAAAAAAATAAATAAACTCTTTAGCCTAGAGTAAGAGAAGTTTTCACAATTTTCGCCAATGTACCTTTTGGTTTTCACTTCTGTCTTTTCAAATCAAAAAAGCTTCTATGTTTCAACCACACTAAACTTGTCAAACTCACTCAAACATGCCACGCATTTTAGCACCTATGTGCAAAAGGCATTTCTTTCCCCTGTAATGCTCTTCATTTTTCCCAGTATTGGATGAACATGAGTCATCCTTCAACACCCAGGGCCACCCCCCTGCAGCCTTCTTCAGCTACCCAGATACTGTTAACTGACATAATATGTTAAGTACTTAGCACAATGCTCAGCACCTAATAATCCCAAAATAAATGGCAATTACCTTTAATAACAGTAGTTTTCTTATCTTTGCCCCCTACCCTAGGTTGTTTATACCTTTATTACATTACTTACTTTGTGATATAATGATACACTTAAGCACATCTGTCCCACCTCAAAACTAGGATTTGTAAGAAAGCACCATCAGCATCTTAAGCTGCTTTCTATTGTGTTCATTTATGCTCAGCATGGTGATCACTTACTCTTTTCTAATTAAATGAATATTAAACAATTTTTAAACTGCAGAAAATTCTGTATATTAGTATAAAATCTAATTACCAGTATTCTTCCCTACAATTTACTTTTAAAAGGATGAACTAAAACACGTGCTAAGATTTTGTTTAAAGCTTCCTAAATCTATTTTTTTATTATTATATAGCAAATAATACCACAGTCTAAAGTTCACATCCAAATGAAGGAAAACAAGGCTTGAATTTTGGAATGAATCACTGTCTCTTCCTTCCCTATCTCTTTATTCTCATTTTATTGATTTGAATTAGGTTGTGTCTCAATTGCAGTTTTTAAATAACATTTATTGAATATTTAATATGTGCCAGGTACTAAGTTAAGCACTTTATAACTTTATCCATTTAGTCTTGACTACAGTCCTATGAGATAAGTCTCACAAACTCAATTTTTCAAAGGAGGAAACTGACCTTTAAAGAGATTGTGTGAATTTCCCAGGTCCCTAGGACATCTGAGTGACAGACACGGAACTAAAAATAGTATCTATAGATCCCAGGCCCAAACTCTGAACCATTGTTCTATTCATTTCAGTGTTAGTAGAGGAAGGCCTAAGGCAGGGGTACTCAATGGGGATGGGTGGGGAGGGGGTTGTGATTTTGCCCTTCAGAGAATTTGGGAATGCCTGGATATATTTTAGGTTCTTACAGCTGGGAAGGGGGATGTTTCTGGCATCTAGTGGGTAGTAGGACAGAGATCTTGGCCTAAGATAAAAACCAAGACAGCTTTTCATCAGCAAAGTATTATCTGATTCAAAATGTCCATAATCTCAAAGTTGAGAAATTCTGTTTGGTCTAAGGAAAAGACAGAGAAACTTGTACAATTATGGAGACTCAGGAGATTCTCAAATAGAGAAATAGGTAGGGATAGAGTTGCACACATTTAAACCTTCTAATATACAGTACTCGCTCTGTTTGGGGTGTGTGTGTGTGTGTGCACGCGTGTGTGTGTGTAAGACAAGCATTATTGTGAAAATACTGATGGTGGAGTGCTTACTTCTCTTATAGAACTAAAACAAGAAGACCTCATCTTAAATTGTTCAGAGAAGAAAGATTACAGTTGACACTTATGGAAAGATGATAGTTAAGTAGGAATACTTATTTTTATATATCTACTTTGAAATCTCAGCATTTGAAGGCTTATTAATTGTGGTCTTAATTATTTTAGCAAGTGGGTATCAGCTAAATTTTTTAAATTTGGTATAGAATTTTTCTTAACCTGAATTAATATTGAAATTCCAATGACCTCAATGGTGTAATTCATTTTTGGGTTTGATGTTTTTATTTTGCTGAGGCAAGAGTGATTACTGGGTCTTGCCCTGATCCTACGATTTAAGCATTGAGGGCTCTTGGATGGGCATACAAGTGTGGAAACCCTGTTTGTTAAAGTTTTTGATAGATTCTAAAACCTTAATTAGTAAAGTTATTGAAGTTTTTAGATTAAGATTTTTTTGGCAAGAAGGATTCAATTTTAAAACCAGAGGTACCCACAGATTCACTGGAACTTTCCATTGATAGACCATTTTACCTTTTGCTCACTTAGTCACTGCTCTCTTTCTGCAGTAGTCTTTAAATATTTTGCAGCCAGGGCTGGCTTTATGCATGAGTGACCCATGTAGTACACAGGAACCTGTGCTTAGAAAGGCTCTATACTTTAATACTCTTTTTTATCATTCTGAAATTATTAACCAGGGGCCCACATTTTTATTTTGTACTGGGTTTCCAAATTATATAGTTGGTTTTCTGTAACAAGTAAGTTTTGCTTACACATTTTCAGATTGAGCTTGTAGAATACTGAGGGCAATATTTCCTAATTTACCAATTAAAAGCAAAATAATTTCAATGTGAATGAATGACATTTAAAAAAAAAGTGTAGAGAGAGAGATAGCCTAGGAAGGGTAATAATAAGGAATATACTTGTCTGCAAAAAATACCATTGTCTGTAGTGTTTGTTAAAAATATAAATTGATAAATCCGTTTCAACATCTCTATTAAAATAAGAATTTAAACATTTTAAAGATCTTTTGTAATAAAAAAAAACCATGATATAACCTACTCAGGGAATTCTAGAAATTTTTCTATAAATATATTTTCAGTTTTTTTCATTGTATCTTATATAATTGTGTAGCACTGTTTTGTTATATATAAATAAAATTTGGGGGAAAGTACCTTAATTTTCATACCTCTCTGCTTTGTTCTTTCACAGATTACAAACTCGAGTATGAATAAATATAAACACTTAGAAATAGCCTTCATTTAACTATGCTATATAAAAGTCAAGATTTGTTTTTTGGCAGAAGTAAATTTCCATTCTATGTACTGGCTTAGGATAATTTTGAAAACATCTGCCTGAGAGATTTAGTGCCCAGTTAGCCTAGAAGAAATGATTAATATTCTTTAGGCCCCGTGATGCAGAACCTTCTCTTCAGAAGGGAAAAGCTGACATGGCATATACTTCCTCTTTTTTTTTTTAGGTAGACTCTTGTGGACATACGTATAAATAGAGGCAATGCTATTTTAGCTTCCAATATTTAGAAGTTGAAGCTCAGCATGATTTCAAATAATGCACATTTGCACATTCCTCAGAGCCTTGAAAGGGTTTGTCAGAAACTATCGCTGTTGCTCTTCAGTTATTTATGGATTTATCTACAGTGTATCTCTATCCTCAATTTCTAGCATAATAAATCAGACTGCTGATCTCATCCTTACCTAAGGAGTGATATGTGGTAGGATGTGCATTGTGTTCTATTTACACACATTTTTAAAAACAATATATTACTTTATTCCTTAAATACAGATAAGAATTATTTTGATGGGATGCCCTGAAGATTGTAAAATGTTTGCTCAATACTTAGGAGACTTTCTTGCTATCATGTATATGGCACTTCTTTTGAGTTTCTGACAAGCCATATAATGAAATTTTTCCCTTTACTCAGTGCCTACTATGTTCAAGACACTTTCTGCTTTACATTTATTATCACAGTTGCTACCATGTAGGATGAGATTCTGATTATCTATTGCTGTGTAAGAAGCCAACCTAAAACTTATTGGCATAAAAACAGCAACCATTGTATTATGGTTATAGATTCTAGGATTAGGGAATTAGATAGGGGATTCAGAATAAACATGGCTTGTCTGTTCCACAAGTCTAGGCTCTCAACTGAGGAGACATTAATGGCTGGGAGTGAGTGGAACACCTAGATAAAACTATTGGGGATAGTAATCTCGAGACAGAACAAAGGTGGAAGCATCGCATATCTTGATTTCAAACTATATAATAAAGCAATAATCCAAACAGCATGGTACTGGCCTAAAAGCAGACACATGGACTGATGAAATAAAATGGAGAGCCCCCAGAGAAACCCATGTGTCTACAGTCAGCTAATCTTTGACAAGGTCATAAAGAATACACCTAGGGAAATGACAGTCTCTTCAATAAATGGTGGTGGTAAAACTGGATATCTACAAGTAAATGAATGAAACTAGATCCTTATCTTATACTCTACAACAATTAACTTGAAATGGATTAAACAGTTAAATATAAGACCTGAAATTATCAAAATTTTAGAGGAAAACAAGGAAAAAACTTCTTAGCAATGATTTTTGGGGGGATATGACAATAAAAGCATAGGCAACACAAACAGAAATAAACGAGTGAAATTACCTCAAAGTAAAAACCCTCTGAAGTGTCTGCTGCTAAATGGTTTCTCCTCTCACATGACATGTGGCTAGGTTGGAACATCAACCAGGGAACTTACAGATAATCTCTTTCAAGGCTTGGGCTTCTCTCAGCCTGACAGATGCCTTCCAAGGGATAGAATCCAAGAGAGACAGGTGTAGCTGCACGATCTCACTGACCTCACCTGAGCAGGAGAGCATCACTGATACTGGTTACAGGAGTCACTGCCTACCTTCAAGTGAAGAGACATAACCGTATCTTTTTATGGGAGGTATAACAAAAAGTTTGCAGTTACTCTTTAAAACTTCCACAGATAGGAATAAATTCCCATTCTTGCATTGAGAAAGAGAAGATTAAAGGATGATGAATACTTTGTCCAGTTTGTAGAGCAAGTAAATAACAAAATCAGAATCCAAATCCAAAAGCCTGTGCTTCCTGAAGAGTAATGTCAATTTAGAGAGGCTCAATTTCTATTTCTTGTAACCTTGATCTTAATTGTATATGTATAACTGTGTGATTTTCTTTAACGTTCTGCCTCCCCCCATAGCACTTCATGAAAGCTGAGGACTATGTCTCTCTTCTTCTCTCCATCCCCAAAGCAGAAATTAAGAGCCTAGTAAATATTTGTTAAATGACTCAAAATCCAAACATTCGATTTTTATCAAGCTCGAATAAAGCTTACCTTTCTCTTCCCAGACACCTTTATGGTCCTGTACAGAATGTGTGGTCATTAAGTCCCTTGCAGGTGAGAGGTTGAGTGTTGTAGTTGTCTCCCATTAGCAAAGCCAGTGATTGTGTAGGATAACCTTGATTATGCTGGAATGCTATATGTTGAGATTTGCCTGATTCTAGGCAACAGAATATTCAGAGAGCAAGTTTGTATGGTTAATGAACCCCTTCATCAGCTTGATGGAAGACTATTGAACGATGTTGTCACTTTTTTGTAGACATAAAACTCTATTATATGTTTTTTGTGAACTCATAGAGTACATAGTAAAATTCTTGTTTTTATGCATATACTCTTGAATCTATGGGGGAACTCTGCCTTGCAAATTGTTATGTTAGAAAACTATGAAAATTTTGGTATAGAAACACCATTCTGTTAAGTTCTGAAAAAATCAAAGTAAGTTAAATTTGTGTGATTTTCAAGAATAAGACTGGTTTCTAAAACATCTCTAACAAATCATCATCAAAATATGCATTTTAAAGACTCATATTTTTCATTGACATAATTGTTAATATAGGTTAAATGGAGCTTAAATTAGTCATCAGCAATCATTTTTCATATAATTTAAAAATGATTTAAAGCTTGTTATATTTACAAGCCAAATGTACACACTTTTTTCTTCTACCACTTCCATTTAAGTTTTTATACTTAAGGAAAAATGTTTCTATTTCTAGTTTTACAATTAACTAAAAATATTTTTTCTACTAACCAGTCAGCTTAATATATTAAATAATCAGCACTCCAAAGGACATTATTAACAAAGAAAATGGGAAATAAATCTGCATTTTTATGATCCAAGATAATTGAATGAAATAACCGTTTTAGTTCTACTTTCTGATACCCAGAAATTTAAAATTTAATAGAAAATAATAGACAAACAAAATTCTATTTGTGTATATAAATAAAAACTTGTAAGTGTATATATAAAATTGTATGTGTGTGTGTGGATAAATCGAATTGGGTTTATATATAAATTGAGCAGTGTGAGTGTTGTGTATAGGCATATTATTGACAAAAAGGTGCAATGAAATATGCTACAAATTTATCTAAACAGAATGTTAGTTCTGAAAATAATATTTGAGAAGTTAAGCCTCATGATTAGAACTATGGGAAATCTAAGGAAGCACTAGCTATTGTTTACTAAAAAAACTTTAAAAAGATGACAATAGGCGTGTTTAAAGCACAGAGAATTGGTAGAGCATCTCTCAACGTCATTTGTGAGAGGAAATCCTTTTTTCCTATCTTCATCATAGGAGTATTGAATGCAGTGCTCTCCACACCCCCATTTGATCATAGTTTAAGAAAATGAAATCTCAAATCTTATAAAGTTAACAACACTGGAGCATTTCAGTTAGTTTTATAACAAAGTTAATTCTAGGAGTTGGAGTGAGAGAACATGTCTTTGAAGTTCATCACTGTGGTTCAGAATATGGTTCTTACTTGATAGTTGAGTTTCCTTTGGCATTTATGTCAGTGAGGTTTTTGGGGTCACCTTCATGTAGTCACTTAGTGAATGCTTTCTGGTATTGAGGATGGTGTTTACAACACACAGGGTAAATTATTTTTTTCTTTGACAGTCACCATGCTTCAGAGTGGACAGAGTTTGGCGAAAAGGCAAATTTAGCCCTTCCGTATGAAAATCAGGGACTAAAAAATGATTTTGCTATTAGCTGTAACTCATGATTGAGAGAGATTTTAGAGAAAGACAGAAAACTAGATTTGAAAAGAAATATTGTTCTTCTTGTGTGAACCATTAAAAATGCCTGTAATCAAATGCTCGAATAAACTTTATATTTAAAATATTCTCTCATTCTCCTCGGTTTCATAAATCTGATCCTAGCATCTATTATGGTGTCTGAATTTCCTGGACAAATGCTGCATGACAGGAGTAGTGGTAGGCTGGCTTTGTGATGCTGTCAGTATCTCTGAGACAGGTTGGGACTCAGTCTTCTCTCTCCATTAGGAGCACAGATTGAGCTATGACACTTAAGTCAAAACCACTTTGAAGATTTTCCTGAAAATGATTCAAAGTGTTTATTACTTGATTAGAGTGATTCTTCATGTCAGCTTCAATCACAATTCCTTCTAATTGTGTCAAACTCAGAAAGTTTATCATCCTCCTGATAAGGCAGGTGGGACTAAATATTTTCCTCACAGACTGAAAAAAAAATTTTTTTTAAGAGCAAATGAACAATTTGCTGAATCACTTTTCTTCTGAAGTTTTCATTAAATCCATCATAGTTGCTGTGCAGTCTATGTATCTGTAGTCTATTGTAGGGAGGGAGCTGTTAAATCTGAAACAAATTTGCCATTTTAAAATTAAAATGCTTTCACTGGGTTACTTTAAAATGCTGATTAAGGAGAATGGAAGAGGAAATGTGCTCTCTCATTTTTTTTTTTTTTCAGTTTTATTGCTTATCCTGTCCTTGCAAAGTCAAATAGCTGACTCACATTGCACTACTTCTAAATATTTGGGAACGCACTGGTTTATATGAAATTTGCTGCAGTGAAAACAGCAGTATGCTTCCTCTGGAAAGTAGAAATCACAGCAGGCCCAGCACCAAGACACTTGTGTCATGTGGTAAGAATGGTGGTGAAAAAATCAAAATATAAATACTATCTCTCTTTTTACTGTGACACCTCTTTACTAAAATTTTATGTAAAGAGTAAATTAATTGAAATAAAAAAAAAAGTCACTGAAATTAATCCATTATTTGTACTTCCTCCTCAAACTAGAATTTTACAACTTCTTTGAATGCATTACACAGGATGCATTTGTCAGCTTGGATAGCTATAACAATACCATAAGCTGAGTGGCCTAAATGACAAATATTTATTTCTCACAGTTTGGGAGGCTGGGAAGTCCAAGATTTGATGCCAGCAGATCTGGTGTCTGGTGAAACCTGCTTCCTTGCTTACAGATGGCCAGCTTCTTCTTGTGTTCTATGTGGGGAGAGCAGACGGAATGAACACAAATCCTCAAGTCTCTTCTCAAGACTTTTCATGGGAACTCCACCTTCATGACATAATTCTCTCCCAAAGACCTAACCTCCTAAAGATCATCGACTGGGGATTAGGATTTCACCATGTGAATTTAGTCAGAAAACATCTAGTCTATATATCATAGCATTTCTAGTTTGTCATTGAGTTAGGACTTATAGAACATAGGTCTTCTATTCACTTGGTAATCATTTCCTCATTTCTTTGGCAATTTTAATACAAATATGGACGACAAGAATAAATTAGTCCATTTTGGATCTGGGATATGCCAAGGTCACAATTCTTTAAGCGTAAATTTTGGAAATCACAGCTGGTATTGAGACCTTGGAAGATTTAATGATCTGATGTTTATTCATTTGGGTACATGCCAGGCCAAATTCTATAGCAGATGAGCTAAAAATATTGATGCAAAGAATTACCTAAAAAAATAATAGCTGTACCTAGAATGTTTTAAATACTTGTTATTACTTTTGAATATACCTGTGAGGTGTGAAATACCTGCATTTGGAAAGTTTATGAAATTGTAATTCATTGTACAGTTATAGACTGTGAAGTTATTTGTATTTAAGTGGGATTAAACATACTTTGGAACCCATCCTACTTTAAACTGACCAATTGTACTTCAGGAGCTAGTGTGCCTGAAAGGGACATTAAATATTAATCATTCTAAGACTCCCATTTTAGATTAGATGATCATGATTCAACATGGTTAAGGGTTTCACTTTGAATAGAGTGTTTGTTAAGATGCAAAATATAAAAAAGAAATTCCTGAGTTGATAATAAGAATATACCTTAAAGTATTTACTATACTCTACTTTTCTGTTTTTGATATTTTTCTATTTTATTCGTGTTTCATTGTTTGGAATGATTTTGCTTTAAATTAAGTTGAGAATAGCTCTTGAAACTCTCTGAAGACTAACACAATTTTAAGGTAAATCACTTCTCAAGTATCAGGCAGTTATAGCAAAGCAACACATTGTGACAAACTGCAGGCTTTGTGAACCCTGGAACAAAAGTTTAATAATGGCTAATTAATTTTTTCCCTAGGAAGGTTCTTGCACAGGATACTAACACTTTTTGGAAATGTAGATTTCTTAGAGGCTTGTTGGCTTCAAAGGGAAATAAAAAAATACAATCTCAAGAGGTTTTTCAATAACTTTGTTGTGGTGGAGGGGTGCTAAATCAATGAAGATATTTGCTAAATGAAAGGTTGGCTGTTGTCATGGACTGTAAATTCCCAGTCATTATTATCAGAAATATTTAAAAGATAAATTTCAAAGGCTTTTGCCTGTGTCTTGGGCTTAAGTTCCATATTTTCAGCTGTCAATCGAATGTTCCACTTGACGAAGTGCTGATCTCCATTCATATCCAAAGTTCTGAACATCTCTTAAACCCAAACCCAGATCTTCACCTCACTTGCCCATTCCTGGTAACAGTGCCATTGTTTTGCCAGCTTAAAAATCCTGAGTTGCCTTCCTCTCTTTCGTTTTAAACAATCCAGTTAGCCACTGTGCATGTCCCGTTCTTGCCTTTTAAATGCTCTGAAATCTTTGACTTTCATTTTCGTTACCCCAAACTGACTTGGGCAGTGATTCATGTCATTTCCACTGTCATAATAGTAGACTAATTTCTCTCTCTATTTTCAGACTCAACCATCTTTCAATACACATCTTTTAACATCTTAATCTCTTGCTCAGAAATCCTCAGTGACTCCCCATTGCTATAGGATATAACTATATATTTTTAGGGCCAGATTGCTTTTTTAGCCAAATATCAAAATATTCAAAGATAACTCTTGATAATTCCCTGTTCCTTGCTTCAAAATGTTCAGCCTCAAGGATTCAGTTCAAGTCATTCTGCTCATCATGTATAGTGTGGCCATAAGATCTACATGCATAGGCAACGTTTGACACATATTTGACAATGCTAAATGACTACTTAATGTCTGTCTTTGATGGTCATTGAAGGAAGGGAAGGCCACCTTGAGTGGGTCAAACAGGTTGACACATCATCCAGTATTTCCAATAATGAGGGACTCTCTGGATGATTTCCAGGGCTGGATTGGATGATGTGGCCATGTGGAGTCAGCTGTTCACTTACCAGATCTGAAGGAAGCCTCTTGACTGTTTCCACACAGTAATGCTGCAGGCCCAAGTTTATTCAGTGGCGAGATACAAACCGCAGCTGTACTTGCAGGTACTGGTAGAAGTGTGCTAACACTCCACATTACTGCAGCTTTCCACTGTACAGCAGTGAACCATGCACATTGTTAGGAGTGACAACACATTGAACATAGTATGCAATGCCACTGAATTTATTATGTATTGTCATATAATATAGACAAAGGCCTTTTTATGTAATTTTTCGAGTTTCTCATTTTGGCCATCCTTAGAATGTTCTTTTCTTCTTATGCAATTATCAAATTTCTTCCATTTTTATTCTGTATTTCCAAGTTGTTTTCTTTCATGAAATCTTTCCTGGTAACTCAGCCTAGAATAATTTTCTGTCCTTACAAAGAAATTATTGTTCTGTTTGTAGTGAAATATCCCCAAATATTAATTGATAAAAGTGATGTCCTTCCTATCAGTTTCAATTATTTTTTTCATTCGTACCCCATAATCCCCATTTCTGCACTCTGCTTAGACAATCAGACATATATCCCCAGTACTTTTCCAGATGATAGTTATCATAGAGCCACAGAATTTAAAACACTTAAGTATATTTTTACCACTTAAACATACATGCTGATGGCTTGGGTGTAAGACAAAGAAATAGGTAAACATTTGATACACGAGTTCTTCTTTTTCTAGTCTGGTTAGTATTTCATGGGCTGAAGAAGGGAAAGAGAGAAATCCTGTGAACAAGAGAGCAATTAGAAGCTTCACTGAAGTTTTGTACCACTGCCATCTAACTGGGTCCTTCTTTGAAAGCAGCTGGCTTGGAACCTGCTTATTATCAGGTGTGAGGCTGATCAGTAACTTGAGATTTTTCTCAGTAGCCTGTTCTTTGAGGACACCTCTCTCCCAAAGGCCAAGAATTCTGGTAGGACGTTTCTCAAACTATCTGTCATAAAAGACCAGTTATTTATTTATTTTTTAAGTTTTTACTTTCAACTGACTGCAGACTTATACTTTTATAAAACATAATAAAAATAAACTACTGGAAAAACGGAATGAATAAAACAAAGATATTTAAAAAATCAAGTCCAATATCTTAAGTAAATCAATAGCCATAACATTATCCTGTCAAATCACTATAGAAGTTTTTAAGTATTAATTTGCAATGTCTGAATTTATTCTGTTTTCACAAATAGTGGCCATGCTAGCATTCATCGGTGGACTACACTTAAAGTAGCACTGGTCTAGTTAGTCTCTGCTGTTAAGTGTTGAGCTAGGAAAATCAGAGGTAGTAGATGACTGAGAAAGCTACCACATAGAGCCCTTCAGTGCCTACACATCCAGGAGAGGCTGGGCAGGCTGGCTAATTGAAAAACCTGACTATCTCTTGTTGCCATGGAACAATGGTCTAGCATACGCTCTGCTCCTTATTATAGGTAGTTCATTTGGTACTTAATTGTGAATTAATCTCTTAAGAGATTTATTATATCGCAGGCTTAAAAAATGTTTTAAAATGTATTATTTATTTTTCTATGTTTTCATTTTATTTTCCCCAAAAGATCTTAAGATTCTTGGGTCTAGATAGTAAATTTTATTTTTCTTTGCATTTCCTACATTTTCTAGTTCAATGCCTTACATAATTGCTTATAACCATTCTGATCAACCACTTGTTCTGATCAAGCAAAAATGCCCATCAGTTCTCAAGAAAATATCGAAAACTTTAAAGTGTGTAGATCAATATGGGTTATTTTTGGTATTCTGGATTGTCTCGTGCATACCCAGGTGGAGAATATTTATTTAGGCTAATAGAGAAACGTAGAGTCAAGAGGGACCTTGACATTTTAAACTTTAGTTTCTTTCCTCATCTGTAAAGTAACCTTTAGAGTACTTCTAGGTTATTTTGAAGATTAAGTAAAATGCTACTTATATAGTACCTAAGATATACATGGTACACAGCAGTTATTAAAGTATTAGTTGCCCTCTCCTTAGAAGTGATCTTTTAAATACTTGGCCTTTATTGCAATGAGTATGTAATATAGGATTGTTAGTAAATAGAATTTTTTCTTTGTGTATTAATTGCATGCACACAAATATGGCTACTTTACAGAAGAAAATAGTTTTTAAAATCTTAATTCTAGCTTAAAGGGAGAAACACAACTACTTAATGAAAATGATGATATACATTTCCTCTCTTTGTTTTTAGTGCCAGGTTTATGACACTTTCCCTCCACTTATATTCCCCAAAGAATCTTGTGTCCCCGAGGAAACATCTAAAGGAGGCACAAATATAGATTTTCCCTTCAGAGATACCAGGACTGTGGACCAACATTTTCCCTGGAGAATCACTTCAATGAATTACTAATGGTGTCTTGCATCATTAACTTATCCATGACCTCAGCATCTTAGGGTGTATTTCCTGTTACTTACTTGTTTTTAGTAAATAGTGGAACTTGCATTTTGTTTTTAACCACATCACGAATTCATAATCCTCATTCAAGGCTATAGTGGTAAAAGGAAAAAAGGGAGTGTGTGTGTTTATTTCTTGGCTTTAAATTTGCTCTTAGAAAAAAATAGACAGAACACAAAATCAAGAAAGATAACTTCTATTGGGTCATTGTTCTTTGTTTCTAAAAGTTCTTTGTATTTCAGTGTCACTCCTGAGTTTGCCAATTTATAAGTGTTATTTTTAAAGCTAGAATGTATATACGAACAGGACTTCTAATACAAGGTATATACACATCTATGTGTAGTCTGGGATGTTTTTCATTCCTGTTAAATTGCCTAGTCACAGTGTAAGTTTCACCTTTTTCATAGTCTAACTGGATTCTCTATTATAAATACTGATAGCTGTTTTTCCTTTCAAACCTGTCATTGCCTTCAACACCTCAAACCAATTTCTTTAGATTCTACAACTCTACAATTTCTCTTACGTCTTTGAACTTTAATGCAGAGCCTTTGACTTCCAAAGTCTCTAATTCTATACATTGTTTCTTAGTTTGCTAACTACCCATTATTTATTTCTTTAGACGAGGAAGCAACTCAGTTTTAGTTGTGGTTCACAGTGGGGATAGCCATTTTTTGTTCAGCCCTAAACTACATGAAAAGTAGTTTTAAAATAACCCATGCAGTGTTTGTATATACAATTAATTTATGTTTAGCTTTACAGTATTCAGTCAAAACACCATTTCCCAGAATTAGATCTGTGTCTTTTTCCCAACCCTCTTCAGTAAGGTTAGGTTAAACATTTGTAATATAGTTAGATTCATTTGTAACAATCTGCATTCTGTCCCTGGATCCCCTGCCATCAGTTGATTTTGTTTTTTTTGTTTTTTTTTTTTTTAAAAACTGCATATAGTAAAATTTACTCTTTGTCATGTATAGTTCTTTCCAGTTTGACACATCTGTAGGCACATATCCACCATCACATTGGCATACAAACCATTTCTATCACCCTAAAAATTTTTTTGGGTGGCTATTTTGTAGTCAACACTCCTTTTCTAACTGCTGGTAACTACTGATCTGTTTTCAGCATTATTTTCCCTTTTCTAGAATGTCAGGTAAATGATCAAAGCTGTACTTTTTGAGGTCTGGTTTCCTTCACTCAGCAAAATAGATTTAAGATTAATCCATGTTGTTACATGAATAAATAGGAGTAGGATTGCTAGGTCATGTGGTAAATGTATGTCTAACTATATAAAAAACAAAATAAAAACGTCAAACTGCTTTTGAAAGAGGCTGTACCATTTTGCATTTTCATCAGCAATGAAAGAGAGGCCATTATTCTTCACTGTCACCAGCATTTCATATTGTCAGTTTTTGCCTACTTGGTTTTAATCTTTCTAACAGATACAGAGTTTTATCTCATTTTGGTTTTAATTTGCCTTTTCCTAACAAATAATGATACTGACCAAATTTTTATATTCTTATTTGTCATTAATTTATCATCTTTGGTGAAGTGTTCATTATGTATTCTAGATGCAAATCCTTAACCTGGATATAATTTGCAAATATTTTCTTTGCAAATTAGTAGTCCATACCTTGTTTTTCCATTCTCTTAATAGTATCTTTCATACAGCTGTCACAAAAAGTTTTAATTTTGACCAAGTCCAGTTTATCAGATTTTTTCTCTTGTGGATCATGCTTTTGTTGTCTTATTTAAAAACTCAAGATCATAAAGATGTTCTCTTTTTTCCTCAAAGTTTTATATTTTTATATTTCACACTTAAGTTCATAATGAATTTTCAGTTTATTTTTATGTAAAATGCAAGTAATGTATTAGGGCTCATTTTCTTATCTCTGGATGTCCAGTTGTTCCAGGACTATTTGTTGAAAAGACTATCCTTTCTCCATTGAATTCCTAGCTATGTTTTGATAACTGAGAAACAATCTCTTAACTACAGAATAAATTGTTATGGTTTTCATCCTAAATTTAAACTTTTCCCCTAGTGCAATCCACAAATAACTTTCTACTTCTTAGGATGTGAATATTTAGAATAGTTGTCCATCTTGTTTAAAGAAGCTCTTCACAATAAACATGACTGTGATAAAATATGAGAATAAGTACTATATTCAGAATATGTAAGAGTTATCTTGCAATTGTGACTGAAATTTCATATGATGGGCATTGCTTTGTAAAATATGTATCAAACACATATTCTACTTCATAGCTTTTTTTTCTAGAGAAAAAAGTTTCCTAAGTATTATTCACTTCAGCCTCAACTAAGTGAAAATAATATGAAAGCATGCTTGTCTCCCTATAGAAAAGAATGGATGTGAAAGGTAACATTTCCCAAGCCAAAAACCAAGGTGAATTCATTAAGGCCCAAAGGGTTACAGACTTAGAATAAATAAGTGAATGGGAAACCATCAAACTAAAAAGCTTCTGCACAGCAAGAAAAAACTGTCAACAAGGTAAAGAGACAACTGGAAAATACATTTGCAAATAATGCCTCTGATAAGGGCCTAATATTCAAAATATACAAAGAACTCATACAATTCAGTAACATTAAAAAACAAGTGCCCCCCACCCCAAAATAAATAAATAAATAAATAAATAAATAAATAAATAGGCAGAAAACCTGAACAGACACTTCTCCCAAGAAGATATACAGATGGCCAAAAACATGAAAAAATGCTCAACATTGCTAGCTATTAGAGAAATGCAAATCAAAACCACAGTGAGATACCATCTCACAATTGTTAGAAAAGCTGTTCTCAACAGGACAAGTAATAACAAATGATGGAAAGGATGCAGAGAAAAAGGAACCCTCCTACACTGCTGGTGGGACTACAAATTGGTATAGCCACTCTGGAAAACAGAATGGAGTTTCTCAAAAAACTAAGAATTGGTCTATCATATGATCTGGCAATCCCTCTACTGGGTATTCACCCCAAACACTTGAAAACCCATGTCTGAAAAGATATTTGCACATGGATGTTCATAACAGCATTATTCACAGTGACCAGGACGTGGAAGCAACTGAAGCGGCCTATGATAGATGATTTGCTAAAGAAGCTGTGGTACATATATACAATGGAATATTACTCAGCCATAAGAAGAGATGAAATACTGCCATTTGCAACAACATGGATGGACCTCAAGATAATCACGCTAAGCGAAATAAGCCAGACAGAAAATGTTGAAAACAACATAATATCACTCATATGTAGGATATAACCCTAAAAGCAACAAACAGAGACTTATAGACATGGATAATAGACTAGTGGTTACCAGTGAGTGGGGAAGGGAGTGGAAGGGGGGAGGTAGATGTGGTAAAGGGGGTCAAATATGTGATGACAGAAAGAAATCTAACTATGGGAGGGGAACACACAATGCAATACGTATATATGCTTCACTGTTAAATTGTACACCTGAAACTTACTGAATTTCATTGACCAATGTCACTCACTGAAAAAAATAAATTGAAAATAAAAAAATAGAAATAAAAAATCCAAAATCTGAAGCAGGCAAAACTCAAATGTCTAAAAGTGTCTAAACAGAACACACAAAATAAATCTTGTCCATGATTTGGAAACTGAATCAAGTTGGGCCAATACCTATCCATCCAGATGAGAGATAAATCCATGTGGAGGTCAACAAAGAGTTTGCGAACATAGACCAGGCTGCTATCAAGGCCAAGAGAGAATTGATACAGAGACAGGATACAAGAGTAAGTTCGGGAAGAGTTAGGGAGAACAAGTACATGGGGTCAGTGCCCTTTAGAAGTTGGTTTTATTTATAGAGACCAAAGTCCTGCCAACTTCCTCCCCCACCCCCATATTCAGCTCTTTCACTTTCAGTGTGGTAATTGTTTTTTTTTTTTTTTTTTTTTTTTTTTTTTTTTTTTTTTGAGAACATTATTTGGTACTTATTTTAGGAAAAGAGGGAAAAGTTTCAGAGCAATTAGCCTAGTTGAATTTCTTAGAATACAAGGAGAGGTTATTCATTTAATCCTCTTGTCAAACATATAGTCAATCTTTGCTACTTATAATCTCTTTTTTGGGTATTTAGGATTCAAAATGCATAAATTTACTCAATTGAACAGACATTCACAGATGGCCTAAGTGTGTATGGGGTTGTGGAAAGTATTTATAGTATAATAGAAACAATGAATGTGGAAGCAAACTAATTATACTTTCATTTACAACAATAGAAGCATGCACTTGAAGTGGAAGTACCACAGAAGAGGAAATGATTAGATCTGTGGAAGGAAAGTTAGGAGGGTGGTCATGAAAGGCTTCTGGGAGGCAATGGCACGTGTGCTGGTTGTTAACAGAATTCCTTCCCTAAGGTTTATAGTCTGGAGACAGATAGTTTTGTATTTATTGTTTAGTGTGGTACAATGGGAATCCTGGAAAATTAAATGAAAATTAAGAAGAATGAGAAAAAGGGGGAAGGGAGAGACAGAGCAAGGGAGGGAAGAAGAAAAGAAGAAGGGAGAGAGAGAGAAAGGAAAACAGGGGAATAATTGAAAGGAAATATATCACGATTTGAAAATTGTTGCTCTGGGTTACTGGACTGTTGAAATTTTTAATCTCTTTATACTTTTCTATATTCTTCTACTTTTCTGTTAAGGTATATTAGTTTTTGAGTTGAGAATAAATTAAAAGTCATTTCTTTAAAATTTTTTTCTGAAAGAGTGAGAAAAGTCAACAAAAAGCCTTTTAAGAGAGCAGAGTAAATGATTATTTTAGGATGGAAGACTAGATAATTTCTGAGGCTAGCTGCAAGAAGGTAACTGGCATTGTAATATTTCCTTAAAAAATCATGTGCCCACATGCAGAGTCCACTGCCATACATACACACATGAACTCAACTGATAGGAGAACCCTCAAACTCATTTTCTTGATGAGGAAGATTATAGAAAGAAGTTTTTAAAAAATCTATAGAAATTCTTGCTAGGTTAGAGAGTATAATTTTAGAGAGTTAAAGAAATAAAAATAGTGAAATCTGATTTAAATGGCTATTAAAATTCCTCTCTAACGGACTAATTTCAATCGAGGAAATTAAGAGACAATAAATGTTTCCATTTTGGAACTTGCAAAACCTGAAAGTGGACAAGTTGAGTGCCATTCTGTAAATCACATTGTAAATTTTGAAAATCAGAAAATTTCCCAGCCTTTCACGCTGTGTACTTTAGACCAGACATCATTGTTTATGCTGTTTGATTCCCTGCCTCCTGCTTGGATCAGTCTTCCTTATAAACATTGTTGTCTAGAAAGTAAAACTTGAAGTATCCTTAAAATAGTCTAGAGATTTGTAAATCTGGAAGGAAAAAATTATAGATCAAGGGACTACATTTTACCCTTGCCTACTTTCTCTTGCTTTGATTTATTCTCTTTTGCTTTTTTTTTTCTTTCCTATAAGTAAATATTAATGATTCATTGCATTTTTTGTTGTATTTTTTTCTTTGTAGTAAATGAAAAGCAATGCTAACTGCTTTTTAACTCAGAAAAAAGTAAAGACATGTGGAATATATATAAAATTGAATATAGTGAACTATAAAATTTTGAGCAGAAGAGATGATTACATGAAAATAAAATTGTTCAAGTAGTATTACCTAGTATATTTTATTTTATTTCCACTTTTTTTATGATGACATTGGTTAACAAAATTCATTAAGTTTCAGCTGTATATTTTAACAGAAAGGCATCTATATATTGCATTCTGTGTTCCCCTCCCATTGTTAGATTTCTTTCCGTCACCGCATATTTGACCCCTTTTACTCCACCCACCCACTGGTAACCACTAGTCTATTGTCCATGTCCATGAGTCATCTCTGTTGCTTTTAGGTTTACATCCTACATATGAGTGATATCATGTGATTTTAAAACTTTTTCTGTTTGGCCTATTTCGCTTAGCATGATTAGGTCCATCCATGTTGTTGCAAATGGCAGTATTTCATCTCTTCTTATGGCTGAGTAATATTCTGTTGTATATATATACCACAGCTTCTTTAGCCAATCATCTATCGTAGGGCACTTCAGTTGCTTCCGTGTCTTGGCCACTGTGAATAATGCTGTTATGAACATCCATGTGCAAATATCTTTTTGAATATGGGTTTTCAAGTCTTTGGGGTAAAAACTCAGTAGAGAAATTGCTGGATCATATGATAGATCAATTCTTAGTTTTTTGAGGATCCTCCATACTATTTTTCATAATGGCTCTACCAATTTGCAGTCCCACCAGCAGTGTATGAGGGTTCTTTTTTCTCTGCATTCTCTCCAACATGTACTTTTTAAATGTCTTAAAGATGCTGAGAATGACTCTTGTTATCTTTTGGTGTCTAAGTGGCTTATCATTCGAAGTTCGATACTTTCAGTAAAATATAGATTTGTGATCTTGTGATGACCTAGGCAATATTTATTATTTATTATTTTGAAGAACTGGAAAATATATTTAATGAAACAATGTAAAAATCTGCCATTATAATACCATTATTAATGGTACCACCTAATATTTACTGAGCATGTATGCACCAGGCACTGTTTCATATACTCTCCATGAATTATCTCATTTAATTCTTTTAATAATCTCATGAATATAAAAGTAGAATTATAAACTTCATTTATAGGTTAGGATACTGAAGCACAAAAAAGAAGCCATTTGTTTAAGATGGCTCAACTGAACTGGTAGAGGGAATTCAAAATCTAGAGAACTGAATTGTAGAGTTTCACTAATTAACCATCTTTATGAGATTGTACTTATCTTCTTGTTCACTCGCATACCCCATTGTCCATTGGAATTCACTTACAAAGCACGAGTTTAAAGATAAAACCACTCAATTTTAATATGGTGACCAAAGAGCACTACACCAGGGGTAGGGCCTTTTAGAGCATGGGGCTCTCTGCGGCTGCACATGTCAAATGCTGATGAAGTTGGCCGTAATCTGAAGGTATGGCCTAGCAGGACATCAAAGGTGGCTCAGTCAGAGCACTGACAGTTGATGCTGGTTGATTGCTGAGTGCACAGCCATGATTATTAACCAGAGTATTTACATGTGACCTTTCAAGCATGGTTGTCTCAAGAAAATTAAAGTCTTTACATAGGGTCTGGCTTCTCCAGAGCAAGTATCCCAATAAACTAGGAGTTTCATGGCCTTTTATGACCCAATCTCAAAAGTTATGTCGTGTAACTTCCACCATATTCTATTGGTCAAAGCAGTCACACCACCACCCAGATTCAAGGTAAGGAAACAAAGACTTCCACCTTTTAACTGAAAAAGTATCAAATAATTTGAAGCTATATTTTGAAGCTACCATAGCAGGAAACATGGAAAATTCTTGAATGTAACAGTAAATATGATAATATTAGTAATAAATCCTCATATGAAATACCATTATAATTAAAACTCTACCTTCTCTCCTGGCCAACTCTGATGATAACAAGTATCAAAATAATTTGAAATATTTTTATATAGAAATATATGTGTGTACATATGTAAGTATACACATATATCACAAATACACACACTCATATGTACTTGTGAAATTTTCTTTCCCAAGTGCTACCATTGCTTAAGTGATTTCTGCAAGTTGCTTCAGTTGCACTTAAAGTTTGTATTATTCTTTTTGCTGGCTGTATATAATTCTAGATGTACCATGGCCTCTTTTGAGTCTTTTCTAAATTCCTCACTATATCAGTGTTGCAATAATTTTTGATGTTATACCGTGTGCATTTTGTGAGCATCTCTTTATTGAAAATTTATAGAAGTGAAATTATTGGGTCAAAAAGCATGGACAGTTTTGAATTTTAATTTACCAATAGATATTTTTTCACTTCTCATTTGCCAGACCTTAATTTAGACACTTATTTTAATGGATATTTTCATATTATCTTTCAAAGAGATTGTACCAATTTGTACTGCCACCAGAGATAATGTGTATAATTCTGTTTCGTCTTACCCTTGCTAGCACAGTGTTATTAAGTCTATTAATCTTTGGTAAGTAGATAACTGCAAAATCTTTTGATTTCCAATTTTTGACTCTGAATGTGATTGAGCATATTTTTATGTTTATTTGTTATTTGTTTCTCTTTTTTAAAAATAATTGGTTACATACATCATTTTGAACACTTTTTTTTTTTTTTACTTAACTGTGTTATTTTGCAAGAGTACTTAAAACATTAGCGAAACTCTCCATTCAGCATAAGAATTGCATATAACATCTCTAGTTGTCATTTTCACATTGTTTGGGTATTTTGGCTATTCTGAAGATTCTAAGATTTTCGTTTTATCCATCTTTTATTTATGGCTTCTGAGTGTTTTGCCATGTAAATGAATGTCATCTTTGCCTTTTTTCTTTCTAGTAATCAACCTCACTTTACCTTCCTTCATGATTACAAACTTACACTTATTTTTTTCCACATTTATTTTTCAGATTTATATCTTTATTCCAGTTTAAAATGAACAAAAATCTTTAAAGTATTCACTACTTTTGAGAAGACATAGTGCACATATATGAATATATGTGAAAGGTACAGATGTAGTTCTGGTTGAAGATTAAATCCTGAGTTCTTATAGGAAAAGTTTATTTTTATTTTTTATTTAGATACACACAGATCTACACACACACATTATACACACACAAAATCTCATACACACATAGGCATCATCTTTAATCGACCTGCTAGGAATTCTTTTACCAAAAGTTGGCTCTTGCCTTGATGGCTCCAACCTAATCTTGACAGCATATAAAATCTTCCTGTTAGGTGGATGAGATTTGGTACAAGTAACAAAATGAAGAAAATTTACATTTATTTATTTGATGCTACAAACATGTTTTCTCAAAGATATTTTGCCTTTCTAGGTATCAAAACTAGCCTTAAATACATTATTCAATATTAATAAGATTATAAGATGGCATGGTTTGTAAAATGTTGTGGAGTTGTCATTTTTATTGAGCACCTACAATTAGCAGGCCCTGTTGCTCTATTACAAAGATTTATTTCATAGCATTTCCATTCAGAGAGAATGTGGTCTGAAAAAATAAAATGCATGTTAATTCAAATCACTAAAATATAAAGGAGTATGTAATTGCCAAATATTGGGATAAACAAGTAATTTAGGAATAGTCATAAGGAGTTGAGACCTGCTCTGTCATCAAGGCATTGATAGTTATCCCAAGACACATGTGTAGGCTAAGGTTGTGGTGGGAGACTTTTTCATCAAAGAGAAGAATAAAACAGAGTTCAGGAATGAAAAATATCTAGGAGAACATTCATGGGGAACAGTGACTCTTTCAGATTGGATTAAATGTATGATTTGGATTTGATGATAGAATTTAATAAGGCTATGGAGGAAGAGATTGCCAAAGCTCAAGATTTGAGACTGTCTTCGAAAGGCATTGAGATGATCTTTGTGGTTTATTGAGCTGCTCAGTGGAACAACCACCACAATGCATTTTAGGCAATAAATCCGATGGCAGTAAATAGAATACATTGAGGAGATGATGTTTAAAATGAGAGTTCTGAGGGAAAGGAGACCAGTTGTATTGATAAGGCAGTAGATAAAGGCCTGAGTTCAGACAGATGTAATGGAATTAGAGAGTAAAATGTGAATTTGAAAGTCAGTACAGTTAATGTATTTGCATACCTGGTCAATGTTTGGTGCAGGTAATGAATAGGTGCAGATAAAATTATTTTGAAATTTTTAAGTTGAGTGACTACAAAATTGTCAGAGAAGTTAGGAGGAGTGGCTGGTTTAAGATTGGAGAGTGGATTTGTTTCCAGATGTGTGAACTTTGAGGTAAAGCTATTGGGTGCAGCTTAGGAGACAGAAGAGTTAAGAGTTTGATCTCGTCACAAAGAAGATGAAAATTAAAGTGTTAGGAAATCATGGTAATTTATGAGCAATACAGTGGGCTTTTATCACAACCAATGAATTGCTTCCAAATATCAGAAGAATAGTACAGGAAAAAAATTTAAGGAAAGAGACAGAGTAGGAATGTTCAAATAAGTAGGAGGATAAATAAACCATTTACCCTTAGAAGTCAAAAGAAGAGAAAATTTAAGAAGGTAGAGACTATTAGGACTATATTTGTGACATTCACTGAAATAGTTTCAGTAAGCAGGAGCCAGATATCCTAGGGGTTAATAATCTAGTTTTGAGATTATATGCACAATAAGTGGAGATATTTTTAAATCAACTTTATTGATGTATAAATGACATGCAATAATATGCATCCATTTTAAAGGCATATTTCAATGAATTTTCATGAATTTATGCAGATCATCACAGTCAAAATACAGAATATTTTCATTACTCCCTGAAGTGATCTTATGCTCCTTCTCAATTCAGTCCCCTAAATTTGTTGCCCCAGACAACCACAAATATGCTTTCATTCACTACAGATTGTATTTGTCTTTTCTAGAATTTCTTTAAGTGTGGTAATATATAGTATATAATCTTTTGTGTCTGGCCTTTTGCACTCAGCGTGATTTTGAGACTCATTCATGTTGTTGCATGTATCAGCAATCTATCTATTCTCTTTTATTGCTGAGTAGGTAGAATATATTTTTGAGCAGTTTTATTAGTGATGTAGGGTATAGGCCATAAAAGACAAATACAAATAAATTTATTTGAGAGAGCAAAAATAACTGAGGGTGTTTATAAGCAGATTAAATGACTCAATAGAGAAACTAAATAGAGAATACTAAAAAGGAAATGACTTATTTAAAATAGTCCCAGAGGACTATGGGTTATAAGAGGGAACTGACCATTAAATAAGTGTACAAGTAGGGAATTTAGCCTTAGAATTTAAAAACATATAAACAAAACAAAAAAGAGGAAAAACTTTCCATTAACCAGAGCAAAGGAGATTAGATGACAAAAGAATCTAGTTAAAATTAAATTTTAAGGATATAAAGACCATGTCAGGAATTGTGGCAGAGAAGATAGTGGGGAAAATGTATGTCAAATGGCCTAGATTTTCCTTGTAAGAACATAGAAACTGAAGCCTTTCTCTGAAAGTAAGAAATAGAGAGTTAGTATTGAAAATTTGAAAAAAATGGATAAGGCCATTTTAACATGAAACATGGAATTGGCTGATGACTTCTTAGTATATTCAGTGTATTTCTTACTTATTCTAGCAACATTTGAAAAGTAAGGGGATATCAAAAACATACAATCTAATATTTGGAGATTGCACAATGAGAAGGGTATGAGATCAAAAAGTGAAGGTTTTCAATGTGTTTTACTGGAAGCAACATATAAAACATTAAATCTGATATCTAGATTGAGAAGTCCAGGTAGTTGATAGATGAGAATAAGAAGAGAAGCAGAGTAAGAGAAAAGGAAAAACAGTAAAGAATCTAAAAACATCTAATCCATTGAATCTTAGGTAAACCTAAGGATCCATCAGTTAGACAGACACCAGTGCATCCTCTCTTTAAACTAGGATCCTTTGGTGATTTATGCTTTCCTGGGTTGGATTAGAATGCTCTAAAGACTAAGTAATTGAAACCGCACGTACTTCCTCAACTAAATGTTGCATGGTATTCAGCCACCTTCCCTTTCTGTGATTCGGAGTTCCCAGACTTCCTATGGTCAAGTGCTTCTTATTTCTTCTTTGTGACATCCTTGCAGTTCCTGCTTTATCCTCGGCTCCCAATCTAGTAACGAATATCCTTAGGATAAAAATTTAAAACAGCTATAAATTCTATCCATTACCATTTATATTACTCGTATTAAAACTTCTCAAGCTTTAATGTACACATGAATAATGTGAGGTGTTTTTAAATGCAGATTCTGTTTCAGTAGGTCCGGGCTGGGCCCTCCTGAGAATCTGCATTTCTAGCAAGCTACTGCTATATGCTGATGTGCTTGAATCACACTATGAGTAGCAAAGATCTAGCTTATACGTCTCTATCTTTGCCTTTGCAAGCAGAAATATGTCAAGGAAGGATAAGCTCAAAGATATGATTAAACATGTAAAAGGATTGAATGGAGAGAATATTAAGGTCATTGGAGTTGTCAGCATTGTGCCATTAGATAGAAAAATCAACACAGATGCTAACTAATGCCGTATGATACAATGACAGATGATGAGGTAGAGAGAAAAACAAGACAAGTGAAGAGGGTAAAAGAATATGATGAAAATAAAAATATGACTGACAAGTACACGTAGAGTGGATGCTATAAATGAATGACCTAGACATCAAAAGAGACACTGTTGAAAGCTTGCCCATGGAAAAAAGTCATAGCAAAACACATTATAAACAAATGAAATTCATGTTCTGTTTTGTAACTTGAATCACAGATTCTGAAACAAACAAAAAGTAATTATTATGTGTGTTGCCGAGGTTACTGTTTTTACAATTTAAGAGTGTTTTCTCACCTCCAGATAGGAGAGCAAAACAGGAGTTTGGAAGATAACTTCTGAAGACTTTATAAAACAATCATCTTCTCGGTTCAGGGAATCCTCAGCTATTTTTGCTGAGCTCTCTTCGCTTGTGCTGTGTGTACCTTTCTCAAATGACAGTCCTTCCCTTTGTCTGTTTATGATTCTAGGATTTCACTAGCCTGTCATGCTGAGGCCCCATGCTTCTAAGTACCTTTATTGCTACTGAGAGCTTGCTTATAATTTTTTTGTCCAGCTGTGGTAAAAGTGAATGCTCTTAAAAAAGGAATGGAGGGATTTTTTTCCCTTTCTTATAGGATCAAACTTGGAAGAGAACATTGATATAGAATGAGCAACTACTTAGATACTTTTTTTTTTCACTTCCATTTACTTTGAGAGAGATCATTTGAGATTCTTTTCCACTTGTACTGGCTTTTCAAGTTGGATCCTGCAGTGAGGGTACAATAACCATGCATATGAAAGTAGCCAGTGGAGTTTTAATTCAAGGGGAATCAGAGGTAGGTTAAAATAGAGGGAGTGGTTTAGGGAACCCTTCCTATGCTCTTTCATACACACACACACACACACACACACACACACACACACACAACTGAAAAGAAGTGTATGTACAAAAGTCATTTTGGCTAAACCAAACACACTAAATGTTAGTGATAAATATTAACAAGATTACATTTATATAAATCTAACAAATAAATGCTTTTTATATCGGAATATTTGTTATATTTTGATATTACTCTGTCTTAGGTTCCCTGAGAGTTAGAACTGTGATAAGAATTTGAGGTTAAATAGTTTCTTTGCTGCTGAACCTAGAAAATACTGGTAGAGAAATGGAAAAGTAGAAATAGGGAGAGAAAGGCAGCTTTTAGGGGTTGTTATCATGCAGCTGCCACAGTGGGCAATTGTCTCTTAATGCCTCTGAAGAAACCAGGGAAGCCAGTGTAGAACACATACCTCTCATATCTCAGTGTTATCTTCCCATCCCCACATTCCTAACCCTATACACGTCCACACTGAGGGCAAGGGAGCTGGATATTTATACACAAACTCCCATCAGCTATTAGTTGAAAGCTACTTCCGCTGGAGAAGGAAATTTAAATCTCTGTCACTTCTGGCCTGCCTGTCACATGGTGCAGGGTAGATTTGGATTGCAAATGAGCCTCAGGCGAAGAAGTACATGTGCCAAGAGTTGGACATCAGGCCAGTGCACAGTGGAGTAATAATGGTGGAAAGATGTGGAAGGGGCACCACCAGTATTTACTGGGTATAATACTGAATTCCAGTTTATATTTGTCATTTTTTTTAAAGTATATACTATTCAATCAGAATTATTTTTGAATATAAAAAGGAAAGTAAAAGTAGCAAATGATTACTCTGTGAAGTCAGGAATTTAGAGATGTGAAAGTGTGAAAAAAGCTTTGGAACATGATTGTAAATGTGATTAAATATACATCCACTATTAATATTATTAGAAAACTATCAGACTTTTGTCCTTGAGACTTAAAACTAGGAACATATTGGTGTGTTTTCAGGGATCAGATTTTCTGATGATACGTTTTAGTCTTTGAGAACAACAAGAACAAAAAAGACATAGAAATGTATATTACTTGTTGGTGATGAACCAAGTTTGTAGCCAAATTGTGGTGAACAAAGGTGTCCTGGAGGCTCCCAGAGTGTGTCTACAGTGCCCTACAGGCAGTGCTCAGTCAGTTGAGTTGGGCTGGGCTGGTGTCTTGGGAAGCCTTAAACCTACTGCAACCAGAGTGTCCCAAGCTTTACCAACTGTGGGTAATGATGAGGTCACTTTAATAGGAATAACTTAACTTTGATAGGACCTTATCCTGACTTGCTGACAGGGGTCTTCCACAATTTTTTGCTTTCCCAATAGTGTTTCTTTGGGTTTCTAGCTTGCACATCACTGTCTAAACTGTGTCCTCCATGGACCTGCTATTTTTTCACTATCTTTTGCCAACCACAGCATAGTTTGGTTTAATGGACACTGAGTTTGTCTACTGTGTCTTCATGTTCACAACAGTAGTAAAACCATTTGACATGTCCTGAAAGAATGAAAGCATAGAGATGTAGAGATGAAATGGAGAATACAACTGAAGATATTTAAGTTCAGATATTTTAAACTCAGAAATAAACACATGGGGAATGCTAAGCTGGTACATAGCATGTACTCTAAGTTGCCTAGTAAACAAAAGCTCGCATTTCACTTAAAGCTTTATAATTTGTAAAAGCACTTTTTTATACTTTTTTTCATTTGGTTTTCACAACAGGCATGGAAGATGGGTTGTTGTTATTTCCATTTTATGGATGAAGCTACTAAAGCTAAAAGCAGTAGGTAGCTTGCCCAAGTTTGGAAATAGCTAACTCATTCTCCTGCCAGTTATGCAAGCCCATTTCATTTCCAGCTATACTAAACAAGTTCAAAATAAAGTTGACTTGTCTTACTCTTATTGTCATTGTCTTTATGGTACCTTAATTTGAATATATTTGACCTTAGAACTTTTGTATTTTTAAGATGACTTTAAATAAGTAGATAGAGATTTTTTTCATTCAACAGGCTGACATCTCAGGCTTTCTTTTTTTTTTTTTTTTATTTTGAGGCTGGCTGGTGAAGAATGTGGCTTTCATAGTCAGCAGAATTTAGAATGGTTAATGAAATCATCTGTATAATTAGATTTTTAAAAGATCCTAGAAAACATATGGTTTCTCTGTGAAGTCATTGAGGGCATTCATATCTTCTAGTCAATCATGGAGATATTCTTTTGTGGATATCTTAGAGACTTTAATGAGTAAAGAAGACAAAGCTTAAATTGAATCAAACAAAGATGAATTTAAATTATATTTAATTAAAGTCTAATTTTTTCAATCTTTGCGTCAGTTTTTTGAACATATACTTTGTAATTTAGTTACTGTCAGCTATACAGACTATATACCATTAGGACAGCTATATTACTAAGTTAAAAAGAACAAATTAGTAGTCTTTTTTATTTAAAATATCAAAGGCACACAGCTACAAAGAAATCTATTTTCTCATAAGCCCTGAAGTGATTAGAAATCTCTATAAAATAAAGCAAAATGAAATTAAACTATCATTTATCAAAATTGTCTCTGTGAATTTAAAAATCAGTGAAGATATTGTCTTAAGAACATTCTAAAGAGATGCTTGTCAAATGTTAATGTGCATACAGATTATCATATTTATGAATGAAATGTTATGGGCTATGAATTGATGATTGTGGAAGTTGGGCAATGAATACATTAAACTCATCATAATAACTTTTTTACCTATATGAATAAAAAATTTAAAAAAAGTTTTTTATTCTAGTATTCATGTAAACATAACTACATATATAAAGAGAGAGATACATGTGTAGATGCATGTGTCTATGTGTGGGTATGTATATATACATATTTTTCTGTGCTTACATATACTTACACATACGAACGTCACTTCTAACTAGAGAATAAGGTTAATAAATATTTTGGATCTGATAACTTGCTATTGCTACAATATTTTGGAAGAAATTGAGCTACCATATATAGAAACGAAAGAAGACTTTTATTTTTCTACTCCCTAGAGATTACTTTAATCATCTGTGTGAGAATTAGTTCTTTCCTAAGGAAAATTGGAAAACAATGCATTTGCAAGGTAATGCTTTTATGGAATATAAATAAACCATATCTATGACGATAGACCAAACATTATTAAAAATTAAATTCTGGTTAAAAAAAGCCCTCCAAATAACCATAGTGACATAATAGAAAGTAATATTTAGTAAAAGTGGTGATGGTGGTGGTGATGTATGTTGGGAAGGGGATGGCTGAGGGCTTCAGAGATTTAACATTGAATGAGTCTGTAAGAGTTTATATAATTGAGAAGTAAGATAAAGTTCTATACAGAGGTAACCAAATATGCGAAGACCCAGAAGTATGAAGAATATGATGTATATGGAAAATTCTAAGATTAATATTACTTAGGAATATGGAAAATTCTAAGATTAATATTACTTAGGAATGCTATGTCTATTAAACATATTTTAATAATCTAGAAAAGGAGAGAGATCAGATGATCAAGGACTTTTACCTGTAGGAGATGGGTGCCATTGATGGTTTTAAATTGAAAGACAGTATTTCCAGTAGAGATTTAGATGGTCACTTTTGCATTATTGCTATATTAATCTGAGTGAAATTGGGGGAGATTAGAGCACAGATAACTGTTAGGAAGTAATAATACTGTCCAGGTGAGAGAGACAAAGTTTGAAATAAAGACAGTGACAGGACAGACAGAATAAATTAAAAGATAATTAGGAATGACTCTAACTCATCATGTTGAATATAGTGAGAAAAGGGGGAAAAGTTATCAAAAAAAGACTCCTGAATTTCTAATTTGAGAAAAGGGCTATAGAGTACAGGTCTGTAATTATTTATCTATACTTCCAAAATCCACGAATTTCTGAAACCAATACATTTTTCATCTGTTTGTTACCAAAAATCATTTAGTGGCAAACCATTTCTTCTTTTAAAATGTTTGTTAAGTTTATTGAGGTGACATTGGTTAATAACATTATATAAGTTTCCAGGGTACAATTCTGTAACATGGCATATGTATATTGCCTTGTCAAAGTCTAGTTTCCCTCTGTCACCATAAATTTGACCTCCGTTTACCTTTTGTATCCTCCTGCCACTGCTTTCCCCTCTGGTACCCACCCTTCTGTTGTCTGTGACTATGAGTTTGAGCAGTTTTTCTTGAATTGATCCAAGACTGTTCCAAAATTTTTATTTATTCCACTTGGTATAAATATCCATATATTTCATGCAGAAATATTAATGTATTTAATTATGAGTCTTCACCCTAGAGAGAGCTGAGAGTGTTATATTATGCATGGTATGTGTGCCTCATTATCTTTATGAGATCCAAAATATTCTAAATACCCATCTAGTCCTAAGGGTTTCCAATAGGGATTATGGATTTATAGTACTATATAATAAGACTCCATTTATTAATAAGATGCCACCTAGTCTCTTAAGAAGTAAAATAACTATTAAATTCAAGTCTGACCTTTCTGAACATTATTTGCAGAATAGGTTGTAAAATGTATATTGTCAGGGAAAAAGGATTGATGATCAACTCATATGTGGACTGGGCAGAATATACTTTCAGTTTTCCTTTTTCTAGATTTGTAGTGGTTGGCTTGTTAATATTCCCCCAACAATATACATGAAAACATAGAAAGGGGAAACTCTAAAGAAATATAAACCAAGATGGAAAACATCAGTAATGCTGCTAAGAGAACGATGAAAGAGGAGTTTTCTGCTGAGCAGAGTGTTTCTAATGCACCTTTATAGAAAATTTCTACTAAATTTATTATAAAATATTAAAAAATAACACTTCTTCAATGTTAGTTCCAGAATAAAACAGAAAAAAAAAATACCTCTTTCAGCCAGGAAAAGAGCTGCAGAAAATATCAGCTCATCACCATACATTTGACTGAGTTATGGCAATTGATTCTCATTGCTTGTAGCTTGAACTTTGAGAAAATGTGCTATTGAAATATCCATCAAAAGAAGAATTGCTAAATTATGATGCATTTATACCATGTAATTCTCTGTAGTAAATAAAAAGAGTGAGGCCAATTTTTATGTACTAATATGAGTCAAATAATAATTGCACTGCAGAGAGTTAAACAGGCAAGGAAGATTTTATTCAAGACTATTGCAACAGAAGTCAAGATTATTTCAATAAGGAAAAGAGATGGAACTCGACTCTATTGAAACAAAAGATGAGAGAGTTGTGAAGCACTGGGGTGAGGTAGTAAAACGATGCTAGGTATGGAGTGGGGAGGTTGGTCAATTACCTTACGCCATCTGTGTTTACTAATTGGCACTAAATTAGACTCCTACAATCCCATAGAGACTTGGGGATAGGTGTGCTATGCTTCTTGGTGATCACATTTCAAGGGGATGGCTCCCAGATCCTTGAGAAATCATCCTGAGTTATAAAACTGGCAAGAGGTTGGGAGAAGATTTATATTTCAAAGAAACATGCTCTAACAAAAATGCAGTTAGCCTATAATTAGGAAGAAACTTTTTTAAAGTTTAGCCAGGCTGAAGGGAACATTAGCCTTCTTGGTTACAAGGAACAATTTCTCAGATTTATTTATTTTTTTGTAAATTATTTTATTGAAGTATAATATAGTATAATTGCACAAATTTTAAGTTTGCAGCTTGATGAATTACAATATAAACTAATTCATATAACCACTACCCAACTCAAGAATACTGACTGTTTGGATGTTCTATTTTGTTAAATTTTTTATTTCTTTTTACTTTTAATTTACATTTTAACTTTATTAAATTTATTGAGGTGACATTGGTTAAGATTATATAAACTTCAAATGTACAGTTCTATAACACATCACCTGTATATTGCAGTATGTATTCACCACTCAAAGTCAAGTCTCCTTTTGTCTGAACCACCTTTATCCTACTCTACATTCCCCCAAACCCAACCCCTCTGATAACTACTGTTGTCTGTGTCTATGAGTTTTTTCTTTGTTTATTTTGTTTATTTGTTGGTTTCAATTTTATATCCCATGTATGAGTGAAATTATGTGGTGCTTGTTATCTTCTGTCTGGCTTACTTTGCTTAACATGATATTCTCAAGATTTATTCATGTTGCCACAAATGGCAGTATTTCTTCTTTTCTTATGGCCGAGTAGTATTCCATTGTACCACATATATACCACATTTTCTTTATGCAATCATCCATCAAAGGACACTTAGGTTGTTGCCATGTCTTGGCCACATAAATAATACTTCAATGAACATAGGGGTACATATATTTTTATGAATGAATGTTTTCAAAATTTGAGCATAAATACCCAGAAGAAGAATTGCTGGGCCACACCATAGCTCTATTTTTATGGAAGAACCTCCGTACCTTTTTTCAGAGTGGCTCTATCAATTTACATGCCCACCAGTAATGTCGGAGGGTTTCTTTTTCTCCACAACCTCTTCAAATTTGGTATTTCTTATCTTGTTGATAATAGTCATTCTATCAGGTGTGAAGTGGTGTCTCATTGTGGTTTTGCTTTGCAGTTCCCTTATGGCTAGTGAAGTTGAGCATCTTTTTATATAACTGATGGCCATTTGTACGTCTTCTTTGGAGAAGTGTCTGTTCAGGTCCTCTACCCATTTTGATTGGATCATTTTGTTGTTGTTGTTATTGAGTCATATGAGTTCTTTGTATATTTTGGATATTAGCCCTTTATTGGAGGTATTATTTACAAATATTTTCTCCCATTTGTTTCATTGCCTTTTTGTTCTGTTGATTGTTTCTTTTGCCTGGAAGAAATTTTTAGTTTGATATAGTCCTATTCATTTATTTTTTACTTCCCTTATAGTTGGGGTCAAATTAATAAAATCCTAAGACCAAGGTCCATAAGTTTAGTACTTATATTTTCTTTTATGTATTTTATTGCATCAAGTCTTATATTTAGATCTTCGATTCATATTGAGTTAATTTTTTTGTATGGTGACAAGTAGAAGTTTAGGTTCATTCTTTTGTATGTTTCTTTCCAATTTTCTCAGCACCACTTATTGAAGAGGCTTTCTTTTCTCCATTGTATGTTTTTGGCCCCTTCGTTGAAAATTATTTGCCTTTCTATATGCATGTTTATTTCTGGGCTCTCAATTCTGTTCCACTGGTCTGTGTGTCTGTTTTTTCTGCCAATACCATGCTGTTTTGATTATTGCCACTCTATATTATAATTTGATCCCAGGGAGTGTAGTAGCTCCAGCTTCGTTCTTTTTTTCTCAGGGTTTCTTTGCTATTTGGGGTCTTTTGTGGTTCCATATAAATTAGATTATTTTTTACTATTTCTTTGAAAAATACTATTGGGATTTTAATGGAGACTGCATTAAATCTGTATGCTGCTTTGTGTAATATGGCCATTTTAATTATGTTGATCCTTCCACTCCATGAGCATGGAATAACTTTCCATTTCTTTATGTCCTCCTCTATTTCTTTATATTTTAGTGGCAAAGAATGAGGCCTCTAGTAATGGCTGACTAGATAATTCAGATAAGCCTTGTACAAATAAAAATTCTGGACAAAAATCTGTATTTAAAAATTCTTTTTGAAAGCAAAAGAGAACTGTTAAGTTAGTAAAAACTTAAGATGCTGAGAGCCAGCAACTAACAGAAATATAAACTCCTGCTCATTTGAAGAGTTGTTAGAAATGAGGAAGGGGAAAATACAATAAAAATTGGGAGAGTATGTAGGAATATATTAAATTTTGAGGTAGAGAGAAATTTTTAACAAAAACAATCAAAGAAATTACAATAAGAAATCATGTAAGGTTTGATTACATAGATATAAAAATTTTCTATACTATAGAAATATAAAAAAGATGCAAATGGCCATTGTGTAGAAATAGCTAAATAAACATAAAAGTTGGATAACAATATTGCTGTTATCTGAAAAGCTTTTGGCAATAAATACAAATAAAACATTACAGTCCAAAAAGGAGGGCAAATGTGAATAGGTGATTCACAAAAGAAGAGCCACAAACAACAGAGAAACAAGAAAAATGAATTAACCTTGAAATCAACTATCGCAAATTAAAGCATCATACCACTTATCAAACTGGCCCTCATATACTCAATATTTAAGAAATATTGGTAGCATTTTCACATTTATATTGCACCTAAGTATTGTAAATTGATACACACTTTTGGAAAACTGGTAAGAATGTTTCAGTCCTTGACCTACTATTTCTTCTAAGACGTTGTCCTTGGAAAATAACAGCAGTGGATGACTGTACATTTGGAATAAACTAAATGCTTTATAGTCAAGAATTTGAAAATCAATTATGGAACATTTATGTTGTTTGGCCATTAAATACTCAAAGTTTGAAATCATGTTAAAACTGATATAACGTTGCCTGAGCAGTGTGAATTTCTATATGAATAATAAAACATAAACCAAAATGTTTATTTAAATTTTCTATCTTATGCAATTATTTGTTTTCTTTGTTTTCTATAACAGACATGCTAATTTTAAAGAAAAATGTTCCTTAAAAATGTCAGCCTCTTCCTCTCTTTCATGGAGCTTTCTATAATCATTCCTTCCCACACTCTTTTTACTCTGAAAAGTACTATAAATATATATGAATATAATTAAATGAATATATTTATTCATACGTACTATATATTATACATGTATATACATACATATAATAAACACACACAGAGAGACAGACATATAGAGACATTCACAGACATACTTCTTTATACTGGTGATATTAAATTATTCCTTGAATTGTCATGATTTTATGCTATAAATATAACTAGGCATTAACATTCAATTAACTAATTACTTTTGTTTACAGTTGAATATGGAATCAAGACTCAGTAAATATTTGTTAATTGGTTAGTGGAAATTTGGTCTAGTTGTTTCAATCATATTCCTAAGATTTATTCTCATATGACAACACTCCAATTCATCAGGAAAAGGCAAACTAATCATCGCTTTTTTATGTCTATCTTGTGCTTGTTTTCTTCACATGTTAAAAGAATTATAGGATGTCTAGTTTCATAGCACCAAAGCAACACTAACGTGATTTTCCTCTTATCTATCACTGTTGTGTATTTTAGTATGTTAAGTTGTGACTTTCTGAAGCCAATGATAATCACTCATGGGTTGCTGTGGAAAGTTGTTAAACATTCCATGGCCAAAATATGTGTGTGTGTGTGTGTGTGTGTACACACACAGGAAGGAACAGACTGGTTTCCAGCTAACACAAAGCATTTTCAAATAGCATGGCTAATGTTTATATGGTAAACTACAACATCTTCAATGCTAGTGGGCAAGACTATGTCTACTTTGTTTACCACTTTACCTCAGTGCCTCATACAATGCTTAGCAAACAATAGTTAATTAGTAACTAGATGCTACCTAACTTCATCTTTTTAGGCATTGGAGGTAGAGTTTACTCCAGATGCAGCTTAATGGCTATAGCTATACTATATCACTTACCAGCTACATTGGGTCACTGCTAATTGCTATAATTGCTACTTATGCAGTAGTCCAAAGAAGAGTCTCCTCTTTTGTTAAAGTTTCTGGGAGTTACAGTTGCACCCAAAGGGAGCCTGAAATGAAAGCCAGTCCTCCATCTTGTTCATGCACATTAGTTTGTAAAAAGGGTTTTGTGTTGCCCTAAGAAATTTTATTTTTGCAGCCATGAGATATACAAATATGACATTTACCTGATCCAGCATGGCTGATATACAAAGTGGAAACCATGCCTTCCTAGATGGTTAAATATTTTAAACATCATTTTTTTTTGAATTAGGAATTTTTATTATTTGACTATTTCCATACTTGGTTGAGGATTTACTGTGGACCAGACACTGTTCTAGGTATTGTTCCATACCATTACTTCATTTCAACATCACAATATTTCTGGGTCCTGAATTTAACTATTTTTATCTATAAAATATGGAAGACCTAGAGCAGTCTCAGAGTTTTCTCAAAGCTAGATAGCTACGATGTGGCCAAGTCAAGACCGAGAGCCCTCTGTTTTCATACTACACTGTGCTGTGCTCCAGGGTTTAGGCCGCAGTCTGCTCTTGGCTTTCCGCAGCTAGCATGTGAATGGGTAGTCTCACAGATTTCACCACACATAGTGGTTCCTTTGGTACATTTTCTTTGGATTTGAAAATATCAGCTCCACAGAAACAGGAAAACTCAGTCACTTAAGTCTAATCACAGTTATTTAGTGTTTAAAATAGATAGCCATTACATAGGCAGTCCTGTTAAGTACTTTCCGGAAATACAGGTACAAAGATGTCTGTAACATATATTTAATTTAAAATTAAATGGTTTATAAAAATATCTCAGCTAAGACCATAGTGTAACCACAATGTTTTTAAACAAATCAACTAGAATCAATACTTCAGAAAACTGTCATATTATGGTACAAAATGACTGTAGGAGGCTGGAATAATGTCTAATGTGTACAGAGTGTTTTCTTGACTTGAAAGTACTCTAATTTGATTTTCCTGGATGTACTGAAATGGTGACATCAACATCCCCATGATTGTGGGTGAGGGGAGTGAGGCTTAGAAATGTGGATTTACTTCCCCAAAGTCACACACTTTGCTGCTGCCAATCTTGGAAGGTGGTCATTTTATCTAGGACTCACTTCATTCCATGATTCCAGGGACACGGCTATTCTTTAAAATTTTTTAAAGTTAAATTTTTGAAATTGTCATCAGAATTACAGTTCCTCAAAAAAAATTTTTTTTAATTCTGCCTCACTTTGAACCAAAATAATTATGTATTTGATTTGATTATTTACGTCAATAGAGAAAATTCCTGTAGCATTTGTTTTTGACTTATGATATAAGTATTAGACCTGTATCTTTCTTTTTCCTGCTCAGATTATAAACTTTATAGAGGCAGCAATTCTATGACCCATTTATTTGTCCTACAACACCTCACACAATGTCTCAGATGGAGTAAGAATAAAATAAATGTTTACTGGATAATTTAATTTGAAGACATTATAGGTTATATTTGTTTGCTAGGACTGGCATAAAGTACCACAAATTGGTTGGCTAAATGACAAAGATTTATTATCTCACATTTATGGAGGTTAGAAGTCTGAGGATCAAGGTGTCAGCAGGGTTGACTGTAGGCTGTGAGAATCTGTTCTATGGCTCTGGCCTAGCCTCTGGTGGTTTGCTGGCATTTTTTGGCATTCCTTGCCTTGTAGAAGCATCACCCATATCTTTGTCTTCTTCTTCACACTATATTCTCCCTATGTGTGTGCCTGCATCCAAATTTACCCTTTTCATAAGCATACCAGTAACATTAGAGTCTGTGTTAATCACATTTTAAAATTTTTTCTGTATTTCATTTTGAAGTATTGCTAATTCTAGAGAAACTGCCCTTTCAAGGCTAGCTGATTTCCATAGATAGTAAATAAAGGACTTGCCTGTCACAACATCTTTGATGTGCCAACCAACCAATCTAGAGCCCATATTCTGAACCACGTCCTTTATCTGGCTTTTATCCTCCAGAAGGCAATATTCCTTTGTCCTCATCTCAGGAACAGACATTGACAGTAGTTTCCTGACCTGCTGGCCTTGCCATAGCTGATTCAAACAATACAGAGGCCCACTCTCTTCTAGCATAACCTTCTCTTAACCAATTACCTCTGCAATAACCCTATTTCAAATAAGGTCATAGTCTGCAGTACTGGTAGGCTTCAACATATAAACTTTTGGAGGACATAATTCAATCCATAACAGAGGTCAATTGCACTCTTTTATTTGAGTTTAAAAAATCTGAAAACTTTATAAAATTCTATAATATATCACATTATGGTAAATGTGCGGAATATGCATTGGAGAGAATGATAGGATTAGAAAAAAAAGAGTACAGAGTAACCTAAGAATGGCAAAGAGCTGGAGAGATGATTTAAAGCTAGCTTTTATATGGACATTGGAGAATTTCTAATAATATTACCTGTCCAATATTTGGTAAATGTTCTCCACCTCTCTAACTTCATAATCTGTACTCTAATTTGTGGAGGGTACATTATACTCTCCTGGAGAATATTGCAACAGCTCTTTTATTGGTCTCTCTGCTCTTTCACATGCATTGTTCTTTAATGGTTTTCTTTTACCTTAGAATAATCCCTGCAGGCTAAGGTCATGCTAGCTGCTCCAGCAAACACATGGCAAAATTAAAGTGGTTTGACACAATCAAAGTTTAATTCTTATTTATGAAAATTCAAGAAAGATGCTTCCACTTGGCATGTTCTTTCTAGTAGTGATTTTCGTGGCTCACCCACCTTCAACATATAGCTTCCAAAATGGCCACAGAAGGCAAAAGGGAATGAAGAATTATGCATGAGAGGCTTTTATGAGTTAGGCTGGGAGTTGCAATAGATCATTTCTAGTCATTCTTTATTGACTAGACTTTAGTCATCTGACCACATCTAACTACAAGGGAGGCTGGGATGTATCTTTCATCTGTTGTCTTAGAGGAAGAAAAAATGGTTGGGTAAGCTGCAAGCCGTCTTAATGCATTACATTCAATCTTTTCCATGATATAGTCGAAGCTACTTTCCCAACTTATACTTTGTATTCATCCCTTTTATAAACTTTATTTAAGCCCAAATGAGATATTGTTTATTCTCCACCTATTTCTGTTGTGTTTTCACATCTGAGTCAATATTCAAGATTTCCTTCTACCTGAAACCACTGCATCCTCACTACTGGCTCGCCATGAAGATTTTACTTCTAAGATCACTGCCTTTGAGAAATGTCTCCTATACCTTCCATGACTTAACATAAAAAGATTCTTTTCCTCTTTTAGATTTCCAAAGCAATTTATCCACAAAGGTAGTGTTGCAGATAAGACAGCCATGGAAGTCTGAGACAGACATTAGAAACTAATGAATGTTTATATTCATGAAACTATAAAAATGTATTAAATTTTTTAATTAAATTATGAAATTTGATAAGTAGAAAATTGTTCTTTTAACATAAGAAAAATTATTCTTGTAGGAAGAATGAGAGTGATTCTATTTAAACTCAGATTCTACTTAAATATCTAAACTATTTCAGAGAAAATGATATAAACATTAAAGATTAAAAGGAATTAGAGGGGTTAAAGGGAGAAGAGGGAGTTAGTTAAAAGGTATGCATTTTGCCTGGAACACAGAACATGGCAAGGTCATAGAAACAGAACTGGTAGCAAATTTTTGTATGGTCCAAGAGAAGTTTGCTCTAATCCACAGAGCCATCTAGTCTTTACCTATGGCAGCTCATGTGTGATGAATGGGTTTTGAATAACTGAAAAATCTGACTCAACAAACTAACTCTGTTGCTATAATTTCATAATAACCGTACAACCTGTGCTTCATTAATTGGCTTCCAGTGTAAATCTGTTAAGAATGGGAGAATACAGAGGCCGCAAAGATATACACATTCGGCATTTGGGATTTAAATCGGTTTTTTATGATTTTATTTACTGTTAATCTCTCTGGGACTTCTCATTTTTAGTATGCTGGTAAAACTGTGTTGTTGTTGTTTTTTGTTTGTTTGTTTGTTTGTTTGTTTGTTTGTTTTTACTGAGGAACAGAATCTGGTCCATGGAAAATTTGTCCTCTGAAATCTTTAGAGTTATACCGACCTAATGAACAATATGTGTCCAACATCAATGGCCTGGGGCTTTCATATGGCATTCACTGTTTTCTACCTTGTGTTATATTTCCATGGGTGAGTTAAAATAGATTTGCCAAACTAAGTTTGAATACTAGATCTAAGAGATTCACCCTAATGATGAATTATTACTTGTTCAATTAGGAACCAAAATGAATGTGAGATGCACAGGATTTATTTCCAGAAGAAAATTGTATCTGGCTATGGGACAACCCAATCACGCTTTGCTTTAGAACAACAAACCATGGCCCACAGGACAAATATGGTTTGTGGCTTGTGTTTGTACTGCCAATGAGCTAAGGGTGGTTTTAACATATTTAAAAGCTGATAAATACAAATAAACAAATAAAAACAACAAAAAAAGGAGAAAAGACTATGCAAGAGACTATTTGTAGCCCACAAAACCTAAATTATTTACTACTTAGCTTTGCTGGAAAATATTTCTTAAACCTACCTTGGTTTACTGAGACAAACTATGATGTTATTACACTTTACCACTTATATTGTCTTGTGACTAATTTGCTGTAATTATATCTATTTCTTGAGATATGTCCTTGATATATGAAAGGAATTTTCTGAAAAGAATGTGATTTATAAACTTCTACAGATTAACTTGCATTTTATTCAGCATAGGCTTAAAAAAAAAAAAAGATTGTAGTTAGCACCTTACTCACTACCTCTAAATAAATGTACTCTAACCATTATGTTTAAGCAATCTTTCATTGGTTTCAAATTAACATATTTTATGTTCTTTTTACCTTAGTTAATGTAATTAACTTGGAGGTGCATCTTAGCTCAGTATCGTGCAGTTAAGTATGACTGATTTCTTCTCAGAAGGGCTATAAATGAGAGAACAAGTGAATGTTTTAGTTTTAGTAGTTCCATATTAACTGTAGCTATACAATTAGCTTTACCCTAATTTTACTTTTCAAATTATGAAAAGGAAACAAGTAGTATACATTACATAACCCTAAGATAAGCTTTTATTTGCCTTTACATTTTCTCACCTAAATCATCTTTATAGTCATTGACATTAGGAAGGGTCTTTTTGACTTGTTTAAAATAATCACTTGACAGGAGAAACATATTAAGACTGATTTGTTTAAAGATGAGAGAATAAAGCTTGACATTTTAGAGACATATTAGTTCCAAGAAAAGAGAATCTCTTAAGTGAAACATCACTAATGTGCTTCCAAAAGGTCAACAATTTATTACCTTACAAAGGGTAGATCAGAGCTACTTGATCTGGGCTAATCAATTCCTTTTCTCCTCCAATCTTCTTGATTTAAAAATCATTATAGGAAGACATATGCATATGCACATGGAAATGTAGCAAGATGGCATGAAGAGATGAAAGCATAGTTTTGTTGTTTTTGTCCTTTTGTGGAACAGGGACTGACAGATGGTTAGAACAGAGACTGAGCTGTGGTAAGTAGGTGGGACAATGCAATATTTGATGGTCCACCTCTTTCTTCTACTCATTTGCCTTCCTCTTCCTCTGTTGCAGCCTACCGGGAATAACTGAGCCAGAGACTATCAGGCCTTTTTTTTTTATATTTGCAATAGAAAACAGAGCTTTGTGGAAAAGAAAGCTAAGTATAATGATGATGCAAAAATACTATTTCTCTATTGCCACAACATCTTAGAAAATTATCATTTGTACATCAATAATTATCTCATATCTAAAGTGTATTTGCAGAGCCGAGAAAATTGAAGAAGGTTTCTGAATGGAGCACCTTGCTTGGGTATCTGTTGTCTAGACCCAGGGATCATTTGTTGAATTAAAAACATAATCAAGCTATATTTAGAAAGAAAATAGGAGATGAAGGAATTTACTGGAAGTATATAAAGTGATCTTACAGATGGTAGTACAAGAAATTCAGTAAAGTCTCTACAAAAGTATATGTAAGAAATATGTCACTCAGGAACCACTGGAACCTTTCTTGCCCATTCCCCCTCTGCCTCACTATCCTCCATGATCTTCTACCCTCTCTCTCAGTCTTTCCTGATTTTTCTTTCTGCCCCAAGGCAGCATTCTTTCTTAATCTATAGACTTGATTTTGTTGGTGTCATATTCAGATAGAACACAAGCAATTGCTTCTCCTGCTCTATATCCCTTCCTAGTTCAACCACTCAAATAAAACTCTACGTCTAGTCTCTGATTCTAAATTCTGAATGCTAACACAAGAGAATCTGATTCTTCTGTTTGGACCGACTGCTCAATGGTGACATGAATGTACTGCAATCTCTGAGGTGAAGTTACATGATCCATTGACTATGTAAGAGGCTTCAGGGAACTAGATTATCTGAAAAGATGGGAGCCCAGGGTGATAAAAGTGGCTACTGACATTTACATATTCATGACATTTATTTGATTTTCCAGTCATTGTGAATATTGAAAAATATTAATTCACTCATCAAATGCTTTATTAAGTATCTGGTATGGACTAGAGAGATAATGATGAATAGGACATAGTCCTTTCTTTTAAGGGATTTATAATCTACTGAGATTGACAAACAACTGCAAACACTTTCTTCTTACTGAAATCATTTCTTCATCTGAGTAAGCATAGGATGCCAATACAGGGAATTTTGGGGAACTTAAAAGATTTCCTGGTAAAACAATTGAGAGATAAGCCATCTATTAAAAGATGAATAGAAGTTAGCTAGATCAAGAAAGTTGGGGGAAACCAGTTAGGGAGCAATATAGTTCAGGATCTGTCCATTTGATAAAGATCAACTGTCAAAAAATGAATTTGTCAAAAAGCCAATTCACCAAAAGATCAATTTGCCAAACTTATGGCCAGTGCGTGAAATGGGAATTGGGCAGAGGAAGATAGCTTGAGGTAGTGGAGGGGTTGGGAAATGAATTACCTCTCAGTAGGCTTTTGTGTATTGACAAGAGTTAATTTCTAAAAAAAATATGCATAATAAAAATACAATGCCAGATACATTACTTATATTGGTCTTATATTAAGCCATATCCATTTAATTTCAATGGATTGTAGGCTTCTTTAGATCAAAGACCATGTGTTTTCTTCATCTGAATCAACTCTTGGTATGGTATTTTAAACAACACACATTTTTTTTTGCTTATAGCTTTATGGGTTCTTTGGGTGATCAGTAAATATATTTTAACTGACTAAGCCCTTGTGCTCATTAATGTTAAGTATAATAGACTTTTCTAATTCCCAGTTCACTTATAGATGCCTCTGTTACTTCAGGGATGTAAGTACAGGATTATTATACAAATTTCATTAATTTTTCATGCTTTCCAAAATAGAAAAGAAAATGATCCCTGTTATGTTAGCTACTTAAGATATTAATCAATGTAAAAGCATGATATATATTTAATATTTGAAGATAGAGCTTACTGATTATTAATGCAGGTCTCTAAATGAGTATTAAGCACAGCAGTGCAATTACCACTCAATGACTCCTTCCCTTGTCTCTACAGAATCTTTTCCAAGAGGTTGGCTGATATAAATACTGTAAAATTACCTTTCTAGTTTTCCATAGATTTATTTCATTCAAAACATCTTAAAACATAGCAAAATATAATCCAAAACATAACGTTCTTAATATAACTGAATATAATTATGGATAAAGGGGTTTTCATGATGCCTAGAAATTAAGATCAGATATTACATATGTCCCATTACAATGGTAAACAAGTATTTTCCTGAAAAGAATACTTATGCTAATACCCTCTTCATGGTAAGACTGAATAAATCTGAATAAATAATTGCCTTATAATTTCCACATTTATCCTGAGTTGACTTTTATATGTGTGTTTGTACTGTTGTGCAGTTATGTGAGAAAAAAAGAGAAAATGATTGTTCGGTAAAGATTAAATCACAAATGAAAGCCAAATAAATTAGTATACTTAGGAGGGTACCAGTAGGAACTCGATATTTTGCTAGAGATTTCAAAAATAAGTGTAAAGGAATAATATTGTTTCAGGAATACTTACGACAAATAGTCTTAGAAAAATACTAAAAAAAAAAATTGCCAGTGCATAGGAAAAAAAAAACAATAAATGGTTTGCTTATAGTTCTTGTTTGTATTTTTTATTCCCCAAGTCAACTTTATTATAAAAATATACCACTATAAATAACTACCAGATATAGAATAGAGGAATTTAAAATCATTACTAATGAAATACACATAGTATTTTTACTAAATATGAATGGCTTTGAAGTATTGATATACTCTACAGTTGAACCAACTCCTATTGTATTCACATTCTCTAATTAGCTTCCACTTGTACGTTTATTTTAACAGCCTAATTTTGTATTTATAAGACCAAACATGAATGGGAACATTTGTGACATGTCTATAAGAAGCTCTCTATTTTGTAACTTTTTGCTTTTCAAAGGAATGTGTCATATCTGCTTTTCTTTTTGTAATTCTCCCAAGATGCATGCATGTGTGCGCGTGTGTGTGTGTGTATATGTGTGTGTCACAATATTTTGTTCACAGTGTGCCTTAAGTAAATATTATGGGCTGACTAAATCTGAGAAGCAGGATGCTTTATGGCCTGTACTTCTCCACTGTAATACCATTGTCAATGACTCCAGGTGATCACTTCAAAGACTGAGACACTTAACATTTATAGTCTTGTAAGGTAGGGATCACCTTGTAATCTACAAATGGGACAAGAAACTGGCAAAAATCATTACAAAACTGGCAACATGGATTCCCTGATATCTCACTAGAAGGCCATCAACTGATCCTCTAGGAGACTTTTTAGCTTTAAGGACTGTATATGGTTCAACTCCTATTTCTCCTTGGTTTTGACTCAGCTTATACAGCTTATGGAAATTGCTGATCACTTTACATCTGATGATGATAACACCTCTCAGAAGCTATTATAAAAGAAAAGCAATTTAAAGGCCCTAAAGCCCATGTTTCTCGCCTCACCCAGGGACACTTTCCTGGGCAGCATCAGGAGATTTTGCTACCATTTCCTGTTATCTCTTTACAAAGTCCTTCACTTGCTTGTGAGATGAAGAAGACATGGATGAATCTGAACTCTACCCAGAAGATGAACTACAATTTTTTTAACCATTCTCATCCTGACCTTGTAAAAAACAAGGTTAGTATCAAAATCCAAAACAGTGGTTTCAATAAAATTTACTGGTAGCCTCTGCCATGAGCTTTCTTATATGCTGTATTTTAATTCAGTTCATTTTTATATCACCCCAGTAAAGTGTTAGTGGGGAACTGTTATTATGTAGATTTAAAAAAAATAAAACTCAAAGAGAAGGTAAATTATCAGTCTGGAGTCCTCAAGACTCCCAGTTTACTGATCTCAAATAGGAACAAAAGACTTTGGTGCAAAAGCCACCAATAGAATATTTAAATAAATTTCATAAAGCTTCATTTAATATCTCAATTTGTCTAACATACTGCTTTTTGTGTTAATGTTACTTATTTTTTGAATGTGTTTTTCCTCCAGTTAGCAACTGATTTTCTTTACATTTCAGTTCAAAGGGGAAATGCCAAAATAATTTGTCAAAATTATCAAATTAAAAGAATTTTCATCTTTATTTTATCAAGATAGCCACATCTACTTTTCCATTTTCATATATGAGTAAAAACTTTATTATGATTAGAAGAATAGAAAAGCAGTGTCTGGATCTTATTTAAACTTTCAAAATTAAAACAGGAATAAAGAAAAAAAATGTATGTTTTAAACATCTCTCAGTTGACTATGGAATTGCTATGCTTAAAGTTGAATAGAAGTGAATTGATTTTTTTTTTTTTTTAGTTTCCTAATTAAATGTATCATATATAAATTCTGTTAAGGCTGTGTGGTACAATGGTTAGGGCATGGATTCTGGAGTTTCCAGTTTCCTCTCTGACAGCTCCTAGTTTATGATCTTAACCTTTCTGTGACCTTCTATAAAATCAGAAAATATACTAGTCTCCACCTATAAACTCAAAAAAATACTAGTTCTTATTCCATAGAGTTTCTTTGATGATTAAATGCATCAGGGCAGGTAAAGTCTTAAAAGAATTTCTAGCATATGATAAATATCCACAATTGCAATCATTATATTTTGAGTCTCTTTCTATAAAACTCCATATTTACCCTGTTTCCTATAGTATAATTCATAAATTCTGCCTATACATCACATATATGCATATTTTTTGTTAACTCTACATTAATTCTCTTTGGCCTTGTAGTTAGCTCTACCTCATTTAAGTCAGAACTCTGGCTTTAAAAAGCTGTCTTCAGAAAATTTACTTAAAAATTTGGCTTCAGTTTTCCCATCTAAACAATGAAGATGACAATAGGATATGTCTTGTAGGATTAGCATAGTTCCTTTCTGGCACATAGTAAGAATGTATACCCGCTAGTTCCCTCTTTCTTTCCCTTTTTTAGTGTACATTGCACTCTCAGATACTAATGCTAAACATGAAGTCAGCAAGTCTAATTCCTTGGCTATGTGAAACCTGCCAAGTGAAACTTGAAACTATGAATATTTCCATAGCTTACCATCTCGTTCTTTTGCAGGGTACAAACACTCCCTTTTTGGATAGATCTTGCATTCAGCCTTATTATCAATCAGTATTGTTAATGATGCTGCCTTTTTAAGTATGCATCGAATAAAACATTTGAATCGTGTTATTTATAACATTTGTTTCCTTCCACACATTTCCCTGATATGAGATGTAAAATGTGATCTACACTGGGCAGACAATTATAGCTTGGTGAAGCAGAGATAGAAGAACAGGGGTGATGGAGGGATGGGGCAAGACGCTTCATACCATAAAATGGGAAAAATAATGTGAAGATGGGATTTTGTCTTTTGCTTGGGTGGTTTTATTTGCCCTACCCCATCAAAACTAAGAAATTCTGGGATTTATAGACATTTCAAAAGAGAAGCAAGGCATGTGAGATCTAGTCAATGAGAAGTGACATGTGTAACATGTCCAGTAATCCTGAGATGTGTTGAAGAGCAGTAGGTGGTACAGAACTTATATTTTTGCAGATGTTAAAGAAGACAGGCTTAAAAAAATTTGCAGCGAAAAGAAAGTTGCTACTGTCTTTTCTTCAATTAATATGCAGCATAAAGACAATATGGTAACTTTTAAAACCACCATTTTTCATTTTAAAGAAATGGTGAACTCCTATGGGAAATGGAAGTTAATGATGGGGAAAACTCTCATAAATTAAGACTGAGGAAAGGTTATGAGTAGAATTGTTTACTTTTATATTAAAATATCCATTATTGCCATGCTAGCTTGCCATGTACATACTTTAATAATAGCAATGCAAATATGTGATCATTTGTTTAAATTTTGTTATCATAAAATACAAGAGAGAAAAATAATATAAGAAGTCTAAAGGAGATTTGAAACATGCCAAAGCAATGCCTGTGTTGTGGTACTATTTTTAAAAGTTCTTTGCTTTTGAACACCTATAATTTATTCATTGAATGAAACAAAACCTAGCGTCTCTCTCATTTTACATATCTGTTCTATGAAAGCTTATTTATACAAATAAGGACTCATTAGTTATCTTTTATGTATAAAAGACTCACTATCTCTTTCACAGTATGCTTACTACTGTATCATTAATTATCCTGGAACTATCTTTCGTTGATTGTCCTTTCACAAATCAAGTTTAATATGTCTTTGCTGCAAATATCAATGGTTACCTCAATACCATAAATTGAGAATACTGTCTTCTTCCTTCTGAACATGAAATCAGTAAAAGCCCTTTCTCTATTTTTAATTTTAATTTTACCTTATAAACTTACTATGTGAATTTGCCAAAACAGGTTTTAAGTGTTCGTCATTCATTTTGGTTCTCTTTTCTATATCATGATTTAAATATTCTCATGTCTTTATGATTCTCTATGCAATTTCTTTGTTTGTTCCCCAGACTTTTAATACATATTATTAAAACATTTTACCTTTTTATAAATTGTATATAAGTACTTCATGGATAAATACTTGTTGAAAAACAACAGATAAATATATATGGTATAAAGTGAAAGGATATCCATTTCTGACTGTGACAGAGTGGATTTTATCAAGTCAATCCTCCCTTCAAACACAACTGTAAAAGCTACAGAAAATAACAATAAAAGGCTGGTTGAAACTGGACACAATAAATGAAGGCAGGACTACTGGAAGAAAGATGCCAGAGAAAAAGAACCTTCCTCCACCCCCCAAAAAGTGAGATATTTCAGGCAGCTTTTGTTCATCAAGGCATTTGTCTAATCCTAAACTTTATGAAGCCATGACTCTTAGAGACTGAACAGAATCAAGGTTCAAAGAAGCTTCTGATGGACAAGGTTCAAAGAGCTTCTGATGGACTCACAGAGCTGTAGAGAAAAACATTGGAGTTCGCTGTCTGGAAGAAAAGCTGGGGTAGATTCCATGACTTTTATCCGAGACTCATGAAGAAGTACATAGCAGAATCAAAGGCCAAAAGCCCACACTCTACACATCTCATTTTTTGATTGAATCAAGAGGATCTGCCTCAATTCTTGTTGAAGTTCCAGCAGGAAAATAATTCTCTGTGGAGGGTACAAACATCTTATGGAGCCTCTATAAATTTTAATATACATTCCCCACCATTCAATACAAATTTCCAAACATATCAGGAAAAATTACCAAAACCAAGAGAAAAAGTAGAGCCATAGACCACAGATTATTCAGATATTGAATATATAAAGTGTAACTAAATATATCGACAAAAATAAATAATATGTAGAATTTCACCAGAGAGCTAGGATCTGTAAAAATAAGTAGAACTCAATTTTTAGAACTGAAATACATAATCTTTAGTGAAAAGCTCAATGCATGAGTTGACCAGACAACTGATCAACCAGAAAAGAGTTTTTAGAACTGTCATACAACTCAGTAGAATCATCTGGAATGAAGCATTAGTAGAAAATAAAATTTTGAAAATATAGAAAAAAACTAAAATGATAAAATATGGTTCATTGAGAAAAGTCCTAGCATTGGTTTAAGTATAGTTCCAAAAGAAGAGGCAAGCTTTGAGTAGAAATAATATAGATCAGAGTCTGGGCAAGATGGTGAAGTGGTAAATAATATTGAATGTCAAAAAAAAATTTAAGAAATAATATAGATCAAAACAGAAGTTGCTCATAATGTTTGTATCATAGATTTATAAAATTAAAATGTAAAACTATAAAACTTTTAGTAGAAAATCTAGGAGAAAAATCTCTATAAACTGGATCAGGGTAAATGCTCTCATGCAAGCCACCAAGAGCACAATCCATTAAAGAGAAAAATAAATTTCCCTTTATCAAAATTTAAAATCTTTGTTCTATAAAAGACCCTGTTAATAGAATAAAAAGACATACTACAGACTGGGAGAAAGTATTTGCAAAGCACATACACAACAAACAGTTCTGGTGATATGATATGCAAATCCCATGCAAAATGAAAATGCAGGGTGTCTTGTTCAAAAAGCAGGAAAAATTGTCATTAAATTTATTAAATATATATATATTTTAATTTATTGGGGTAACTGGTTAATAATTTTATTCAGGTTTCAAGTGTCCAATTCAATAATGCACCATGTGTATATTACATTGTGTGTTCGCCACCCAAAAGTAAATTTCCTTCCATTAACATATATTTGACTTACTTTATCCTTATCTACCTCCTTCTTCCCCCTTTTCCCTCTGGTAAACTGTTGTCTGTGTCTATGAGTTTTTGTTTGTCTTGCCTGTTGGTTGCTCTCAGTTTTATATCCCACATATCAGTGGAATTATGTGGTTCTCACCTTTTTCTGTCTGGCTTATTTCACTGAGCATGATAATCTCATGCCCATCCATGTGGTTGCAAATGTAGAACTTGTCTCTATTTTTCACAGTTTTTATCCTAATATTCATGTTTAAAAAAAAATATTTTTAGAGCAGCTTTAGATTCATAGCAAAATTTAGTGGAAGTACAGAGATTTCCCATATACTCATGGCCCTCACACATGCATACCTCCTTTATTATCAGCACCCCCACCAGAGTGGTACATTTATTATAACTGATGAATCTTCACTGGCATATAATGATCATCTAAAGTCCATAGTTTACCTTAGCTTTCAATGCTGGTGTTGTACATTCTGTGGTTTGGACAAATGTATAATGACATATCCATCATTATTATATTATCCAGAGTATTTTCAGTGCCCTAAAAGTCCTCTTTGCTTTGCTTAGTCATTGCTCTAGTCTCTCTCCAACTCCTGGAAAGCACAGTTTTTTCCTGTCATCATAATTTTGCTTTTTTAAGAATGGCATATAGTTAGAAACATAGTATGTAGCCTTTTCAGATTGCCTTCTTTCACTTAGTGATATGCATTAAATTTTCCTACATGTATTTTCATGAATTGATAGCTCATTTCCCTTTGGCGCTGAATAATGTTCTATTATCTGGATACATCACAGTTTGTCCATTCATCAACTGAAGAATATCTTGGTTGATTCCAATTTTGGCAATTATGAATATAGTTATATTCATATGCAGATTTTTATTTGGACATAAGTTTTCAACTCCTATAAGTAGATACCAAGGAGCTTGATTGTTGCATTATATGGTAAATGTATGTTTAGTTTTGTTAAGAAACTGTCAAACTATCTTTTTTCAGTGGCTGGACCATTTTGCAGTTCCACCTGCATTGGATGAGAATTCCTGTTACTCCATATGCTCATCAGCATTTGATGGTGTCAGAGTTCCTGATTCTGGTCATTCTAATAGGTGCATAGTGATATCTTGTTGTTTTAATTTGCATTTTCTTGATGACTTCTAATGTGGGACTTATTTTCACATGCTTATTTGTCATCTGTATATCTTCTTTGATGAGGTATCTTTTAAGGCCTTTGGCACATTAATTAGATTATGTTGTTATTTTTGAGTTTTAAGAGGTCCATGTATGTGTGTGTGTGTATATGTGTGTGTGTGTGTGTGTGTGTGTGTGTGTGTGTGTGTATTTTTTTCTCTTCATTACTTTTATTTATGCAAACAGTAATTTTTCACATAAACAGTGTGGTTAGTAACAGTTGTCAAAATAAGCAGTCTTGTTTATCATTTCAAAAAGGATTTAATGTTTCTATATATTTGGATAATGGTCCTTTCTCAGAAGTATCTTTTGCAAATATTTTCTCCTAGTGTGTGACCTGTCTTCTCATTCTCTTGATATTCTTTTTTGCAGAGCAGAAGTTTTTAATTTTAATGAAGTTCAGTTTATCAATTATTTCTTTTATAGTTTGTGCCTTTGGTGTTACAACTAGAAATTATAAAGCAATTTTCATGTATAAAGAATGTGACAAGAGAGGCAGAGAGAAGTCTTTTTTTCCAGTTTTCTGACAAGTGACATTTCTAAACCACTGATCTATGGTTTATAAAGTGAGGTAAACTTTTCTATTTCTTATGGTTAAAAATGTGCTTTTTCTCTAGTTCCACCTATTTTAGCACCTGGAGCACAGTCTATAGAATTTCCTCTGGGAGAATGGCGTATTTTAATGTAGATATTCTTATTTACCAAGGCTGATCTTTCTTCACATATTTTGTTTTGTTTGTTCACTAATATTTCTAAGATAATAAAGAGGAAACTATGGTTCCATTAAACAACTGCCCTTGTAACCAGGTAAGAGGAAGCTGCCTGTCTTATGGAGGAAGAAGGAGGAGCCACTGTTAGGTTTAATCAGGAAGAAGCTGCAGAGTGAGGGATCCGCAGTTTTATGGGAGGGAAATCCTTGTTATGTTCCTCAGTCTGGTATGGCTGCAACGTAAAGCAAATGGGCATGAAAATGGGATAGAAATCTTCTGTTACCCACATATTCATCACTTCCTTGCTGTCATAGTCTTTTTATTGGCTATAATGTCTTGCTCCCTCAGGGACTGACACAGTGTAACCTGGCTGAAGCCAGGAAAGTCAATCTCTACTTTTCACAGATCCCTAACCCCAACCTATGACAGAGGGGTGATACCCAACAGATTGTAACCTGGATCAGGGAAAAGTGAGAGTCAGACCTGTGCTGAGTCACGAAATGTACTGTGGCAGTGGGAGCCCAGGGTCAAGATGACCAACAACATTCCCCACCCCAAGATACAACAGAGCATATGTGTCCATCTCTGACCCTGCACCCTGCCTATGCCCAGGCCCCCACCAGGGGTAGAGGGAAGAATGCAGCCCTTCTACAAACACAATTCAGTCATCGCTCTTGGCAGAGGGTGACAACAGCTGCAATGTGAGGTTAGGTGTCAGCAGGTCTAGGACACCAGAGAGTAGGGATTGGACAGCCAAGGACATTTCCTGGGAAGGCACAAAGGTGGCATCTAAGTCAAAACCTTAAACCCTTATTGCATGCTTCATTGTCCCATTGGAGTTCACTTGCAAAAAAAGAAATCATATTATTAAGAATTTCAAGATAATGACTGTAGAACATTAAACTCTAAGAACAGGGCCACTCTTAGTGTGAAGCTCATATGACTGTACCTGGCAAATGACCTTGAAGCTGGACCTGCCAAAAAGAGACTTGTTTTCAGAATATGTACATATATATTAGGTATATATGTATATCTTTACATTTTAACTTCTAAAATTCTCTTCTATGGTATTTCTGTTGTGAATATGATGGAAAAGCAATATTTGGGTTATGAAACTATTGTTCAAGTATATTTAAGAAAGATAAAGATTTTGTTAGTTTTGGGAATTATAACTGAACTGTTGTCAAATGTTAGCACAGCTTATCTGGTACTGGTCCTCACTGCCCTTCCCCCAGGGGAGTTGTTTTGTTTTCATATTTAAAAACAAAATATATTGATTCATGTGTAAATTGCATGTTATTTGACATCCTTCTTATGTAATGCACTATTCCACCTATCCACTCTTCCATTTAGAGTTGGACTGAAAGCTGTAGGATTTATGACAAATGTATTATATCTAATTGAGTTTAATATTTTTATTAGCGTCTATATAAATATGGCATCTTCTACATTAGAAAATATATATCTTCTACATTAAAATTATATATACACACATTAAATATATAATAAATTAACTTAATTTAAAAATATCAATAACCATGACCTAATAGTTAACATGCACTCAGCAAGAAATTATAAACCTGCTTTTTTAAAAGATGGTTAAGGTTCCAAAATTGCCATGCATACATGAGTAAAGTGCAAGAATATGTATTTCACAAAGAGGAAATTCTATTAAACACATGTAGAGAAATATTCTACCTCCTAATAAAATAAAAATATTTATAGATATACGCTATAATGTCCCACCCATTTCACTAGCAAAATTAAAGATAAAATATAATACCCAATGATGACAAAAGTTCAAAGAAACTGACATTCTCACACCTTCATTGTAGTGTAAGAATGAGTAAAGTTATTTTGAAAGCCACTTAACAACGTAAATTAAAAACTTAAGTTGTTCATAGTCTTTTGAAATAATATTTACATATCTGAGCCTCTTACTTAAGGAAATTATCCAGAATATATGAAAAATAATGTAAACATCAAGATTTTTATTCTGGGCTTATTAATAAAAGAGAAAAAATTTGAAAAGAACCTAAATATAGGTTCTTTCCCAAACATTCCCATGGAACATTCCCAAAGTTCCATGGAACACTAGATTATATAAATAATACAGCTTTGTTATAAAAAGGTTCTGTGATCAAATAAATTAGGAAAATCCTACAAACTATATTCTTCATTCAAAAAGTCACCAGAAAAATCTATATATTAAAGATTCTAAGATTCTAAGATTTCTGTCCTGCAGGAATTTACCTAACTTTGTTTAACCCAGATTTTTCCAAACTAATTTGTCCTACAATCTCATACTTCCTATGTAATAACTGTTAATACTTTATATAATGAATTTTGGGAGAAATAGTATTAGAATAATTGTGTTAAGATTTTAATGTTTTCCTTATTTCCAAAAATGGTATGATTGCATTACTTTATAATAGGAGAACACATAAGAAAAAAATGACTAAGCTCAAATTACTACCCTAAAAAGTTTATAATTTATTGGAGAAAGCTATTTCTAATTAATAAAGGTTGCTTTGTAAAAGGGTTATGTTAGCTTTATGAATGAACTTCTAAATTAGCAAATTGATAGGAAAATTCATTCTGCCTGCAGGGAAAATGTTGGAAGAAAGTAAGTAAAGGGCTTCCTCAAACTGGTTGAGATATTAACTATCCATCAAGAGAATTATTAATTTTCTAACCACTAAAATTTAACAATTTCTTGTGAATGTAGAGTGGTATAAACAGTTATTCTTACCTTATCTGAGATTAAACTCTTCTTCAGATATGTGGAAATATAAGCTGTAGAGTCATAATAGAAAATACTTGGGCTTTGGTATTAAATAGACCTATGTCTAAAACTTGGTTTGTTTCTTGGTCAATGTTCCTGAAAACTTGATTATAAAAACAACAAAAGCAAAGTTGTTAAAGGATTAGAGAGAATAGTTATTAAGTCTTTCACAGTGCCTGGTTCTCTAGAGGTGTCTCTAAGTGGTAGCTATCTTCATCATCATCATCATCATCAACCCTGTTAAGTTCCAAGTGACTTAAAACCAAAGTATCTGAGCAGAAAAAAAAAAAGAGAGAGAGAGAGAAATTTATTGACACTTGTAAATGAGAAGGATAAGATACTGGGTAACTTAAAGAGGGAAAGAAAAAGTCACAGTAGGGCTCAGAGGTTAAACACTTCTGCCAAAATTTTGTTTTCTTTTCTGCTTCGCATTTCTTCATGACTCTACCAAACATCAGCATTAATTATCAATCTTTGTGCAACAGAGTATTCTAAAACTTGGCAACATAAAACAATAAATATTTATTATCTCACACATTTTCCGTAGGTTTGAATTTGGGAATATCTAAGCTAGATTGTTCTGGCTCAGGATTTCTCATGAGGCTGTGGTCAAGATGTTGGCTATAACATCAGTAATCTCTTGAAGGCCTGATTACGACTGGAGGGTCAATTTACAGGGTGGTTCACATGGATGGCTGGTGAGTTGTGGCTTGCTCTTTGCAGGAGACCTCAATTCCTTGCCGTGGGTGCCTCCTTGAAAAGCTGCTTGAGTGTCCTCACTATGTAATAGTAGGTGTCTCTTCCCAGAAGATGATTCAAAAGGGTACAAGGCAGAAGCTTTATGATCTAGCCTGAGGAGTCACACAGCATCATCTTTGCAATGCATCCCGTTAGTTGTGTATGTTAGCCTTATTCGTTGCGAAAGGGGACTACACAGAAGCATAAATACAAAGAGGTGAGGATCTCTAGGACTGGTTTTAGAATCTGACTAATATCGCGTCATTTTCTTAGGCTACAATAGGATTTCTTTAATCAGGGGGAAGCAATAGCTGTTGACAGTTAACACTGGCACCATAGCTTGCAATCTAGAGAAAAGAAGGTAACTCTGTCTTAACAACTAAACATCAAATCTCACAGGTCTCTGACTGGCTCAGTTTTGAGTCATATGTCTTCCTCTGGAACAAGTCACCATAATTTCTTAGTCTGGGTTCATTCTCCTAACCCTGGGGTCCAGAAGCATGGTCTGTGGTTGATAGACTCACTTGAATCATGTAAGTGCAGTTGAGAGGAAGGAATTAGTGCAGGTTTTTGAGGATAGGCAGAAGAAAATTACATTTGCTTTATCATTATTATACTAAAATCTACATGGGAGAAGGTTCTGTATGGTAAGAATCTTGATTTGTAATATAGATCTGGGAATTACTATTGAATTTTTAGAGACTGGCACTTTAAGATGACTCTGTAAGTATCAGCAGTAAGATATGTGTACATTTTCCTTATGTTTCTCATAAAGTGTAAATTTGGAAAAGCTTGTAATAATGTCTGTGTCATTTTATTTATTCACTGAAATGCTTTTAATTATAGACTATTTTAATTATATTTTTAGACTATGCATCAAAAACATTTATTTATTAATAGTGTATTATAAGTACTACATATTTTACTCGTGTCCTTTTGTTTTTCAAAAAAAGTATCAGCTTAAAGACTTAGAAACCATAGATATACAAAAACAAAAAGTTCATATTCTATCATAATATTCTCAAACTAGAATTAACTCTAAAAGAATATGCTGTAGGGATACCTCTAAGCGATCACATTAAACAAAATAGGTTTTAAAAGTCAGTACAGTTTACTATTTAAAAGTATTTTTAACTAGACCAATAATAACTATCTAGCCCAATTAACAATATAGAAAGCAATTTCTGCTTTTCACTCCTATGTTTATAAAGAAAATAACACAGTGCTTAATTTATTACTATGTTGAATCAATAATTAAAATAATAATTACTTCAATTTTTATTAAAATTGAGCATATATCTTATAGATGAATAAGAATTGTCATGTAATCTGAGGGGAAAAAACTTGTTTGAATATGAATTTTAGGTATTTTTCAAGCTTTTTTGAGAAATTTTAGAATTTCACAGACTATTCTTTATAAATAATCATTATAAAATGGTAAGTCATGCTGTTGTTTTTTTTTTTAAATAGCTTAAATTATACCCCAAATTACAAGAATGGAAAGCTATCCATTATCATATTACTTGTCATTTTCTATAGATTGACATGTTTAAACGATTGCAACTTCTTGAAGAAATACTGGAGAAGCATAATTCATAGAGATCAGTTATATATATCCATATTTGATTTTACCTCAATATCAAGTTACTCATATAGTTCCAGTGGGTTTATTTTATATTGCTAGGTTATTATTTATGTAACCTTGACCCTTCATGACTTATGATATTAGCAAATGCTTTAATGAACTTGTGAATGCTAGACATTACAGTCAATAACCACAGCAAACCCTTAACACATATATTTGGAGAAATTACTTCTAGACACCTCTAAAATAACTTTTTGCTCATTTAAAATGAACTCAAGCTTACCAACATATGAATTAAAAATAAATTAGTAACAGAAAATAATTATCCTTAAAAAATCTATTTACTGTACCTCAAAAATGTAGCTATCATCACAGAGGGTATAAGTCAAAATAAAATTAATACATGCCCCAGGATCTGAGCCCAAGGGATGTACTATATCATGGACAGAATGTCACTCTAAACTTCAAATTTCCCATCTTGTAGGTTTGCTTTTCAACTTCAACTGTTTGAATATTATTAATATATTTGCCCACAAGTAATTGTTTTTGAAATTACTCCTCAGCAGTAATATAAAATCTCAAACTGTGATAGCAACACTACCAAGAATACTGTTTTTATTGCTTCGTTGCACCCACTGGGCCATTTTTATGGTTGAATTTAATCAGTAAGTGTTCATTTTCCAAACAATGCAAACACATCAGGGCAAAAGTGTTAGAATTAAAGAATATTAGAATAAAGAATGACAGATGGCATATAAGGGTTAACATATACAAAGCTCCATAAGTAGAGCTCACTTTCTCGGACATCCTAATATCATCTGGAAGGCAGGACTTGTGCTTAACGAACAACAGAGCACCTCCAACAAGACATAAAGCAATACAGAATCATCTAGTTAGGTTCCCTGTCTATTCACTGATGCTTTTGCAGATGCCAAGCAAAACAACTTGGAGATATTTAAGTTTGACTTATTGTCAGTCACCTAAAGAGAGATATGCAAGACAAGTCTAAAAATGTAAAATTTGTGATGGTGAAGAAGATGGTATATATTCCTATAAAGCCTTTTTCTAGATAATGTGAATCACTTTATTAAAGCTTTAGGTCTACAAATCCACAAACCCATCTATATCTGCCCAATATTATCACAACTCCCTCCCTACCTTTCTCCCTTCCTCCTTTGGGTTCCCCCGATTCAAATCTCCCCTCAGTGATCACTTCCCCATTTAAACAGAAGATTGAATACTATGAAGTAGCATAGGCCTATGAAATTTAATGTTATTTTAAAAATTATGCATATGTATAAATGTAAGTGTATATATAGAGAGCTGTAGGAAAGCTTTCATATTTTACTAGTTGACTTATTTTTATAAATTAAGGTCTTAAATAGTTCTAAACCAAAGTGCCCATTAATTAGCATGAGCTTGAAAAATAGATAGATATTACCAGTTAAATGAAAAACATATGGTGTTGATTAGTGCTTAGTAATCTTATTTTAATAGATCTCAATAAAATAAAGTCTGTATGCAGACTTCAAGATGCCAGTTAAAAGTTGCTGCTGGATAAAGGTACTAAACCAATAAATAAAGAAATTTCAGTAAAGAATGGTCATATATTCCTTAAGCATTCTCACATGCCTTTTTGTATGTGAGATTTTAGATTATAGAATCTTCTCATTTGTTACAATCTAGACTGAAGATACAATTAGGCTCTGACTCTAGGGCCAGACAGAATCTGCATTCCAAAATCCAGCTCAGCTACTTATTGGCTGTGCCTCAGTTTCTTCATCTATAAAATTTAGGTTAATTACTGAATCTACCTATTGGCAAGGTTCTGAGGGTTGAATGAATTAATATTTGTAAAGTCTTTCATAGTATATGGAACCTAGTAGATACTATATAAGTGTTTCTTAATTATTAGCTTTTTTAAAAAAAACACTAAAAAATTCCCAACATTTTCATTAGTGCATTCATAAAATACTAATTAATTGTGAACCCATTTCAAATACAGTATTGGTGCCAAGCACCCTAGACACTTGTTTTGAACAAGACCAGTTTATGAATACTGGGGTGTAGTCCATCCAGTCAGAGCATGAAATGAATTAAAACACCATTTGTTCAGTAGGAAATTACTGCCATGGGACCAACAATATATCAAATTCCTATGATCAGTTTATTCTCCCCTTGTAAATATATCTCCCATTATATCCACATAAGGAGAGCCAGATCGAAATCAAAATGCTGCTTGGTGTTCGTGTAATCAGGACAGGGAGAGTTAAATGAACTGAGAGTTCTATGATATCAGGACATTGAAGCTTGCAAAATCTATCACAACAGAAACGGTCATAGCAATCATGATCATCTCCCCCAAACAGTGCTTCGATAGGTCCAGGTGGCACTTAACCTCTCTAACTCTTGTACGTGATTTCCTGGTTGACCAGTCCCTTGAAGTCAATATTCTTTCATATATCTGGATGCCTTTGTTTTACTTACGTCAAGTTACCTTTGAGCTCGTGCTGGCCTCAGAGCCTTCTTTCTCTCTACTCTAACTTTGTGACTCTCTTTTCTGAACCATTGTGTGTTGATTTCAAAGGTTAATTCTTCAGAGACTTTTCTTATTTTCAAGTGGAACTTCACTTTGTTTCCAATGGACATTGAGTAAACTTGCTTAAGTTAGGTAATCAGAATATAAAACTAAGTTGATTTTTGAAATATTTAAAATAATGAAACTGACCAGGAACCTCTCAAGTATGCCTATATCCAATTCATAACAGTATTATTATTAAATAAGCAGCATGATTTTAGTACAAATCTACTCTTTCATGCCAGTTTCTGCCATCGCCCTGTCTTTATGTGATATAGAGAGTTCTCAGATGAACACATATGGTTACATCTAGAGTCAGCAATAAATTCCCTTTCTTTCCTGGTTAGATTTCAGACACAACGTGACTAATATTTCTCTTACCAGCCTTCTTTTCCAGGTGAGGAAATTTTATCTTTCTAAAAATAAAATTTAAATGACTACTGAAAGGTTTGCATCATATTTATATATTCATGAATTGTTTTGAGAAAAAAAAGATTGTTACTATGTATGCTTTTTGCACATAGAATTATACTCTAGCTTGCGCTTAAGGCTGCAATAAAAGTTGTTTTACTGATTAACATGATTGAGTTAGAAATCAAATTGAATTGAGTATGAGACTGAAAATACTATATCTAAACATTTATCTACTCTCATATCATTTCATTTGGCTTAGATGTTCTCCTAGTATTCTATTTCTCTCCTAGTTCATTATTGTTCTATACATTTATTTCCTAAAATTCACAATTTTAACGTTTCCATAGCCATTTCAATTTTTATTACTGGCACTTTGAATCAGATAATGTAGATCACTCTCCCACTTGGTAAATTGTAGTTATGATCAACAAAAGTTGATAGTTCGTAATGTTCAATGTACAGAAATATTTTTGCTAATCACAGCATTTCTGGAAGGAAAGCCATGTTTATTCCAATCATTTTAATTTAAACATACCTCAAAAGTTAAGATTAAAAAGGATTTTTAATAGCTACATAACACAACCATAAACTTAAAAATTAGAGGTACATGGAATGACAAATCTAAAATCTTAAAATATGAAGGGACTTCATGACAATCTAGAGTACTTGACCATTCTTGATCCTTGGGCCATCAAGAATTTGAGTAGTTCAATTCTGAGAGTTTAATTCTAAGAGGTGTCAATCAAAAGCAGAGTTCTTCTCAATTAACACACAAATTGCTGAAGATTTAAGATCTGGCACAATTAGGAGAAAATTGAGTATGAAAATGTATACTCCAAATAAATCTCAGATTAAAAATTTCACTCTAAAGAAAAACCCATGTTACAGAGGGCAATAATAATAGCATGAGCATGGGTGTAAAATGTGACTTTCCCAAACTAGGCTACATTTTTGAGCATTAGAAGGCATCACATATCATTTGTCCACCTACTTTATTCTACAAACGCAGAAAGAGAGTCAGAGTGGTGAAGGGCTTTCTGGAGACCACACACCTGGAAAATGTTACATGCAGCACATTTTGATGATCCTTGCTCTTGACACAAATACTGCAAATTCATCATCAGAAATCCTTAAAGCGATCTTTGAATTCACCAGAGACTTGAAGTTGATTTTTAGGTATAATCCAAGTATTGACAAATTTGAAACTTGTGGTTTTATATCCCGCATCTCTTAAATAAAACCTTAAATAAAACTGTGAATTTTCTGTTTTCAAATTAACATTTTTTAGGATATAAAAATGAAATAACAAAAAACATGAAATATGTATATCAAAAACAAAAAGTAAAAACTCATGGTACAAAGAAGGTGAAAATATCACTAACAGTACTAAAACCCAATATTTTGCTACATTCCCTTTTATTTAAAAAGCAACATTCAAAGGGAAAAGTATAGTTTACTTGCTTATTAAAATTAGTTTTAAAAATTAAGATATAGTTAGCAATGGTGAAATGTGCAAATATTTCTAAGAGGAAATTTTTTATTTCACAAAAAATCCTCGTCAGTAAAACTTCATTCTCTGGAGATCAAAGCACTTGAAAGAACAGATTCCATCCTTTTACTTTTAAAAGGATTTAATTTTAACTATCCTAGATAAATGAAATTTATTATCCAACCAAGGAAATTTCTTATTGATAATATTGTGTATAGCCTAATTATTTATGCCACAGTTTAACTCATGTATTATTTTCTTTTTTAATAGAAATTGACAAAAGCTGAAAACCATGTTTAATTTAATAATAGTCCTTTATATATTTTAAGACTGTTAAGGTTCTTCTTGATCTTCCTTTTACATCTAAGAAACTTATTTTTTTATAATTTAAATTTATAAATTTATTCTAACATTTAATGGTCTTTCACATTTCTTCATAGACCTATATTCATGCACATTAAGTCTCTATTTGGAACTTAAATCTGAATATAATGCATTTCAAAACATGAGTATAATGAAATTTTTCTTAAAGTCTTCTACATATTAAAAATATCTCTTGTATTTTTATAGTTATTTTCTATCTCAAATTTACCACCCTGAATTACTTTTTTTATTTGTAACAACTGCTATAATTTAACAAAGATATTTTCAATTTTGATTCTTTTATAGGGACTAGAATTATTGAGTTCTACAAACTTAATTGTAAACCTTCAAGCTTATTATTCAGATAATGAAAAAAATATGTTAAATGGTGCTATAGTGAACAATAACTACAACACATTTTCATGCTTTTTAAAACAGGTTTTTATTTCTCTCTAAGTCAAATTCAACAATTATACATTAGTCAATGTATTTAGTATCACAAATAAAATTTTATCTTATATGGCAAATCTGAACAATTTGTGTATTCATACAGTGAGTTATTGAGTATGTAAAACCAGATCCGGGCTCTGAGGGAAAAGAGATCATAATTGATTAGTGATGTCTGCCATGGATGTATATCAGGTGATCTAGAGCTTTATGAGGGAAATTATTTATATTTCCATCTCTTTTACTCAAACATGCTTTATATATTTGGTGTCAGGGATGTAGCTGGGATGTTTTAAAGCATGTAAGAGAAAAATGATTTAAATCATTTTTAAAACGCTGAGGTGGTAAGTTGTTGTGGGACTTCTTTTTGGCAAGCAGATACATTTCCATGGAAATTTGCATTATATCCTAATTTCACTATTAATTAATGCAAAAGAGTTGGATGGTATTTAGTTATCTATTGCTGCATAACATTATAACAGCAAACTTAATGGCTTAAAACAACACAGATTTATTATCTCATAGCTTCTGAGCACCGAGTCCAGACATTGCTCAGCTGGGTCCCCTGGGTCCTCTGGCAGCTTGCAGCTGATGAGCAAAAAGAGGAAAATTAAACATAAAGCATCATCTGATTGGCTAGTTAAAATGCTCTGACTCAGAGTCAAATTACTCAGTGACATACCAGTTACTTTGTGTGGGCTTACAAGTTTTGGAGCAAAATAGCTCTAAACAAGCTGTATGATCTGAGAGCATAGGGTAAATGTACATATAAAATACTGACTAAGAAAACTGCTAAAGGGAGACTGTGGCAGACCTTTTGATTCTGTTAAGGCTTCTAGAAGCTGGTTATTAAGATACTAGCAAAGGCTGTGTTCTCATCTAAGGTTTGCTGAAGGAACGACTTCCTCCTCACTCACATGTTGTTGGTTGCATTCAGCTCTTTATCATGGCCTCAATTTCTTCCCGGCTGTTTGCCAGAGACTATCCTAAGCTCCTTGCTAAATGGTCCTCTCCACAGGGAAGCTGGTAACAAGGCAGCTTGCCTTTTCAAAGCTAGCAAGGGAGAGAAAGTCTCTCCTCACAAGAAGAGCACTATTATCTTATGTAACATAATCCTATATGTCCCATACATGTAATCGCATATATCCCATCACCTTTACCATATTCTATTGGTAGAAGCAAGTTACAGGTTCTGCCTGAACTCCAAGGAAATGAATTATGCAAGGGTCTAACTACCATGATGTAGAAGTCATAGGGGCCATCTTAGGGTATGTCTGCCATAGTTGGGATGTACAATTTTTTCACAAACTTTTTCTTGATATGACAAAATATTCTCAAGCAGCCTGAAGTTATTCTGAATCATCAACAGTGTTTGCTCTACTCCTCTGATATTGAAAGCAGGGTGTGTGAGAAAGGAAATATTGAATTAAAAGTAACTATGTCATTCATAAGAATGGTTATGATAAAACTGGATGCAGGTAATATTATGAGAAAGTCTATATTTTAAAAAGACTAGACTTGAACGACAGCTGAAATCACCCAAATATCAAAATATATTTTAAGAAAATGGAGTCTACAGAAGCAAAAAAAAAAGAAAAAAAAAAGGAAGAAAATCCGGAGACTTTACACTACTATAAATGAGAAAGAAAGCAAAGCTGTTTCTTAAAATAAACTAACAATTTACACCTCCAATTGCTGAATTTACAAGCCCAAATCTTAATCACATTAAATACCAGTTTTTCTCTTACTTAGTGTCTAAATAGTTATCAAATGTCATCCTAAAATCCTTATAGCCTACATTTTCACCCTATCCTCAAACTCCACGGAGAACTAGGATATTTGCTTGTGTGGTGTGCTCATAGCCCGAGTGCCTAAAGAGTGCTAGACATGGAGGAGGTTCTGAGAATGTTGAATCATTTTTCAATGATCTTCGACCATCTCCTGTTCTCTTTCTTGATATAACTTTTCACCAGGCATAAGCCAAAACAATTTCTCTCTAATTTAGGTCTCCAGAAGTTTTTTTCTGGGGCAAACCACCCTTAAATTTTATATAAGCTGTTTTAGATGCAAAGTAGGGTACAGATGAAAGCACAAAGATATTTGGTGCATTCTCAAGGGAACAAGGTTAATATTTAAAGTAGCCTCATAAAAAAATATGGCCTGAAAACTTAAGAGCATGATTCATAACCCAGCCTCAACATCCCTGGTTGGACGCAGGTATACTGAGTGGCATAAATCCAGGGGTCATGTTTTGCCAAGGAAGCCCTGAGAACATAACCAAGTCAAGAAGAGATTCCTAAAATTAAAAAAAAGGAAAACAGGTCAAAATATAGAAAAATATTTGCACTTTGTTTGGAAAAAAATAATAATACAGTTTTTTCCATAGGACTTTGAAACTTTGAGGAATTGAAATTTAAGATATATATGACCTATTACTGAATATAGATTCTAAAAAACATAAGAATTGCCTTCATTTTTATTATTCAAATTAAACTGTGAGCTTTTATTTGGTCTCAGAGATATGCTAGCCATAATTTCATGATGAGTCCCTTAAAGAGTAAGGTAGGATTTTCTTTATCTGAGGTCTCAAGAGAGAAGTTCTGATTCTGAGTTTACAATTTTAAAGCCTACTGCTTCAAAAAGGAAAAGAAATACATTTCAAAGTTTCATGCTGCATCTCATCCTGCCTCTCTCAGTTTAATTTTTGTATGTGAATCCATGAATATCCAATAAGGCTTTCTTCACCTTGTGAAAACCACAATCTTATTGAGAATGACAGATTTAGTTTGATGCCATGATGTAATAAAAACTATAATTGAAGTAACAATCCATTAACCTTGATTTGTCTCATGTAATCTTTTATATCATTTTGCTATTATAAAAGTAAGATATTACAATTAAAATGCTCTCATTTTTGAAGTTCATAAATGATGTTTAAGTCAGGAGACTACATAAAACAATTACCGCTTCTTAATAAAAAACTTAGAACATGACGATTGATTTAAATTGTCTGCTTTTCTGACTTTCTGCCAGTTCATCTTTAATGTCTGATTGTTTTAGCTACATTTCAGTGAATTCACGTGGAATACATTAGATATATCATATAATATATATACATGCCACTAAAGTCAAACACTGTTTATATGAATATGTGTGTGTATTATATATTTACAAAATTACAGTAATGCTATTTTCATGCCCTGTGTTACGGGAATCTCCAGATACTATAGTTTGAATTTTAAATTTGTACTGCACTCTAGTGGGGAATAAGATCAATGCAAAATTGTTCTTATGTTGGTGCTATATAGCACTAATTATGCACTATTTACAATTTTAAAAGTAAAATGGAGAAGATTGCTGTGGTATATAATTTTCTCAAAGATGAAATGGTATAAATATAGTTTATATATATTTATATCTTATGTATTTAATATTTGACCAATATAGTACAATATTATTTTGTTTCTAAAATGGTTATGAAAATAGAGAAAACCTCACTACTGAAATAGTTCATTTGATTTCTCACAGAATATTTAAAAAATATATAAGGATGTATATATAGATGTAATTTATATCATGCAAATTCAAATAAGGAAATGTTAAATAAAAGTTAACCTTCGTTTTTTCTACCAAGGAGACAAAAGAATGACCACTATTTCACTATAAATTTTAAGAATGGGCATTAAATTTTTAAATACTTGTTTGTTTGATATATGATCTTAATTTTATGAACTTTGTTTAAAACTGCACAGGCACCTTTGACAACAATGTCTTTGTCAACATTAGAACAACCTTTCAAAAACCTAACTTTAAAAATTTTTTTCTAAGTTATTTCAAATTAAATGGATGCTTTAAAAGTCATGTATAATGTCATATCTGGAAATTTTACTTTGAAAAAATTTACTAGCAAACCAATTATTACATATTGCTAACATCATTTGGGCATTTGTTATCTCGTTTGCCTGATACCAAAGCCCAAGTGCTTTCCATCATCATCAGTAAGTCCTGTGATGGCAAGGACCATCTTCATCTTGCTTATCAGTTTATTTCCATTACCTAGAGAGTGCCTGCCACACAGTAGGCAATTAATAAATGCACATTAAAATGATAATTGCTTTCCTCTGTCAGTATTTCTGAAGACTACAAAATGAATTACTGAAGAATCTAGAAAATTGGATTGGAGAAATCATATCTGGAGCATAAGAGTTCCACAGAGTCCTGTGCAGCGAAAGTACAGAAGCATTTTAGAAAGAAGCCAGTATTATCTTAAGTGATTAGTCAACGAACAGTAAAATATATATTACAGTAGTTACTTAAAATTATTTCTATCTTAAGACCAGAGGACCTGGAATTGTCTTTTGCCCTTTTCTCTTAGTTTTGAGTACACAAAGCATGTATTTATCCAAAAATAATACATGCAAATGTAATTAACTCATAGATCAGTTATACTTGTTTCAAACCTAGATTATGAGGCTATCTTGGGTGTTCAGAATCTCTTTTATACTTCTGATATAAAATTTTAGATGTTGAAACAGTTTTAACATTTTTGTATATGTAGGATGTATCTATCCAGATGTTAGGGACTTTACTTAATTGCAAGGAATTTAAAAATGAGAGAATTTTATTTGGTTGAATCAAAGGGAAATACCTAATATGTTAATAAATGCTATAGAACAAGATGATTAAGAACTTGGAATTTGGGGATGAATAAAATTGAATATTTATCCCAACTATACTGTTTATTAGTGTGTGACCCTAGGTGAGTTATTTAACTCCTCTTAACCTTAGTTTCCTCAGCTATGAAACAGGAAAACCAATGATGCCTGTTGTTATGATGAATAAATGAGATACTGTGTACTAAACACTTGTCAGACATTTAATGCAGTATTTGACAGGAAAAAAAGTAAAATATTTGCTATTTGTATTCCATTAAAAAGGCTATTCATTTTTAGATAGTACAAAAAGAACCTATTAAAATGGGAAGAAGTGGAAATTTTGAATTCCAAGTATCTAGACAATCTTCATTTGCTACTTGATTTAATATTATAAAGGAATCCAAAATCTTGATGGGCTTCTTCATAAATTTCTTTGCAACCCTAGATCTCACTTGTGCACAAGATGGAGAGAGTGAGGCTGAATTTTTACCTGATGACTTTGAGGAAAAACCAGAAAGAGAAAAGAAACATACAAATTTCACTTTGTGCAACGTGTGTAACATTCAGCTGAATTCTACTGCTCAAGCTCAGATCCACTATAATGGCAAATCACATCAGAAGAGATTAAAACAACTCAGTAATGGGATACTGAAAAACGACAATGGTAAGCTATTCTAAAAATATATTCTCGATTTTATATTATTAATTTAAGTTATTTGTGTATTTACAGATATGAAGGTAAGAGGATGGATTAATCTCTGTTTTTAAGATCTGGAAAAATAATTAAGTAAAAGTTTTATTAGCATAGTATATTAAACTAAATAATTTCTCAGAGCTTTATGGAGGAGCAGGGGAAATTTTGTTTGTTGTGTATACCTAATGGTATTAGGATTTTTGATCATGGCCCACTGCGATGTTTGTTACAAGTTTAAAAAGTTGACGATAGAGTTCCTTGACATTTGCCTTTAATATAGTTAGTTGGAAACGGGAATCCTTGTGCATTTTATATAAAACAATGTGGGGTTTTTTAAATGAGTTAAACTTCCATGGCCAAAAGCTTTTGTCAAAGAAAGGGTTTATTGAGCCAAAATGCTAGCCAGGAAAGGATCAGGTCTTGGAGACTGTAGTGTGAACCAACAACAGCAGAACTAGGTGGGAAAGATAAACATTTCTGTCATCCTAGAGTTGATGGGCTCTTTTCTGGAAAAGTTTGGGGAAGAAAGAACTAAGTTGCTTCGGAAGAATTTACCTTGGCTATAGGTAAAAGGGGTGAGAGAAAGAGAAATGGGGCTAGTTCTGGGATAGGTGCATAAACTGTAAGGAAGAAATATTTGCTCCTTTGGATTGGTGGTAGGCAACAGTTGGGAAAATTCATGGGTAAGCAAGAAGCAAAAGTGTCTGATGGTTGGTGGTGCTTGGCTATTCTCTTTAGATAATCAGTGAAATAGCTACCTGGAAAGTAATTCAGTTTCAACATACATTCAAAAAGTGTAAGCAGTCTCATGATGGTTTTGCTCTGGAGTTGTTAACTGATTAACCTCTCTGGTCCCTTCCTTCCACCCTCTGACTTGCAGTAATTTGATTTAAGACATCTCAGAATTTTCTCCTTGTCATATGCATGCTAGAGGCTTCAGTTGGTTAGCAAGATTGCAACTGATTTTTAAAAATGAATATCTTTTTAAGTAGTGGATCTATTAATACATGCTGATTGTTTGAACTTGCTAGTGAAAATTCATGCTTTGTTTAATCCCGTTAGATTACTATTTTATTGTATATGTTGAATTTAGCAGTGAACAGATTTTTTAAAAAGTACTTTTGGAAGCATATGGAAGGTTATTTATTAGAAGCATATGGAAGGTTATTTATTAGAAAAAGCATGGGGAAGTGAGGGAGAGTTGGGTAGATGCCTCCATGTGGGACTTTGGAGAGCTAAAACAAGAGCAACTACAAAGAGTTACAATATTGTATTCTGTTCAGATGTTTCATATTTAGTAAATGTGATATAGTTTATCAAAATTTTAATGATATTTAAAAATGAGAATGAATTTTGATCTGTTAAAATATTTGACTTCATGAGAATTTTTAAACATAATTTTGTAGTTTTCTTCAAGTCACGAAAAGAAAAAAATAGTACATTTTTAAATGGAAATTATTTCTACCTTGCTTTGTGTTTTTTAGTATGAATAAGCAGGAATGGTCTAATAGAAAGATTCCATATTTCTCTTCTATTGAGTAGTGAATAGTTAATCATGGACTTTGTTGTCAACAGAAAGTAATCGAAAGCTACAAATTATGTAGGCATAAAATGAATTAGTAAAGCAAATGTACTTAAGTCATGTTTTAAAATATATATTCAGAGCCTCTATTTTGAATTTTTTCAGGGAAACCTGTTTCTTTTCATTGACATTTGGATAAAATTGTCTTAAGACAGCATGATTCAATTTCAAGTTGTTTTTCTTTAAGTTTGTGTTGTTGGAGGTGATAGTGTCAACTCTGGTGTTTTATTTCATTTACCTTAATATTTACAAATGTCTTTTGGAGAGGTAATGGATGATACCATAGAAAGAAACTAGGACAGAGATACATCTGGTTTAGAAACTCAAGTCAGAACTAGTGCCAGGCAAAATTTAGAATAGTCCCCAACTTTCAAACTATAATCCTAGGAATAAACTTCCTCAAATCAAATATTTTGAAATAATTATATCAATGCACTTATTATGGGCTAGCATTTTACTTAAGGCTTTATGTACATTTTCTTATTTATTTATTTTTTTAAAACCACACAGAATGTCACACAACTATTAAATGGTCAAACTGGCAAACCCAGGTCTTACTCATTTCAATACCTGCACTTCTAAAATCTACTGTCTTCCCAAAATGAATAGTCCGTAGAAACTTTGCCTTTTTTTATTTGAGTGAAATCATTTTAAGATAATAAAAAAATTAAAATTCTATAACGTTCCCAACAATACATTGATCAATATAGTGTATAACAAAATTTTATTGCTACATTTTCTGCCCATTATTATGTTTCCCCACCCCCCCAAGGCTCTTTTTAGTAAAGTCATTGGAAATAACTATGAATTAATGAGAGCACATGGTTTAAGTCATATTATACTTCAGAGGACCCCTCACCTTTAACTACAGGTGGATCTACCTACAGGCAATCAACCTCACAATTGAGTTAGTATTTCACATTCATATAGAAATATATTCTTTTATAGAACCCCTATCACCCCACTCTAAAACTGTACCTTTTCAGGCCTGTTGAGAATAAGAGCCTAATTCCAAGCCTTATATAAGTATTAATGGTAATTTTTTTAACTACACAGAGACCAAGCTAAAAGTAAGAATTTCTAAGAATAAAGGATCTTATAAATTCTTAGTCAAGAAAATTGTCATTTTTAATTTATTTAGAGAAAGAATAATTGTTTTATTCTTCTGCTTGAACGTGTACCCTTGCCAGAATGACTGCTGTGAATTTCTTTCATCTTCAGAAAAGCTATACCTCAATTTAGATTTCAAATGGGAAATAATTAAATATAGTCATGTCAAGGAAGGACTGTAACAATAGAGATGTTTATCTGAGTTCATCCAACCTTGTTCACAAGTTGTTTATTTAAGGATGCAGATAAAATAAATAATAGACATGGAACACATTTTTATTATTCATTCAGGAATAGAAAAAATATATTATTTTTGTCTTGAATGAATGTAGAACATTATATAATTACATGTTTAAAGGCATATCCTATTATACACTACAAAGAACAAGAATGAACAAGGCAGGCATTACCATATCTAAAATATGGGTTCTGTATTTCTGAGCAATATATGGTGTTTCTCATGTTATCTCACATATTAGAATAAAGAATCATCTGAAAGTCACAGTGAAAAAGCATATCTTGTGCATCAATTAATTAGGAAGCCATTGTTCCCCCAGATAAGGCCTAACTCCAATTTCAGACAGTACAGTACTCTTTGTAGAAGTAATGTGATATGGGACACAGGCTCACCAGCTGAGTGCATGCTGTCCTGAGCCTCCAAGGTCCCTGCTGCTGAGTTGGGAATGTTACCTGCTGAGTTTCTCCCCAGTCTTTTCCCTCGGGCAAAGGCAGGTATCACCATATCTAGAGAACTTCTGAATTTTCTCCCTCCCTGGGGGCAGACTGCAAAGTATCCCAGCCCTTTGCCTCAAAAGTGGGTAGAGAGCTCCAAAAGGCCATTCTAGCTTCAGATTTGCTGATGCTGCTGTGGCAATTCCGTTATAGTCCAACCTTGTCCTTTACCCAGTCCTGTGTTCTTCCTGCATCACAGGTGTACATCCCTAATCCACCGCTTGCCCTCAAATTATCTCAGAGTCTGCATCCTGGGAATCCATCTAAAACACCGTCAATGTTTTTTCTGTCTTACTAATACACAGAATATGCTTTATTGTGCAAAAGCATCTAAATTTGATATTTTCCTCACATGTGTTTTCCAAGTGACCCTTGTAAGCTTTATCATAAAAAAAAAATGCTAAGGGAACAAAAAGTGATGCAGCATTTGTCATCCAGGTATTTTATATGCATCATCTGTTGAGCCCCAATTACCAATTTTGCAAAGCAAGTTATTTTACAAATAAGATAGCCAAGAATAAAAGAGATTAAGACACTTGCCAAATAACTGTTTATAAAGTTGCCCATGTCTGTGTTATCATAACATACTAATCTCCCTGGTAAATTTACACTCAACTGTCAACAAATTTATGACATACATTTGGGTATTTTCTTATGTTATTGACTTTATGCAATTTTTCAAAGCACTTAATGTACGTTGTTACAACAAAGCCAGTGTTTCCTTAAATTTTTTTTTCACCAAATCTAACTGCTGTAAATATTTCATGCAGAATAGAGTCATGTATACAGATCATTTTGTAATTTATTACCATGTATTCCCTAGTATTCCAGAAATACATTTATTTTTATGTTAGTACACTGTTCAAAGAGGAGGTAAAAAAAAAAAAAAAAGAGGAGGTAAAATACTGAAGTATCAGATGGGTAGTCTATAACTGAAAGTTGTTTAAACATACAGATTCTATCATATTCTGGAGATTTCATACTTCACCCTCTCATGAAAACAATAAACCAAAGAAATTGAAATACAATCTGCCTACCTTAGTAACTTTCTCTTTGGATAAAATTGATTTTACAATTGATTTTATATTTATGAGGAAGTTAAGTTTTACAAATAATTATTTTCTGATAATAAAAATACTCTTCTATTTGGACTGTACACAAAATGTACAAAAATAAAATAAAAATTACCAAAAATTCTGCAAAGGTAACTACTTCTAAACCTTTTGTCATAATTCCATCAGATATGAAAATAAATATGAATAAGCAATATTATATGTACAGTATTACATACATTATAGCATAATAGTGTTTGCGGATCATCACATTTTTTATGCATGCATATTTTTAAATTGCCCTAAAGAAATTAATAATGAAGCAAAATTTATGGCTAAATGTTGAGATTGTGATCATGTTTGACATTTTGCTTTCCAGTTATGTGATATGTTCCAAAATGGAAAACTCTTAACATTGTAATAAAGTTTAAGATGAAATATCATAAAGTTTTTATCAAAAAATAGAAATTTGAAGATTAGAATTAAAATGCTTCTTTGATTCAGAAGAGGATTTTGGAATACATATTACAAAGGGTACAACTTTCAGGATGTTTGAAGCTTCTACAGCTAAATAATTTAATTCAATTTTATGTGCTCTCCATGGTTAAGCTGTTGTTAATGCTTGTCGAAGGACTAAGTAATAAGTTGACCTATTGTGGCAGCTTTATTTTATTCACACTGTCTTTGTCATATTTGAGTTATTTTATTAAGCTTGGTTTTCTATTTTTACTGAGCTGAAACCTTTGAAATAATTCAGTTTTATCTAATAGTATTCCAGAGTATTTTAGTTTTCATCGTTTTGTATCACATAAATCTAAAGTATTGTCCCCTTTATCTATACTCTTAGCACTAAATGTTCTTTTATTTAACAGAAAAGCTAAATAAAATTTTACTTTCTAGCTCTCACTGATCTATTCTCTTTTCTCTTTCAATCGATTGTCCCAGATGAGGTTTAAAGTGTCAGTAGATTTTCAATTTATAAGATGCTCCTTCTTCTGTAACAGTGCTAGTTAATAGAGACAAAATAGCTTCATAGAATTTTCTGGTTCCTCAAGACTTGATTTTATATATAAACTCCTTTATATATAAATTTGTCTCATCTTTTGATCTCCTAGGACTATTTGTGCTTTTATAGAATGTCAATAGACTAATTAGAACTTGCCAGTACATTTGTGGATTCATAGTAATCCATTTTGGGATTATTTTATTTAATAATGAAAACTACCTGCTTAAGTGTATCTTATCCAAATTAATGTATGACATATTGCAGTGCGGCAATAAGGAATATTGCTTTGTTCATACTTCTCCCCCTCTCACACACTGACCATATTCTTTAGAAGGTTCAGTCAAGGGGAGATAATGAAAAATGCTGATATTAAATTGCCCAACATTATATAATGATATTTTGTACTTGTTTGAGTAACCTAAGTTTCTTTTTTATCACTGAAGAAAAAAAATATGGGAGAGAGTAACAGATGCAAATTTTACCATGTTCAAATTTTCACTAAGTTTCTGATTTTTTTCTCTCTCTAAAGAGAAAACACAGTGATCATTTCAAAAGGGATAGAGTCTTAAATGCTAGCCACTTGCTTTACCTGGACCTAATATTAATTCCATTGGAGGATATCTTATTTTTCAAAACAGAAATTTTTTAAATCCAATCTCTGTCTCAAAAACTCCTCTTTACTGGGATAATGAAGGGGTTTCGCAATCTGAGGCTAATAATCCAGCCTGATCCCCGTCTGGAGACCACCCCAGTGGGCCACTGTGCACAAGAAGTGAACCCTAGTTCTTCAGGGCTCTTGTTATCAATAAAAAATTAGATGAAATGACCATTAATGGAAGCCGAGAGAGAGAGAGAGAGAGAGAGAGAAAGGATGAATTAAATGCATGCGATTTAATTTGAAAGTAGAATTTATTTGGGGTAGAAGATATTTCCATGTCATTCTCTGTGTGTATATGTATATGTATGTTTGGGGACGTTTGAAGAATTGTAGGAATTGGGAGTTTACAGCAGTGGTGGCATAAAACTGAGAGTACATAATTCTTTTGTGCATCTGAACTTCACATCTGTATAGCACAGGTAGAACTACTTCTTGTTTCCTCATCTTTTACCTCTTTCAGTTATCGACCACATCCAGTCTTAGTGGTTCTCTACCCTTCAATCTTAGAAAAATAATCACTTCTCCACTTTTCTAGGTTTGAAAGTATGTTTTTATTTACTCATTTTCTTTATATTTCACCTAAAAGCAATTTCCTCACGGTAACAGGACTTTAGGTAATAGAGGTGGGATTCTTTCATGTATGAATTTCTCTTTCCTGAACAAGTTATTTTGCATTTCAAGACCAACCCTATTTAAATTGGCTTCCCAGTTTCGATAGCTTCATTCAAGCATGGAATGCTTCATCTTTTTTGCATATTTCTCAAAAACTCTCAGCAATGATATAAACATGTAAGTGTGTGTTTAAGATGGCTCTATTGTTTAATATATTAAATAGACTTTTAAAATGTTAATTTTAAGTCTTTAAATAAGAGATAAGAAAGTAATTTAAAAAAAAAGCAGACTGGATACATGCATTTCCTTTCCTTTTTTTCCCCAAATTGCAGTAAAATGACACAAAAAATTTGAGAAAAGCAAATAAATCCATAGCAGCACTGCACACTTGAGAAGAGTAAAGTAGGCATTTCTGAAAGATATAAAGGAAATGGGATGAAAATTAGGTAAATATTAAATCGAAATACAAATAAGGAAATTCACAGAGGTAGGAAAAAAGGCCCTATAATTTAGGTTTCCAACAAAACTTCAAAATAACTCTAAAATTATTCTGCAATAACATTAAAGGTAGGGTTCACTGTTTGATAAACACTGTGATGAGTTTACTTATGTTGATTTTCAGTTAGAAATGGTACATAACTGACCTGCCCAAGCTAATACTGGAAAAGAGAAGAGCAAATGAGTCCAGGGACTAACAAGCCAGAAAGGTCAGAGTGAACACCTTGGTGTGGTCAAGATAGAGAGGTTAGAGGGAACAGATATGCCTAATGAGAATTTTTAATTTTTTTACCTTCTAATGTGTGCTATTATTCCCTCTTACATCTTGCCTATGGAATCTCCAGTAAAGACAACTTTGCTTACTGACATCTTATGTGAAATTAGATTTCTTCTTGGAGAATTGAAATGGGTACTAAAACTATCCAGGTTGAGATTGATACGGTGCATGCAGATAAAAGGACAAAGGATGACTTATGTATGCATTGCTCATTTGCAACTACTTGTATCAGGTAGTGTTGAAATCAAGGATATGAGTAAATACTACTCACTTAAAATTTGCCAACCTTGAGAGGAGAAAGAACATAAACAAATTTTAATTCAAGATTTTACCTGATAGAAAATGTGATAAAAAACACATATGGCTTTACTTAAAGTTTCTATTTCAGTGATTCAATAGAAGCATAGAAATACTGAGTATTATGCTAACTAATTGATGAGTATGATGTAAAAAGACTAGGGTTTCCAAAAGAGGAGAATAAAAGCAAAATTAATGTAAACTTATTTACCTTATTTAATATATATTAAACAAACACTTGTGTATGCAATAGTACTATAATGAATAATTCATACTCCCCAATTCCAAAGAAGATTACGTAAATCTTCTAACAAAGGCCATTGGTACAAAATATATAACTCACAATAGAAATGAATTACTGAATATAGCCTGAATAAGGAATTAACAAGGTTCTTTATTAGAATCCTGTTTGTATGCTGTGAGGTTGCTATCACATTAGTTCAGAATAATATGGCTGATGTTGAGAAATTGCACAGAGGAAAAGCTGATTAGAAGGTAACAAAGATGATAACTTCACCTATGTATATATTTGATTTTATTCTCACTATTAGAATAGTTATAACTGAAGAAGTTATAAAATAGCCAAAAGAAGAAAAGAGAAGCAATCTTAAATTTATTTTTTGCAAGAAGAAGAGAAAGGGTATCCTAAGGAGATAATGAAGGTATCATAAATATAAATGCTGAGTAACATTTGTTGTGCATTTACTTTGTTCTAGGTATGATTCTAATAACTGTATGCATGTTTATTTAGTCAGATTATGAATTAGTATAGTTATTAGTATCTATTATGTAGATCATTAAACCAGACAAAGGAAGTTAATTTGCCCAAGGTGACTTAGCCAGAGAAAGGTGGAGCCAGACCCTGAACCATAGCAAGTTGGCTCCAGAGTCCATAGTCATATTTATGATGCTACATCACTTCTCGCACCTGAGAACAACTGGGGTTTCTCCAGAGTTCAGAACAAGGTAATGGTTACTAGTGGGTGCTGAAGGCTTTTTTAGAGAGGTCAAGAAAGGCTACCTCTATTGGAGACCTGGAAATTGTAAAACAACATGTTATCTTTGAGAAATTAACTTAATGAAGTGGAGGAAAGCTGAATCAGACTTTAAGAGTTTAAGACAATGTTTGACTGTTGGTCTTTAGACCACCTGTTTCAGAATCATTGTGTTTTTAAAAATTCAGATTCTCTAGGTATACATTCCAAACTTCTTTAATTAGGATTCTCCAGTAACATTTAGTTCAAAGAAATAGAAGATCAATAAGGGGGATGGAAGAAACAAGAGAAATGGGATGGCCATGGCCTAATTTACATATTTCATTTCCAACAGTAGCTCTGCTATACAGGCCTTTTAGTGACCATCACCTTTTATTTTAACATGTGCTGAGAAAAGACTAATTGCAAGCCTAAGAAACTAAACAAAATGTTTTCTTCTTATATTTTCAGTAATGTTTTAGGAACTCTGATAGATCTACAAATTATGAAACCAAATGGCTATCTCCCTCTGGTGGTTGTGAGTGCGTCCCTAGCCCTGTAGGTAATTTGAGGAGCAGCTAATCCATCTATGCAGGAGCAGCAGGATCATGAACCCCACAATTTGTCTCTGGTCTTAATCTTTTGACTGACATTCTGACTGTCACATTTTACAACTTCATCATCAAAGAGTATCCAAGTATATATACTTTATTTCCCAAACAACTTCCTTTGGCAATATTTTGTATGTCTTTCTTTTTTATTTTTATATCTTTACATGTTGAAGACATTGTCTTCATGTAGTGGTAAGTTATTATTTTCTCAGAAGTACATTTACATATTTAACCTGATAAATACTCATTGTACAATTATCAACATATGTTTATACCCAATATTCTGTCATGTCTCTTTTTCTATTTTCCTATACCTATTACACATGTGCTAAAGACTTTACTTCTAGGATGTCTTTATGCCTGAGAGAGTTACTGGGGCAAAGGATCTTTAGTGTTTTTCTTTCATTTCATCTCTTATCTAAAATTTAAATTCTATACTTGATAATTGATTTTAACCCTGGGGTATTTTTATACTCTTTTGAATACCATTACTTTTGCTTATGTTTAATTCATCCATTATTAAATGTAAAAGAGGCCTAAATTGAAAAAATGTTAACAACAAACTATATTCTTATTTCAACAAAAGTTAAGGAACTATTAATACTATCATTTTTTTTAGCAAGACAGTAAGAGGCTTAGAATTATTCTTATTCTAATTTCAGACTCCAGTTTTTAACACAGAAATCATAATTTTATGAATGTAGAAACATTTTTCTTTATTATTTAAATATTTAATCAGGAGTGCCTAAGTTTGAAATAATAAATTAGAATTCTGTCAAAGAAACCTAACATATCTTATAGGTACTCAATAAATATTAATTTATGAATATAATATTATCAGGTATGTTTTAGTTACTCAACTAGTCAAGAACCCCATTTGTCAACATGACTATTAAAAGTTTCCCAAAGATTGTAATTCCTGCTATCAGGTTTTTGGTCTTACTTCCATAAAATACATTTCTTCTTTAAATTTCCTAAAGAAATTCCTTTAGTGCCAACTACATCTATCGTACAATAGTTTCATGAATATGAGCATCAAGGCTTAGTTTAATTCTACTGTACTTTTGAGATAGAAATAAAAAATAAAAGAGGAGACCCCTACAACCTATGTGCCTAATCCTGAAATACTTTACCAAACTATCAATAATATTATCATTGTCCATGACATAATGAAATTGATTGAGTTATTTGGTGGTGCTTAAAAATCTGTCTTTTCTCATTATATTGTTTAATGACTGCCTTTATTAACTTAATATAAAAACCTACCACCAAATATTATATATTATAACATTAATTTTTGAAGTTCAATTAACATCAAATTTTATAAATCAAACAACATCATTTAACATCATTAGAAAAGGAATGTTCTTTGTCTCCTGTGGTGATGTGGTGTTAGGAATCCAATAGTTGAAGTATTTTCAAATTTAAAGCAAAATAAAGCTATCTAAAATATTCTTGAGTTAATTACTATTATGAGCAATTTATAATTATTTGCTTATCACATGTGACTTTGGGAGTTGTTAAAATTAGAAGAAGGGGACAGTTATAGGGTAAAACTGAAAGTGAGACAGGAAGTCCCAGAGGGGGAAGATATAGTAGAGAGGTTTATATAAACATCAAGGCTTGAAGGAGCTTCTTTGCTCGTATTTGATTTAGGACTGTAGAATAATTCTACTTTGTCAGTTTGTGCCAAATAAAGAGATTAGAAAAAGAGAACTTAGTTTACACACTAGAGTGTTTCTCAGTTTCCTAATGGAGCAGAGGGACTCAGGTACTACCCTATATCCCTATATGGTAAAGCCCTGTGTAGCTGAGTTGAGTTGCTATGGGGTCTAGCATGGTGAGGGGCAAGGGAAGCCCACATCATAGACCTGAGCTTGGTTCAGTGACATAGCAGGGACTCAGATTGGGTTGCAGTATCAACATGATCAATACAAGTCAGGTTAGCTGGCAGATATACTGATCCCTGATCTAGAAGAAAATAAAATGGGCTTCATTTCATAAGAACATGACTTCAGCAGCAAACATTGCAAAATACCCTCACATGGTACCCAACCAACCACACTCCAGCAGACATCAACCAGCATATTCTCAAGGACCAGAGTTCTCCCCTTACTTCTGATCTGTTCACATAAGACAAGTTTCATATACCAAAAGTTTGCTTGAACTGGGGAAGAAGAGACTAACAGAGATTAAGCCGAAAGAATGAATATTAAAACTAAAAGTGACTGAATTATTCAAAAGGAGGTATTTGAATAAAAATATACACATACACAGAGTGTTCTATAATGATTAGCACATTTAGATATTCATTTGCAATTCTGCTATGTGTCCCTCATTGTGTGGTGTGGAAGTAAAAGTTATTCTGAAGTTCCTGTTAATATTTAGTTAAGGATGCTGACTGTGTGCAGAACCAGCCACATAATTTTCAGGGCTCAGTGCAAAATAAAAATGTGTGGTCACTTGTTCACATTTGTTAAGAAACTTAAGATGCTTACAGTAGATCATTGAAAGAAGTATAGGGTCATTGTGAGTGTAGGGTTCTGTGCGACTGCACAGGTCACAGGGCCATGAAGTTGGCCCTGGCTATGAGCTTGCATGTTGGGGTTAAGGTTTCAGGGAGGATGTGGCCAGTGGGTGATGGCTGCAGGTCAGACCACTGAGTCAAGCATGTAATGGAAGTCCCAATTTGACTAAATAGGGACTATGGTACCAAAGAGAAGAGGTTAGGGCCTAATCAGCATAGGGGATGTAGCTCATTCTCTGTGGGGGGATTTCCAAAGCAAAGAAACAGAACAGGAATTCACCAGCCACAGATTTGTATGTTAGAGGTCTGCAGGGAGCCCAACAACTATGCAGAAAATGGTTGTATGCAATTAATTGTATGTTAGTGAATGTTTAACATTTCAAGCTACTAACATGGCATCACAGAACACAGAGTATGGAAAAAATATACACAATTGATTCTTATGAGCCCCTGCCAGGCTGTACCAAATTCCCGGTTGTGTGTATGACCAGTGGGTTTAGAATATAGTAAAAGGACTTGTATATGTTGAATATTGTAGTAGGCCAAATAATATCCCCTTTAAGATGTCCTAATCCCTGACACCTGTGAATATGTTGCCTTACACAGCAAAGGGGACTTTGACGTAATTTAGTTAAGGATTTTAAAATGGGGAGATTACGCTGGATTATCTGGGTAGAACACATGTAATCACAAGGACCTCATAAGAAGGGAGCAGGAAGGTCAGAGTCAGAGAAGGAGATGTGATGATGGAAGCAGAGATTGGAGTGATGCACTTTGAAGATGGAGGAAGGGGCTAAGGAGTGCAGGTGGCTTTTAGAAGCTGAAAAAGGCGAGGAAATGGATTTTCCTCTTAGAGCCTCCAGAAGGAAGGTGCCCTGTGGACACCTTGATTTGGACTTGTAGGACCCACTTCCGGCTTCTGACTGTAAGATAAATTTATTTTATTTTAAGCCTCCAAGTGTGTGGTGATTTGTTACAGCAGTAATAGGAAGCGAATGCAGATGCTGTTCTCTTCTTTAATGTTTATTTGAATTTATCAATGTGATCTTATAAGAAAATATGAAATTCACTGGTAATAGTAGCATAGAAACAACAGAATCCTTTATTACCATAACAGTAGTGGATAATGTCTTAATTCTAGTGCAAGGCAAAGTATGAAAAACAACTATAAATTATGTGGGTGAATACACAATATAAATAGATGTAAATTGAGAATCATTCTTTCCCTTCAGTGTTCCCAAAATGGTTGACGTTTAGTCCCTTATGAATTAAACCTTCCCAGGAGCCTTAATATTCAGTCAGATCATCTCCTGAGGGACTCACCCACACATGCACTTTACACATAATCAGATAGGTCTAGCTTTTCACATGAGCGTATCTCAGATTAAGCTAAAGTCTTCACTAGTTATATTTATTTAAATTTTATTCTGGATGCTCTTAGGATATTAAATATATTTTAAAAACTAATATGTGAGTTCACAGCAAGCTTGTTAAGTCAGGTCTTTACTGCCCCTATCCTTCTGTAATTTAATATCTTAACAGACTAATTAGATTAGTGACCTGAAGGAAGAAATTACAAATATTTATATCCTACTTAATGTAATGGAGATATCTTCTACGTAAAGAATTCCTATTCAGAACCTAGGAGAAAAGAAAAGTGAGCATGAATTCTCATTATTAATTATTCATCTAAGAAAATTTTTTTGCCTATTTTAATATTTCTGGGGATGCTATTCCAAGCATCTAATACTAGATTTATTTAGGTAAAAGATGATATAAACATAACTCTTGCCTACTAAGGAATGTTCATGTAAAAGTATGCATTTGTATGTATACAATACAACACATAAACACACATAACTAAAAATTGCTCTGTAGCTTTGAAACATGTGTAAGGCCCTATTCGAACATGTAGAAAAAGATGGAAATATGGCTAGTCTGAAAGGAAGATCTTCCTAAACTAAGATTTTTTATGCTGTTGATACTTTATTTCCAGTTCCTTCTAATTATTTCTGGCATTATTTTTTTTTACCTTGCCTTTTTAATAAGATTCTTGAAAGAAGAAAATGAGGTAATATAGGTGGAAGTGTTGTAACAAATTATCTTTCTTTTTTTACAAAGATGTGAATTTTAATTAGGTATTTCCTCTAAAGTAACCCTGAGTTATTTGAACATAAAGGGCTCCAAGAATTTAATAAGAATTTAATCCCATATTAAAACCTGGAGTAAAAGTTAAAGGAATAAACTCAGGATTTGTGAGATTTCTGGAATGTGTCTTACACGCAGAAATTACCCATCACTCTGTAGTACTTAGAAGTGACAACATCAAAGTCAAAAGATTTGGGACTGAAGGACGATATGGAGGACATGTGGGGAAATTACATTGTCTTTTACAGGTGGCTTGAGAAAGGAGAGAGAAATGAGCAGTGACAACTGTGGGAAGGAGAGAAGCACAAACAGAACCCCTAGGACCAGCCAGAAAAAAAAATAAATTGAAAGAGTGTGAAGAATAATAACCTGCACCTGAGAGTGGAATTGACAGACACTTGTGTTTGGGGCCTCTATGTTGGTGGTTCTAGTCAGTATCACCCCAGAACTGGGTAAAACCCAATTCTTGGGGGCCTACCCTAAATTTATTGAGTCAGAGAATCTAGGGTAGGCCCAGCCATTTATGACTTAAAGAGTTCTTCGGGTGCTTCTCTTGCAGTCTCAAGTTTGAGAATCACTGCTCTGTGTAATAAATACCACCTCAGAAGCAACCATTTTAAACATCAAATCCAGTAATTTATGTAATGTGTTTAGTGCAAGCATGCAGTTAACATTCAATATAATAAGTGTTGGCTGTAGTCAAGGCTAGCCCTTTGTTCAATACTGAAAAAATCAAGGTTGAGAAACTAACATATAGATAGTCATAGACTTTTAGGATTTGTAGTGTCCTTAAAAATTGTGCAGGGACCTCTAACATTTGGACCTGCATACAAATTATATGAGGATCGAAAATGCAGATTCTGGTTCAGATAGGTCTGGGGAAGGACCTGAGATTGAACATTTCTAATCAGCTCCCAGGTGATGCCATTGTTACTGGTCCAGGGACAACTCTTTGAGTAGCAGGGATCTGGCCCCTTTTACTTCCACTTGCCTGTTCTTTGCAGCCCCCAAAGCAATCTGAAACAGAAGTTTGAATCTTCATAGGAAAACCAAAGGATAAAAGGTGGGTAGCAAGTTGGAACTCTCTGGGGTTCATGTGGTTTACTCCTTTGATTTGTAGCTTTTGTCTGTCTTTCTTAAGAAAAAATTTAACACTTCTCAGGGAAGAGAATATGTAAAGTATTCATAAATACCTAAAGTTATATGGTCATTCCCCATTAATTACACAACTTCAGGAGGAGACAAATAGTACTACTGCTAGACTAAATAAAAAATGAGAAAGATGCATTACACAAGCCATATATAATTACCATTAAGTAGATATTACTTTGCAAACCCAGGTAGAAGAATCAATGTTTCTGCTTTGCTGAATCAACGTTTCACATATACTTTTTTGAAGCTAAATCTAGTTTGAATTGTTTACTCATGTACATGGATTCTTGGTAGGTAGCCACATGGATCCCACAAGGGGAATTTTAAAATAATTAAATTATATTGGATTGTGGTCAGCCCATCCTTTGATAGTTTCGAAGGTTGTCCAAGAGATGATTGAAAAGATTGTCTACACTTTAATAGAGGAAGCTGAGTGGTGTTAAGTGGTTCTGCCCTTTAACCAGCATGGTTAAGTTTTTACAAGTGATGATGTAACAGACTAGAAATACTCCAGCTTGTTTAAGCAGAATCTATTGAAGCATGAAACTTTTCATTGCTTCTGGACTTTTCTAAGTCTCATAAATTCAATCACTCCATCATGCATGGCTGAAGACAAATCGATAAAGCACAATTTCTAATACAGTTGCATTTCCTTGAATTCTGTTTTGTATTAAGAGTATTTATACACATTTTACAAAATTGGAATTATATTCATGAAGCTCTTAATGTAGAGAGCTCTTGAATTCTAAGGATTAGCCATAATCAAACTACATTTTTATAATAAATAATCATAAAGCAGTTATCACAGAAATGCAATATTTACTTAATTTTGGCCTCAGAAACTTTGATTTTAAATCTCCATTCCTCTGGTAGACCTTCTGTGTTGAAACCACCATTCACAACAGTTCTAGGCTTTCATTTTTCCAACTGCAAGTTCAGAAAAAGAACCTCTCTTTCCTAGTTAGTACAGCAAAAAGCCTCATTTATCACTGAGTTCTATGGTAAATGCAGGACTAGGGAAAATGGATAGTAAGTTCTAGAGTCAACACTGACTCTGACTGTGAAGAAAATATTTCCTAAATAGAGGTATCTGGAAAAGTGCAAATTTAAAAGCCTTTTAAGGAATTACAGACATTTGAAAGATAATAACCATTAACCAAGCTCTTGTATGGACCAAGAATAAAATCTTCTTTGACAAAAATTTCTATGGGAAAAAAATCACTTGTTTTCTCGAAACTCAAAAGGGACATGTTAGTCTGTAAAAGAGGTTAAGAGTTCTTCAAATCATAGGTTGTAGCCTCGGTTTTATATACTTATATACAATTTGGTTGATTATTTGAATTTTAAAATAATTTGAACCTTTGCTAAATGTTAATTTTTGGACATGGAAACATTTTGTTGCCTGCTATGCTAAGTTTAGGTTTTAATATTTAGCACTTAGTACAATACCGTATTTTTCATTCACAAAGAAAAATGCTTTTCTATCTCATCCTAACCCCTTCAAAAATTCCATCCAGGACTCTAAGAGCACTTGAATAGCTAGTTTATTTGCTGTTATTGAGTGTACATCTTAGTTTGTTTTCAGAAACAGCCTTCTTTTAGAGTTTCATTGTTATAGATCTAAGTTTATCTTAGAAGGGGAACTTTTAAAAACCATATGTTATTTGAAAATAAAGTTAATTTTATTTCACAAGTTATCTTAACAGTGAAACTGAAGCATGTTAAAGAATAAGCATAAGTAAATTATTTTTTCAACGAATTGATAGGAAATGTAGATTCCAAATGAAATTACATTCCCCAGAGAGTACTCATTTTAAAGATGTTTTCTTTTTACTAAAATGCAAACACACATAGAGTTCATCCTCTTTTAATTTTTTGTTTAGGAGGATAAATTATGTAGTAGACCTTTATGTTATTTGAGCATACTTGATACTATTCTTATTAATATGATATTATTCAGAACTTTTAGTTGTAAATATCAAGGAAAAAAAAATCCAGCCAACAACTTTTAAAGGGTGTTTGACTCATTTAATGAAAAATCAGGGGTGGGGGTCAGGAACTGTGATATAGCTGGCTTTAAGCACAGCCGTTTTTAATGATGTGACCTCTGTTAGACTGTTCTGGTTCCACTACTTACTAGCTCTATAAAATTGTGCATTACTTAAGGTCCACGGGCCTCAGATTCCTCAACTGTGTAATGTGTATAACATTATATTTTTCACAGTGTTGGTGTATTAGTACACATGAGGTACTTAGAATGAGACTTGATACATACATAGAAAGCTTATGGTATTACCGTAAACATTTCATTTCCAAATCTCCATTCCTCAGGTGAGCTTCCCTCTGTGTTGATATCATCCTTACCAGCAAGTCCAGACTTCCATTTTCCCAAACCTAGAGTTAGCAAAAGAATATATCTCTTTCCTAGTTATTATAACAAAAGTTTTGGGATGACGTTCACCAAACAGTGATTGGCCCATCTCCATGGATAGGATGTATAGCTCTGTCTATGTGGTCACATGCCAACCCCTGGACCTGGCATCAATTCCACACAGTCTTAGAACAGAGAGAGGTGGCTTTCCAAGGGAAATTGAAGTCATCTTACCAGAAGTAAGGGAAGTAGATTTGTCCAGATAGTAACAGCAACTGTTTATTTTTAAAGTTCTTTTAACCTTGATTCTAACACGTTGGCTACATCATTATGCTTGTTCTCAGTTATTTGGTCTCTTTTTATTGTAAACATTTATAGAATGGCAATAGGAATATTTAGTACTATAACTTTAGTTCACTAACCTAAATGTAATAACAGATTCACTAACAATTAACATGGAGCTTTTGGTTACCAAAATTTTTGTCACAATTAAAGAACTAACTCCATAGTTCTTCTGTTTTATCTCCTATTAAATAGCAAAAAAACAAAATAGTCTCCTGAAAACAAACCAAAAACAAAAATCTTCATAATATGCTTCCAATTTAGAAGAAATTCTAGAAACATTGGCTTATAGATGAAATTACTTTATTTTAAAGATTATCATTAAAGTGTACTATTTTGATCTGCTCCACAATTTAGTGTTTTATTCATCCAAATTATTCTTTGAAGATATTTTCAATGATGTACAGATTTTCAGGTTTACAGTTTCAGGAAAACCAAAATGTCAAACTGAACATGATGTAAATGTAATCAGAAGCAAAAATATTTTATGTAATGTGCTTATTCATTCATTCAACAAATATTATAGAGAACCTCTTTTAATCAGGCAAAAAACTGCCTTCATGGAGTTTATAATTTAGCAAATAGAGATAGAAAATAAAAATGGACACCATAAAAAGTAAATTATATTGTAATAATATAGAGCTGGTGTAGCATAAAATAGAATGGGGACTATGTAGATTTTATTTTAGGTAGTGAATGTGATTTATTTCAGCTTCTAGCTTTAAGACAAAGGGGAAAGATGTACAAAAAATTATATTCTGCCCAACCTATCATTGTAGCCTTTTGCATTATAGCAGTTAATGATATTAATGGAGATCACCTACAGAATGCTTGTACTTTTAGCATGCTTAATTAAGTAATAGGAAATAAAATAATTCTAACTGGAGTTATTTATCTAATCTTACTGTACATTTCTATTAAATGAAACATTGTAGAAATGTTAGGTCAAACCCTATAAATAAAAATAGATCTTTCCTATGGTTTTATTAGACCAGATGATTCTCCCCTGGGTTAATTAGTGCTTTCCTTGGATGCTCGTAGGACTTCCTAGGCACATTTACACTATGCTCGTTGCAGTCCACAGTTTGCTATGTTTCAGAGTCATGTGCATGGGTTATTGTCATTAGTCCTGCATTCTCCATTCATTGATTAGTCACACTCTTCAAGCACAGGCTTTCATCATTGCATTCCTTTTGCTCTAAGGTCCACAGTAAATCTGTTGTTTATCCCAGCTGGGATGGGGAAAACCTTGACCCTATTGCTTTATTGGGGAAGAATGTTCCCTTCTTGCTGAACTCCAACTACCTCGAGATTTATACCTCTCTAATTCCCATTTTGACTTGGACTACTGGCTGGTATGATCAATGTCTGAGACAAAAGGGCTCCTTTTTGGGGAACCACTGGCCTATAAACTCCATTTTTAGGCTCTCTACCACTCCAAAGCATTATTATCTGTTCTAAATGCAGAACAACTGACTCTTTATTCTTATAAATAAGCTCTTTATGTCTGCATTCTTCTCTGCTGCCTCCTTGACCCAATCAAGGCTAGTTTTTGAAACTTGAAACCCAGAAATTATATCAATTTTTTCTTTTTGTCCTATTGAACTATCTCTTCCTTTAGATATAAATCTTGGGATGACTCAAGAGAAGAGAGCTAAGGGTAGGAGGAAATATTCAGAAAATAAGCCTAGAATATTTCATAAATAGTATTCTGCCTTTTGTTTATTACCAATTTCTTTACTAAATACTGAGTTGTCTTCACAGGCAAAGAGTCTATCTAGTGAGGAGAGAACACAAGATAGTTTCAATGGTAGGAGCTCTGAAGATGGGGGCACTTGCATTCAAATAGAGGTCTGCTTGTAAACTGTAGTCTTGGGCATTTTAATTTCCTAGCCTCCGTACCTTCAACATTAAATTCATAAAATTATAGCTATATTTCATGTCAGTTGTTAGGAATACAGAAAAATGTATATAAAGAATGAAATATAATGTTCACTCAATTAAAAAAGTTTGCTATATTTATTAATGTTCAAAGAAAATTCTCTAGTAATGGCTCAGGTTTCATAACTATATGTATATATGTATATCTTACTATATTTATCTATCTACCTATCTATACCTCACCAATATTGCATTTTTAGGATTAGCTCTCTCAATTATGGTTATTATTTTTTTAATAAGGACGTTTACATTTCTAAACATTTTATATTTTCTGTCAAGTAGCCTAATGCAACCAAAATTTCACAAACCAAAGTTAGAGTAAAGTTATAAATTATCTTCTACTTTAATTTTTAAGATAAAAGTAACAATATATTTTATTAAATTTCGACTTTTGTTCTCATGTATTTTAACTTGTCCCTTATTTACTTGAATTATATACATATAGTAAAAGAGCAATCATTGTTGATGTGTATGCAGTATTAGTGATATCAACTAATTAAGACTACCTTAAATTTACTAAAAATATAAATAAATGTTGGAAAAGTATACCTGAAAAGTATGAAATTGCTATACTTTAAAGTGATTTAAATATATGATAAGTTTATAACATAATCATTGTCTTTATATTTGAAATCCAGGTTCTATAATTATTCTTTGTGAAATTGAATTGTCCAATTTTAACTAAAAATTAAATCTTGTATAATTGTCAAGTTCTGTGAAGATATCTTTATCAAACATTCTCTCGCACTTTAAAAAAAAATTGTATAAAGATGTTCCAAGCAATGTTTTACTCTAATTAGTCTTTCTATAACATGCTAATGTTGGAAAAACAAAGCATAAATAACACAGACATAGATGATAGTGTTTATTTTGAGGCCCTGTTATTTTTTAAAAAAATTTTTTTTTAAATTTCCTTAGAAACTACTAAAATGAAAAATGAAAAATATATTAGTGAGTACCATGTTATTTGTAGAGAAGCAATGAGTTTAGCAGTTAAAATGTCACATGAACTTAAGATCAGAAAGTTTTACTGACCTGGAAGATAAACTTGAACTCCAAATGAAATTCAATTACTAGATTGTAATTTTAATAAAATCGTTTAATGAAAAAGAACATGATCTTGAGTAAGGAATTGTTGAGTAATTTATTAAGTACACATATGGATATTCATCACATTATTACTGGTAAGAGTATAAGCATTTAATAAATCTAAATAGCCATTGTAAGAAAAAAATTTAAAGACAAATCACAGAAGACTATATATCAGGATTCCAGTGTACCAAAGAGAACAAATTATCTGAGTACATGTGTGTAAGTGAATAGAAATATATGTGGTGTATATATAAGAAATAGTTTAATTCCTCCTTCTGCGGAGCACAGAGGTTTGGGGTAAAAGATCTCTTACTTTACTTTGTCTTTATTATTTTAACTTTAATGCATAAAATGTGCAGGATTTGGTAGAATATATCAAATTAATCTTTCTCCACATGTATTTTATTATCAATCATCTTTCATGGCCCCAGAAGAAGCAAATGACACACTCAAAGGGGTGGGCAGTGTAAAGGGAAACATAGGCTATTAATAGTGAGCAGCTATCACTACTATTTGTGAAGGACTGAGTGCAGAGAGCTTTTGAAACCCCCCAAAAAGGAAGAGAAAAGTCTTTGGAGAAGGCTGTTTTGAGAGAGTTGTGTTCTTAAGCCTGAAGACACAGCTAGACCCATGTGACCTGTAGGGAGGGAACCGGGAAATAAAATACCACAAAACCACCTAACTCACTGACCTCATTCATTTTCCCTGGCCCCCATCTCCTGCTGGGGCTCCATTGGCTGAAGGCTGCCAGAAAGCAAGGACACTCATTGATATAATCTATACAGATAAGTTTGTCAGCTTGCAGATCAGGGTAGAGAAAGATAGAATAGCTGCAGGATCAAAAATGATCTAAAAATTTAAACAAATAAATATTTATATATACATAGATACATAATTAAATTGATTTCATCAGTGTATTTTGTTCATAGGTTTGGGACAACTACCCCATTTTGTGGTTTCATTTAGTTTTCCACATTGAACTTTATTATACATCTTAATTTAAATTTGACCTTTCTCAGACTTTAAGAAAAATAGATCTGAAGATTAAAAAAAAAAAGACAGACAGACAGACAGACAGACAGACAGAAAGAAAGAAAGAAAGAAAGAAAGGAAAAACAGCAGTTGAATTTAAAATGAAACTCAAAGAAGCAGACTCATTATAGGTATAAACTCCCAATAAAAAACTAGTAAAAACAAAACTAGTAAAAACTTTTAATAAAAAAGAAAACACTGAGGTGGGGGGGAGTTGGGGGCTGGAAAAATGGGGTGAAGGGTTAAAGAAGCACAAATTGGTAGTTGATAGTTGGTTACAGGGAGAAGGAACATGGCAGAGGGAATGCAGTTGGCATTAATATGATGGCTAGATGGAGGGCCTGGAGGAAGGAAACAATTGGGGGGAGCGTTTTACGAACAATATAGATGTCTAATCAATGTACTGTATACTTGAAACTAATTTAAATAAATTTTTAAAAAAAAGAAAACAGTTCTGTTTAGTAAAAAAAAAAATAACTGAAGAAAACAGTGTGAAAACAAAACAAAACAAACCAATGATGAGAGGGAAAAAAAAACAAACAATAATACTGTGGACTGAACTTTATACCCAAAATAGAGATAGTCCCTAGGATAGGTTTGGATGTTTTCCAATGTTCCTTCAATCTCTAAGTCTTTTTATGTCTGAGGATTGTACATTCTCATGTTTCTGTTGCTTGGAATAATCTGTCAACCTGATGATGCTTTTTAACTGTCTCTAAAATTGACTATCATTTAACCATGAGTTATGTGGACAAATGTTGAAATGAAGTCAGTCAATGTCTTACAATCCATACATGTTCAAGAGGCAAGAAAATACCCCAAATCGAAGAGTACGGCCTTTAAAGATAAATAGATCTAAATTTGATTTAGCTAACTATGTGTCTTTGGTCAAGGTATTTACTATCTTTAAGACTTAGTTTCCTCACCTATAAATCTGAGAAATAAATAACAACTTTTTGGGCCAGTGCAAATTCCCTGAGATAACACAGAATAAGTGTTGATACATGTTTATTCAACACGGGTAACTTTCTTGATGTGCTGCCCTCCACCTGCTTTCCTAGGGCAGTGCTTTCAGTTCTTAATCTGATTCTTTTTAAAAAAAAATAGATTTATTTATTTAAATTAGTTTCAAGTATACATACATTGGTTAGACATCTATATTGTTCATAAAACGATACCCCCAATTGCTCCCTCCCTTTCCTGGCCCTCCACTTAGCCATCATTTTAATGCTAATTACATTCCCTCTTAAACTGATTCTTGACTTCAGGAGTCAGGAGTCAACAGTAGAGCCCTAAACTATTGCTGGTCTCACCAGGGAGGCCCTAAAGGCCTAAGATTCGCCAGGCTGATTTTCTACTTTCCATTACAGCATTTTCCTCCATTGGTACACCTATTTGAGAATGAGTCTCCTTAACATCAGAAAGTTCAGCAAACTGAAAAAAAGTAGCTAGGATTTCTGTTGTCTTTTCCTAAAATATAAACAAATCCAAATTTAGAACAAGGTGGATGAGAAACTAATTCAGATACTTTTGAAGTGTGTATTTTATAATAACAAAGTTACTCTTTTTTTGTTATCTTTTTGCTCTTTTACTGAGATGATTTCAAAAGAAAAGAAATATATTGTTTGAGAATGAGTATTACCAGAGAATTATTATTTTTTTAACAAGAAAGTGTTGTTTTGGAATTATTACCTTACCATCCCATGAAGAACTAGTGACTCTACATTTATGTATAAAGCATCCAAGGAAATGTTTAAATTTCTCATGTTTTTTAATTTCTTTAGGAGCTGTACAAACCTCTCATATTTTTAAATGATGAAATATATTGCTTTTTAAATATTTGGCTTCCAAATGTGTTATAATAAATCTTTTAATCTGAGTATTTATTGCATTAAAAATTGCTTAGGAATTAAATTCCAGGAGACTTTATGTACAATTTGTGTTTAACGATTATATGAGCTACAATGTACCTTATTTTATTAAACCAGGGATCAGCAACCCCAAAATATAAGTGATTAAAGAAATAGGGTATTGTCTTATTTATCCTTGGATAAAAATGTAACCAACTCTAGCACAAATTTGTCTTGCCCTTGGCCTTCAAGAAAATAATTTTAGAAAGGACAGCATCCCGAGGGTATATGTTGACTCATATTTCCTACAAATTTATCAACTTTATTTTATTTTTCTGGATACATTTTAATTTTTTCGTTTTGAAATAATTTCTTAAAATGTTGAAAAAATAGTATAGTTTTTTATTTTATTTTATTTTATGTACCTTTTACCTAGCTTTCCCCAATAATAACATCTTCTATAACAATAGTACTTTATCAAATCAGGAAATTAGCACTGGGATAATACTATTAAACTGTAGAATTATTTGGATTGTACCAGCTTTTACATATATTTTTTTATTTGGCTTTGTATAGTTCTGTAAATCTATCACATTGATAGATTTGTATAATATCCACCACAAGTCATATACAGAATTGTTCAATCACCATAAAGAAACTCCCAATGCTGATCTTTAACTTCCTGTCCCCCATCCACAGATATATTCCTTATATTCGTTACTATAATTTTGTCATTTCAAGAATGTTATATAAATGGAACAATATAGTATATAAATTTTTCAGATGGCTTTTTTTTATGCAGCATAATGAATTTGAGGTCATCCAAGTTATATGTTTCAGTAATTCATTCTTTTTTATTGGTGAGTAGTATTCCATTGTATAGGTAGGTATACTGAAATTTGATTTATCCATTCACCATCTGAAGACATTAGCTGTTACAAAAAAAAGCTGCTATAATTATTGACACATAGGTTTTCGTGTGGACATAAGTTTTATTTCTCCAGGATAAATACCCAAAAGTGCAATTAGTCAGTTGTATGGCAATATATGTTTAACTCTATAAGAAACTGCTACATCAGTTTTTATAGTTGCTGCCATTATGCATTGCAACTAGCAACACAGGAGAGATACAGTTTTTCTGCTTCCTCATCAGCACTTGATTTAACTTATTAGTATTTTTTTTTTCAATTTTGTTCATTCAAATAGGAATATAGAAGTATTTCATTGTGGCTTTAATTTGCATTTCCAAAGTAACAAATAATATTCAATATCTTTTCACATGCCTATTATTTATATACCCTCGTTGGTCAAATATTTTCTTCCAATCCGTGACTTATATTTTTATTATCTTAAGAGTGTGTTTCACTGAGAAAAAGTTTTTAATCTAATGATATCCAGGTTATTGATTTTTTTCTCCTTTTTGGATTGGGTTTTTGATCCTCTGCCTAAAAATTCTTGATCCTAGGTCAAAAAAATTTTCTCCCATTTTTCCTTCTATTTCCTTATAGTGTTATTGCATGCATATCCATTTAGTGTTGTTAAATCTTCTTTGTGAATTGACCCTTGGTAATTTTATTTGTTCTGAATTTTACTTTGTCTATTATTAATATTGTACTCCAGCTCTCTTTGATCAGTGTTTATATGTAATTTTACCCTCTTTTTAATTTTTTCCAGCTTGATTCATATATAATGGACATATAATATTATGTAAGTTTAAGGTGTATAATATGATTTTACATACACACACACATATATGTAACAAAATGATTGCCACAAAAAGGTTATTTAATATGTCCATCATCTCACATAATTACCCTTTTTTTTGTGGTAAGAAACATTATTTAACCTACCTATATAATTCTATTTGAAGTGTATTTTTTGTAGATTGTATATAATTGAATTTTTTAATTCATTCTGATAATGTTTTTATTGGTCTGTTTAAACAATTTACATCAATAAAATTATTGATATATTAACATTTAAGTCTGTCATTTGATTGTGTTTTTTGTTCTCTTTAATTTTTCTTTCTGTTTCACCTTTCCTGCTTTCTTGTAAATTACTGAATATAATGTTCAGTTGTTTTTGTTTGTTTGTTTGTTTGTTTGTTTTTTAATATGGCCCACTCATGGCTCTGGTCAGAAGATTATACACAGTTTAAAGAATCTCTTTCACCAGTAATGTCATCTCCCATAATTCTTTCCTCACTTCTCAGTTAGGGGTGGGGAGAGGTGCTACTCTCTACTACCATTTACTTAGTTTATGACCATGAAGAGAATGATCAACCAGGTTTCTCCTCACAGTCTCTACAATTCCTGTGTCTGTGGAGAATGAGAGGATGCTGGCTTCTACTGTGTTAGTGCAGGGTAGGGAGGGCTGAAAGGATCATACCTTGAGTACCGAGGTCTCTATCCAGTCAGCCTTCTTTCAGTCTCCTGATGGTTGCTTTAGGTTTTTTTTCCAGGGTTTTCGTTGTACTTAGTAGGAGGAATAATGTAGAATGTGTTTACTTTATCTTGCCTCAAACCAGAAATGTGATCTGTATCAAATTTCTTAATTTTTCTTATTTTAATATGGCCATTGTACTGTGGTCTAGTATAACATAAAGTAAAATTATAGCAGTTTTTTTTTAGTCCGTTTTTTATATAGTGTCTCTCTCTCTCTCTCTCTCTCTCTCTCTCTCTCTCTCTCTCTCTCGCACACACACACACACACACAAACACACACACACACATGCACACATGCACACACACTTCCTCATAGCCACAGGGCACATGGATAGTCTGTGTTTAGTATTCTAATCCATAGTCTAACTAAATTGGGTTTTTAAACCTTAGAGTCTTTATGTTATTGAGTAGGATATTAAGGAAACTTTATTTGTGGAGATGAAGAAGAAAAAAGATGTTGAAGATATGAAGTATTTCCCAAAGCCAAAAAATATTTAAGAATCCAAATCCTTTGTTTATCTCTGCAAGGAAGGGAATATTTGAAGGTTTTTACAAAAGATCATTTATATAAAATTAACTACAATTTTATTAAAAGAGATGAATTAACTGTACTTCAGGCTAATAAGCCATTTAAGAGGTTTCATACACATCTGGATTTTTAGTACCTGGAGGGTCCATAGTGATTTTCTATTCTGATTCTTTTATTTTAAAAAGGAACAATTTGAGCCAACTTTATAATATTTATACAGTCTGAATCTATTGTATTTTCATAAGTTAACAGAATTTTCAGTAAACAATTTATACTAGTTAATCTCTTTCTTAAATGTTGAAATACCATTAACATTTTATACACAGTATATTTTCTGGAATTTCAGAATAGGAATAACTACTAATACATTATATATGTATGATAAATATGCTTTTAGTGCCTTTTAAATCAGTTACTATTAAACACATGTGGTTACATTGTTAAAGTTTTTAAGTATTAATGTGTCCTAGGCACCAAATCATTAGGTAGTAAATTTCTGCAATATTAATCAAAGGCCATTAATTATTATTATTCACTAATGCATCTACAATTTTTCTATAGGATTGCTTTTAGAAAATGTATTTAATGGAACATTGGTTTTATAGTACTTTGAGGTGTATGTTGAAATACATTTGGGTTAAACAATCCCTTGCATTGCTTTTACCATCTATCCACTAAAAGTTACCTTTATCTTGTTCTTAGTTCTCTCCTTATCTAGCTTAAATTACACATTTTATCATTATAATCACTCCTGTGCATATACCCTAAACTTCTTTCCTTCTTTCTCAATTGGTGGACAAAGCATCTACTAGTTCAATCATGCCACTCTTTTTTTACTTCATGCCTACATTCACGCAGGCAAACATATCTGACTTGTGCACAAACACTCCCGTGCTGACGTGTTTCATTTTAAATCAATGACCCTTAACTTCAAGTGGGCTCTCAATGGTGCTGAATAATCATACTATATTTTCCTGGTTTATTTTTTTCCCCTAATCCACTAGATGACTCTTTTACATTTTCCTCATTCCTCAAACCTTGATAGACTTCTTCCCATCTTTATTCTCAGTTGATGAATTTGCTGCCTGTTTCATTATAAAAATAGAAGAGATCAGCAAAGAACTTCCATGAGCTTCCTCGGTGACATCTTCCTATTTACTTGCCTCTGTGTCCATACAAGGTGTTCTATCACTCCTCTTACTCTGGATAAACATCCATACTCCTGGCAATGGCCTTCCCCTCCCTTTTGCCCTAGATCCTGTCTTCTTTCCTAGTCCCAGTCAGTCCTGCAGCAGTCTTCCCCTGACACATCTTTTTTTTTTTTTTTTTTTTATTCTCTGGTGGATATTCCCTATCACTATTCAAACATCCTATTTATTCTTTCATCTTAAAATTATTTTCTTCATTTTTCCCTCTACCTTCAACCCCACTTATCTTTCTCTTTATAGAAAAACTCCTTGGAAGACTTATTTATATTAGCTATCTGCAATTTCTGCCTTACAATTTTTTTTTTCTTGAATCTACTCCAAACAGGCATTCTTTTCTTGACTTATTTACTTAAATGATTCTTTTCAAAGTCACCAATGACTTCATGCTCATAATCCAAAGGTCAATTCTCAATCCTCATTTTACATGATATATTAGAAGCAGATTATTCCCTTCTCTTTGAAAGATGATCATTTTATGTCTCTAATCTTCTGGCTTTCCTCTTACCTTCTTGACTACATCTTCTCTATCTCTTGCTGATTCCTCACCTCTCTAACCTCTAAACATTGGAGTACCACAGTACTTAGTCCTTTGAACTTTTCTTTATTCTATACATATTATTTCCTTGGTAATTTCATCCAATGTCATGGGTTTAAGTGTTCTCTAAACATTAGTGATCCACAAATTGTATTTCTAGTTTGCATCTCTCCTCTGAACTCAGATAGCCACATAGGATCAATATAGCCAATTGCTAGTTAATGTCTATATTAATATGTAATCAACAAGTCATTCTCTCAAATTTAGAATGTATAAAACTGAGTTCCTGATCTTCCCTCTTTAATATCTGTCCCTCTTAACTTCTTGACAATATGGTATTCTGTTCTGTTCTGTTCTGTTCTGTTCTATTCTATTCTATTCTGCCCCATTCCATCCCATCTCATGTCATCCTACACTACTCCAATAATTCCCAATAATCTATCCTCAATGTATCATCCAGAGTGTTCCTTTAAAAACAAAAGTCAGATGGTGTTTTTTTTCTTTCTTTTGCTTAAAATCCTCCAGTGGCTTTCATTGCACTTGGAATAAAAGCAAATCCTTATAGTGACCTACAAAGCCCTATCTGCTTAATTTGATTCCTACCTTTCTTCATTCCTTGATTTTTACCCCTTTCACTTATAGCATGCCAGCCATACTAGGCAATTTCTTTTGCTGATGCAAATTAAACTAGATTTCACCTCAGGGCCTTTGTACTTGTTTACACCTCTGTTTAAATAATTTTTTACACAGAAAATTGATGACTCATTTCCTTACCAAATTAAATTTTTATTGAACTGTCGTCATTTCAGTAGACCTTTCTTAGCACTTTCTATATCCAAAGGTGACTCTTTCAAAAACATACTATCTTTTCTCTTTTTGTCCATAAGACTTATCATCATTCAACAAACTATACTTATTTATTTTGGGTTTTTTTAAATTTTTTTTTCTCTCTATACTTGAAACTAAGCTCCATGAAGGCAAAACATTTTATTAGTTTTGTTCATTGCTATATCTTCAGTACCTAGAAAAGACCCTGGCTTAGATTGTACGCTCAATAATATTTGTAGGGAGATTAGAGTAAATGAATACTTCATACAGGAAAGGAATCTATTTGATGTAATTGTTATAACTTTATTTGAGAGAATACTATTGGGAAATGCCAGCTACAACTAGTATCTCTGCAAAACCCAGAATTGATTATAGTAGAAAAAACAAAGAAGTTCTAGGGTAAAAATCGAATCACTTTTAGGTCTTAAGGGATTATGTTTTGCAGGTTATCTATCTCATTTTTATTGTAAATAAAGGCCACATCATTTAATAACTTTAAGTGTTTCTTAAGTTCATGAACATGATGACCAGTAGGCATTTTTCTGTCTTGTTTTGCATCTGTGTATTGGAAACCTTTTGAGCATTGTTCACACTGTTTATCTTGCCCGGCAGGCTCACCAACTCAAAGCATTTTCCTTTCTCATCTGAACAGGTTACCATTTTAAGATTCTTTAATCAATACCTTTTTCCATTTACATCATATTAAGAGGCAATTTAAAAGTTTAATCAAAGACTTCAGCAATTGTTGTTGATTATGCATGCCGAATTAAATCCGGGGGCTGCTGACTGTGGATTGATTCCTATATGAGGTCCTTCATAGTAGGAAATCAAGGGAAGCACGATTTCTCTCTGTGCTCTAAGCACTTGCAGGAGGAATATTGATCTATTTGCCTTTGTGCCTCAGTGCTCGCCTGGTCAATTATTTACAGATCACAGAGACAGTGATTGTTCAAGAGCAGGTGAGAGAAGGAGACTGAATTTTCTGTGCCTAGTGTTTGGCATTAATGATGAAGTTGATAAAATGGAAACACACTATTTAAAAGAAACATATATCACAGTGGGTAACAACCAGGTGGCTTAATTAGGGCCTCTAAATAAAAATAATTTGTATATAAAGCAACCCTGCATTTCTATGTGTTATTTTCAGTGGGCTTCCATATATTAAATATGGCCCAGTCGGAAGAAAAGTATAATTTTTTTTACTCATTTTGGTTTTTGGGTTTAAAAATAGATGGTCTCAAAGCTCCTTTCTACCTTTAAGAATCACAACTCTAATACTGTACATGTTTTGTACAATACTTTTACAAGTTGTTTGTTTCAAGTCCTATGTAATGTCCTAGGAATACAAGAAGTAAATAAGCATTTTAAAACATATTTTTCTTTAGGAACTACTTTATACGGGTGTTATGAGTATTAAATAAGATAAGCAATAGTACTATGAACTAGATTATGTTGTTATATATTCACAAAATATAGAAGTTAAGACAGCTTTCTTTTCCTATAAATGATTTGTGCAGTGTTATAGAGCTAGTAAGAGGTGGACGTGGAATTCAAACTATGTTGGCCTAAATTCAAAGCTGGAACATTTATATGCTATGCTGTATGCTATGGACGGAATTGTGTCCCAATCCCCCACCCAATTCACAGGTTGAAACCCTAACCCCCAATGTTACTATATTTGGAGATAGGATCTTTAAAAAGATAATTAAGATTAAATGAGATCATAAGGATGGTCCCTAATCTAACATGACTTGTGCTTTTATAAGAAGAGGAAGAGATATCAGAGATGCAGCACACAGAGAAATGGTCATGCAGGACATAATGAGAAGGCAGCCACCTGCAAACCAAAGAGAGTTATCCCAGGAGAAACCAAATCTGTAACACTTTGATCTTGGCCTTCCAGCCTCCAGAACTATGAGAAATAAATTTCTATTGTTTAAGCCAGCCAGTCTGTGGCAATTTGTTATGACAATCTTAGCTGACCAGGACACTACATATTTCCCAAGTATCCAAAGTTCCTCCACATTTTTATAAATTCGCCACAGTACCTAGCATGTAGTAGAAGCTGAATAACTAGTAGAGGCTCATCAAACACCTCCCAAAAATATTCAGTAGAGAGATCCCAACCAAGCCTGTGACAGCAAATCCATTGCATTGATAATTGGTCTATTTCCCAATCCACCACCACTTGAGAGACCCTAGCATCTGATCTGCTTGGTGACTGAAGGAGCTTATAAGAAGTCCCTAGAAGCAGAGCAAATGATTAGAAGCTATTGAAAGAGAGACAGTAACTCAAAGGTGATCAACAACTCTAAAAGTGTAGTTGATGAGGAGCCTACTATAGAAGCAGAACCAGTTAAAGAATTAGAGACCAGATCAATAAAGCATGATGAGAATTATTAATAAAAATTATTTGAACATACACATACACAAACATACTCCCCCCAAAAAAAAATAATTTCTAAATGTTTTATGGACATTCTAAATGAAAGTAAATTACTCCAGAATGGGTTCCAGTTCATGCGCCAAGGAAATGCGATTTTAGAGTAGATGTGTTAAAATTTGACATAGCTCAATGCTTTTTTTAATGTTTACTTAATATTTTTTCTAAGTTTTATAGTAATGAAGATGTTCACTTTTAGCCTTAATCCTAGTTGAGTAGCCGACTAGGTATTGATCTTATATTAAGTTTCAAGTAAATCCCTTTTGAAGGCAGAGCCGATGGCAAAGTTTATCTGGCAGGTGGCATTCCTGGCAACCCCACACGGGCATCTCATTAGTGAGCTCAATAGCTTCCCTAGAACAGTTAATCTGGACTCGATTCATTGTTCTCTAATGATCTCTTCTTTTAGAGTTAGATGATCCCTAAAGAAACAGTACAAATAGCATGTGACAGTGCCCCATATTTTGGGTCATATTCTATATTCAACAACTAAAAGTGTTTTCAATTCAATCAACAATATTTTAAGGCTTATAACTGTTTCTAAAAACTTCAATCAGAAAAATTGTAGTAGAAAATATATGTGGAATGCTCATATTTCTATGATTGGAATGAGCTAGTGTTAAAATAGTGCTTCCATCATGTTCCTAAGGCCTGTGACATTCTAAACCTGGAATTGCTACTGTTAGCTGAGGATGTGCTAAATTGGGTCAAGAATGTTATGCTGAGAGATATTATACCTATCAGCTCTTTGCTGATCTTAACCATGCATAGGCTTCACTTACACACCAGTACCAGTACCAATGAATTTTTTAACCTCCCAATGATATCATTGAGGAAAAAAAATTATTTCTTAATTCAAAGTATTAGAAGTCCTAATGGCATAATTTGCATGTGTGATATCTTTTTAAAATATCTTATGTATACAACGCCCTTGGGAGAGGTAGTCTCCAATCTGTACAACTGTATGCAGCAAACTTCCTCTCATTCCCTCCCTTTACCCTTATAACCAAAACCTTTTACTCTGAGCACCATGCTTCTATTTCTACTTATACTGCTATTTCCTAAGATTTCTTACTTCTTGCTCAATGAAGGAATTTATCAATATGACAGTACAATTTATCAGTTGGAGTGATTACCAGCCTGAAGTAATTTGTTCTCTACCAGTCATCCCAGATTGCCAAACTCAGAGAAATAATAGCATGCTTTAGAATCATAGGATTTCAGAAGTGAAAGGGGCGTAGTAATTCTGTAGTACCACATTTATTTTAATTTACAATTACTGTGAGTGTCTGTGTCTAAATATTTTGTGATATTTACTGTAAATATATTTTTCATGAAGAAAACAGCACTGCTGCCTTTTTTTTTTATGGTGGTACTATTACTTATCACAGGCTTCATTTAAACAAAATCCTTTTTGTTAATTTTTCTTAAGGCGATGAATTTATTCTTTATGCTACTTGTATAATATCCAGGAGAGGGCAGTAGAGTACCTGATTCAGATTTAAGAAATTGTGCCACATGAAATTCTTTTTTTAAAACAATTGCAACCTTCTAGTGACTATTATGATCATGTTAGAGTAAAGAGATTGAGAACTTTGTCAGCTAAATGCTATGATATCCAAAGGTGAGTATTTTTCTTAATTTCTTCTTTTATGTAAAATTCTCTCACGTATTTTATTTATTAATAATAATCACCTATAATATTACCAGTAATATTAATCAAGTTAAAGCTTTATAACCATTAAGGTTATTTAAAAGTAAATATATAAAATATTCAATTTGAGTCTTTTTTTTAAATTGATAAAATATTAAGTGTTTGTTTAAAAATATCAGTGGTATGAATTAGTGTGACTTCAGGTGGCTTTTCTATTCAACCTGTTATTTAATTGTTTAATACTAGTTATGGTTGAGTAAGATGTCTGTGCCTCGTCTTTTCCCCCGAAGCCAGAGAAATAAGCATTTTCTTACTTACAAAATCATCATTCATATAATCATCCCCCATATTTAAGTTCATTCAAAGCTAACATTCCCACATAATAAGTTAACTCAACTACAAGAAACCCATTCTGCAATCTGCTTATCTTAGAGGAAACATTATGAAGTTATATTGCTCAAAGGAAGGCTTATGAGTGGTTTACTGAGTTCCTATACTCTAATCTCCCAGAGAGCATAAATCTCAGGATATCAAAAGCATGCTTCTACTTGTAACAATTTAAGGTATTTCTGTAAGCTCTATATTGCTGGTCTTTTCTTCTGTTTGTAAATACCTGGATATCGGGACATTGGACCTAACTAGTGGAAATCCTAGAGCCTAGCATCTTAGAGCTTGAATTTGGAGTCATCAGTTTGAATCCAGTCTATGCCCCCTGTGAATAAGTGATCCTGGACAATTTATGTAACTGTCCAAAGCCATTTCCTTGATCTGTTGGAAAGGTAATAATGTTACTTATTTTATAAGGTGGCTATGATGGGTAAATGATCTAACAATAAATTGACTAATATGTAGGAACAACTTAATAAATGTTTATATTATTAGTTTTAGTGTTTCATATAGTTTTTCTAAAGAGACTATTAGAAATAGCCTTATAAATCCTATGGTCTAAAAAATACTTTTGAGGACATTGTCACTATATTACTGAGCTCCCATGGAAAAAATGTGTCTAATTTTATCACTGATACACTTTAGACTATGTTGGCAATTTATTTGGCTTTATTTGATAATCACTTTGAATTAAGTATCTGTCATGGTTCTGTCTTTGCATCAATTGTTAGCTTACATTCAAAATTTTGCCTCATTGCAAGAAAATTTTGCATAATTTACCCTCTCATATTTATTTATATCTCCTTTATATGTATTTTTCTTTTTTCTGTTTTATTAGTTCCCTTTTATTAAATTTTATTGTGTATATTTTTGCAAGAGGCCTTATGTTCTTCCTTGGACTACTTATGAAGTTTGTTCATACATACAGGCAAATGAACAAAATTAATCTAAGTGATTCCTGAGGAGCAAACTTTGTAATTTATTGGAAAGGAAGGTGATATATATTAACCACTGAAAATTTCACTCTGTGAGTTGTAGTAATTATGACCTCAACAGTAAGTATTATATAATATCGAATACTAAATGTAGATATATAAGAGCATATATATAATAGATTTAAGAGAAAAGGCAAAGCAGATAGTATAAATATTTTATTTCTATTTTCTCAGTTATCTACTTGCTTCATATAATATCAACATAAGATAATTTAATACCTAGATAAAGTCTTTTGTCACAATAACTGAGAAGAGTAAAAATTTGCATTGTCCCTCATATGCAGAAAGACCACTTAAGCTTTTTTCACACAGTTATTTATTGAGACTGATACTGCACTCTGAGTTGAATTCAATGTAAAAAAAAAATCTGTCAAGATATTGTCACTTTAAACTATAAGCACAATAAATCCTATGTAATTGCTATGTTGAGAAGATAAATCAGATATAGATGAAGGAAAAAGGTGCTTTTACATATATGCTGGATTTTATTAAAGGAAAAATTGGAATGGTGTTATTTATAAAAGTTTTCTCTTTAAAAGGCACACACTGTGATTTTGCTATTTATAGTTTAGTTATGTGCTTCATGGTCTGTAGATCATGGAAAACATTACTATTATTTAATCAATATCCTCAGAAAGTCTATATAATAATTTTATATGAAAATTCCAAGTATTACATGTTCACTTTTTCACTTTTTGTAAAAAATGAAGAATAACATTTTACATACCCTGATATACTCTAAAATAACCTTTTAGCATTAAATTATTAATCATCATAATTGCTGAATAGTCCTGAACATTAAGAACAACATAAAATTGAACAATTTAAAAGCTATCTTTCCAAGCGTTTTATCAGTAGCTTGTATTTCTAGAAAAATGTTTTTATGTACATGTTATTTCTTAGTCTCTCAAGTACTACAATTCTCATGACTGTAATATAGTCCTATAATTCTAGAAAATGTAGAGCTTTTGTGTTCTTTTTAAAAATTACTTAATCCTGTGTAATTATTCTAGTGATTATTATTGAAGTTTTTCCTTAGATATTTGAGAGATTTTTTTACCCTCTCATATTTTTGCCTCTTTCAACAGATCATTATCTACTTATCATGGATCTTAGTATTAAAATATAATTTGAAAGACTGAAAATGCTTTTTCAGAAATTCTTACCCCATACTTTAGTAAAGCATAGAAATACATGAAATGAGTATCAATGCTGTACTGCTATGCTTTTGGCAGACGTCAATAATCAATCAGAGCATTCATTCCTACTGAGAGCATAAATATTCTTCAAATCTTTCTCAGTGTATGTCTCCTGGAAACTCCAACCAATGAAACCAAGTTGACAAAATAGATTAGTTCAGTTTGTCATTTCGAACATAGAAGTAACCAAATATAATTTGTTAAAACTGGGTATTTATGTACATATATATGTAAATTGTATATCCACATACATATACATACATATCTATACAGCCTATCTAATATAACTGCTCACATTTTCTGTATGAAGACGTATATGTACTAATATTTATACTTTTGCCAATATAAATATTTAGTATTACATAAATCCTTTCTTATAGAAGATTTTTATAGAGAAATATACAACAGAAATAATTACTGTCATTTAGCCTCTAATAGTGATTTGAAATTTAGACATTTATATGTTCATTCAATTACTATAAACATTTAATTTTAAATGGTTATAAAGAATGTGATTTATATTTTCTTGTTTTCCATATTAAATATTTATTAATGCATTTTTAAATACTGTTAATACTTACAGCGTTTATGTAATCAAATTTACTGCTAGTCTCAATTTGATTATGTTAAGGGCAAGTAAAAACAATCAACTACCACCATGGCTGGAACTGGTTACTTGAGATCTGATGAATAAACTTTAGCATTTTCATTTAATTTTTTTTCTGATCTAGATTAGCAAAGTAAACACATGCACTTTAATCTTGGGTAGTAGAAATGATCTTTGATATATTTATTCTTGAAAAAAAACAAATTTTCTTTCTTCCTTTAACGAAAAAGTTGCCGAGTAGCATTGTAGAAACAGGCAGGTTTCTTTTGTATCTGGGTGTCGTCTTGTTTATGTCCCACCACCCACAGCCATGACTTCTAGACACGTCCATAGTATTTGGCAATAAGACAAGTCCCATGATCTCCTAGTTTCTGAAGTGCCTACTGTCTATTTCAGTTGGCACTACTCTTACTGACAGTGATGTCCCACACAGAAGACCTTTCTCATTTTTACTTATAAAAACATATTTATCACAGATCTCATTTTTTCCAAGGTCTTCTATCATCATAGGTTAACTATATTAATCAATCAACTTAAACCAAGGTGTTAATGATAAGTAATAGGTCAATCTGACAATAGCTGCCTTTATCACCTAACCAAAGGGATGAACAACTAGAAAAATTTAAACACCGTGTAAGGCAATGCAATTGCAGGTAATAAATTTTTAAGCACTGGGAACTTTCTTAAAGTCTGTTAAAAGATTGCCTGTTTCCTCTATGTGTTTCAGCATCACCTATTATCTTGATATTAAATTATAGAGTCAGGGAGATTTAGAACTAGAAATTACCTAATGATAAACCAATTCAGGAGTAGCAGATAAGCAGCACTTGAACTGCCAAAGCCTCTACCCCACCCCCAGTTCTTACTCACTGAGCTGGGACACTAGCTCACAATCTTGAAATAGAACACCAAGTAGCTTCTTCTCACCCACCATTATTGTCACTAACGTGAAATGATTTGTCATTCTGGACCTAATCTACTTCCTTATTTTTACACATGAGATCCCGAGAGATTAATGGGGGTGACCAAAGCAGCACAGTTAGTTAGATGAAGAACAGAATAAAAAGCCCATATTTCCAGGGAATGTTCACTTTCATTACCCATGTATGTTTTATCGCTATCATTTTTTTCATCTCTGGATTGACTTAAGAGAACATGAACTGGGTATTTTTCCCCCTTGGGAAAAGTGACAGTTTAGCCCCGGAGAAAATAGAAGCTCAACCAAGAATAGAACCTGTATTTCTTGATACTTCATGCAAATTTTTTCCCTTTTCCAAGAGTGGAACTCATGTCTCTTGATCCCCTGTGCACAGCTTTCTCAGTTTACCACATAGATTCATCATTTCAATTCGCAGCTGCATATATCCAGCCCTCATTTATTTATAAATGGTAAAAATAAAGCTAATTCAGAAAATAGTTCTAAGTCCTAATAATTATAAAAGCATAAATAGATAATTATAAAATATATTACTAGATTATATGTGTGTAAATTGATAATATTCATAAATGTAATTTTATCAAGAAATAAGGAATTAATGATGTGATTAGTAAAGTCATCACCCACCACTATCATTCTCGGTTTGTTCTAAAAATTCTATACTATATAACTGTTTTGTGCATTTTTTTTTTGATTTCAGATGATTAGAGGAAAATGGTAAATCTAAAATTGTTAATTATTGAAAAGATTTCTTATGGTTACTCATTAATTATTTTAATTTCCAAGACTATAAAATTCAAAAATGATTCTACTTATAATTTATGCAAAAAAGAGACAATTTTGCATCTAAAGCTAATCAGATATAAGGGTAATATATAATACTCTATTAAACAATAGCCTTAACAGTTTCTGAGTTCAGGAAACTGCTACTCTAGTTGCATTTACATGTTAATTTATGGTCTATTTATTGGCTTTTGCTACAGCATCTTAACGATTCTTAATTAGTGTAAAGTGATGTAAATTTGGTTGCAAGCTCTTGAGATTAGGGTAAATGGGGGTAAAAAATATCTGATTAATTTAGTATATTATTACAGCCAGCTTTTCTACTTTTTAATGACTAGAGTGCATATGGCGGAGGTTGACAAGCCAGCATTAAACATCTCCAGTGCTTTTTCACTGATCAGTTGTTTGTTCTTTGTCCTATAAACATAGACTGTGTCTCTGTGCTTTATAAAACCAATAGAACAGTGAGCTAACTCCATGTTTTATTGTTCAGATTTTCATGAGAATCCTGAGCAAAAGCATCTGGAAAATGGTCAGAAGAAATAAAAGAGAGAATAAAAGTTTGATCTGATGCCTTAGTCTACTTTTTATAAGTTTAAGCGTACCGTCTACTAACATGGTCTAAGTCTAACAACACAGCCATCTGTTCAATTCACTGAACCACTGAGAGGAACTATATAGGGAATCAGTAATGATTCAACAAAATGCCAAGATGGGAAATTAGGAAAAGCACCAAATAGTGCCCAATGTATCAGTTTTCAATCACTTCAATGTAGCTTTTCCCTGGTCTGAACCTGACATGTGACAATTGCATCATCATATGCATTCCCCAGGAGTTTGTCAGTCCTTGCGGTGGGGCTCTCTTTCTGCAGTGTCCAATCCAGGTGTCTTTGGCCTGATTACTGTTCTGCTTATATCTGTTTGAATTTACTGAGTTGAAGCTCTCATACATATTTAGTATATTTATATTCACCACATTCACAATCAGGACAGATTTCTACTCTTTTGATATTCCTCACCTTTCCTTGAATTATTCTTAAGTACATAAACCTGTTTACTGATTCCTTTACACATTTGGAAAGTATAAAACAGTCCCATTATGTCATGGCCATAGTTTGAACACCTGTCTGTTTTAGGCTAAATTCTTATAATAATCCAAGTCTCTAAATTTATACCTTTTTATTCTGACTTTAACAATATCGAAGTGGCCTTTCTCAAACAACCTGATGACACTACACATCAAGGCTTGAAATTATTCAGTACTCTACTTTTCAAAATCGTCCACAGAATCCATTTCAAATTCTTTGTCCTTACATACAGGACTCTCAGCAAAATGCAGCCTCTCCTGATAGCTATATCTCCTTCTCTAATCCCCTCACTATACCTTATACTCTTTGCTGTACCTGTAGTTCACTTGACATTTTTAAAAATATTTTCTTCACCTTTGCTTGTTCCATTGGGGAAAAAGAACCTATTATTCTGCCGACAGCCCCATTTTTTTTGGCAAATACCTATGCATTACCAAAATTTGTTTAAAAAATCATTTGCTCTTAAAAGCTTTTTCTCCACTGTCCAATAAGAAACCTTCTTCAAACAGCTCAAGCTATGTACATACTTCAGTTATGATAGTTATGACACATTAGGAGCTTATATCACATGTCTGTACATAGGGCAATATTTTATGATTATTTTTTTAAGTGTCTGCTTATTTTTATTTATTTATTTTTTATCACCTACATCATCTGGTGTTCCTATGTGATCTCCTATCCAAGTACTAACCAGGCCCAACCTGCTTAGCTTCTGAGATCAGATGAGATCAGGTGTGTTCAGGGTGGCATGGCTATAGACTGATTATTCTTATATTTCCATAGCCTTGTAATACCTGGCACATCCTCAAGGATCAATAAATTATTAGTGAAAGAATGAATATAAATAACTGACTGACTGAATGAATGAATGGCTGTATAGGATTGGGCCTGTGACTGAGTCACCTTCCCAAAATGCCCTGCCATCAGTAAGAATTAATTTTGGTTATCTGTAGATTCAAGGAGGAGAAGTTAAGTAGAGTTTCTTTCCCTGAGGGGTATACTTCAAGGTTGTGGTGGTATTAAGGTAGGAGACAAATTATAATATTTTTCCCTGTGCGACCATCTTTGCTTAGTGTTTTTCATATTAATCTTATTTAGAGTTTATAACAACTCTATGAAATAATTACAAATGACATCCATTTCGCAAATGAGAGAACTAAGCTCAAAGAAGTTAAATAACATTTGTAAGGCAACTCTGATAATGAGTTGTAAAGCCTGAATTTGAACTCCAATTTGTCCATCTGCAAAAACCTTAGCTCATACACAGTGCACTAATTTAGCAATCATTTCATGGTTATTGGGATCAGAAATGCATCAGAAATGCATTCAAAGTATCCTATCTCTGTCCCTGTCAAGCTATAGCATCATTTCACACCCTTACTCTTCCTTTTTAAGGAATTTTATGCCTTAAAAGACCATGCAAAAGAACCTCTATCATACTTACTCAGCTTTTGTGTTGAGAATCACCTCTTGGGAGAAAACCACACACTTGACAGCTGTTCCGATCAAAACTGTGGTTTTAAATGAAAAAGAAATTGCTATTGAAAATAAAGCAAGGTAGAAAAATGATATTAAGTTTGTATATGTATGTGAACATACAAATAGTTCTGTTTATTTTATATGTAAATATCTACATTAATCAGCATTATTAAAATTATATTACATGTATATTAAATAATATGTATTCATATAGTTGCCATCAAACATCATATGCACAGAAAAAATATCTAGAAGGAATTATACTAACCATTCATAATTAGCTATTTATGAAATTATAATTTTACATTAAATTTATATACAATTTTACAGTATATATTTTACAGTAACTATATACTGTTTTTATAATTTAAAGTTATAGAATTATAGTCATTAAATAAGGCAGCTCATATTAGATTTCTATTTGCATCTAAAGCTTTTATTTTAATTGTTAACTGACCCCATTTTGTTTCAGAAAATTATAGATTTTTTAAAAGTTTGATATTTTCTAAAATATATTTCCATTTGTAACCTCTGCTTTCTTTTCATCTTTTTAAAAAATATATCAGCTCCTTTACAATCTCTACTCTCAGAAAGAATCTAGAAAGTTTAACATAACTTTCTGTCAAAAGGGAGCCTGCTTTTTAAAAATTATAATTGCAAATTTTTTGCATAATTAGGTAAGGTGCTGTATCAGGTAGATGAGGACCCCATTGAGCTTCTATCATGGAGCTTTTGAGAGAGAGCAGCAACAAGCAGGGACTGGTGAGAGTGGAAGAAAAGTTAGCTGACCCCTCTAATGAAGACTGAGTGTCCAAATCACCAAGCTAAGGCATCATAGTGACTCAGTTTACTCTGATACTGATCCAAAATGGTCAGGCTCTCAGCATCAGGTAAGAGAGAGTTCTAGTTGAAGATGAGTCATGTGAGGCAATTTGAGGGGACTTAGGAAGACAGGTCTAATTATAAGGGTGAGGACCAACAAGTACCATGCAAGTGGTCAGGCCTTCAGCCAGCCAGCCTCAGGTTCAGGGCTGGGCTTGTAGGAATGGGTATCGAACCAAGGAAGCAGGGACTGGTGGGAGAGAGACTCCAATAGGAGCCTCAGAACAGACAAGCTAAAGTCACACCAAGATAGAGTACAGCAAACACTTTCTTGACACTCACAGACGTTTAAAGCAGAGAGTTCTAATATGCTATTCATTTGAGTTCATTCTAATGTATGAGAATGAGCCTGCAAGACACAGGTTTTTAGTCCATGGAGCTGAACCCAGGAGAACAGTCACTAACCTGTTAACCATTTTTCAGTTTCCTCAACTGTCAAATGAGAGAAATAATTGTCCCCACCTCACCTAAGTGTTGTGTGGAATAACTAATGTGTGTCAAGTGCTTAGGTTTGTTATTGAGAAAACTTGCTTATTTTTGATGATCAGTTCCTATATAACTTAACATTTACACCAGTGGTTTTCAACTCAGGTAGCAAGTTAGAATAGCCCATGAAGCTTTTTGTAGCTACAAATTTTTTAGCTTCACTTCAGTCCAATTGAATTAGAATTTCTCAGGCTCATGTCTAAGAATCTTTAATATTCAGAGAGTTCCAGGGCTGGTTTATCCTGTAAAGATGACTAAGCATATAGTAGTGATACCATTTCATTTATTAATTATTAAAATTAATTATGATTATTTAAAGTAACAAAAATTGTTTATGATTACTTAAAGTAACAATAGTAACAGATGTATACTATTTAACTAGATCATGTCACAGGCTAACTGAAATAACTACTAAACTAGTCTCTGAAGGAAAAAAAAGAGCAATCTGTATAATAAACACTAAGATTAATTCTCTTATGTGTGTGAAATGTACTATTTGCTACTTGTAGTCACAATAGAGAAATGTATCATGCTACTGATACTCTTCCATGATTTTTATATACAGGAATAGTAATTCCATCTGCCTATCTCTCACAGCCTTTCCACATACAAATGAATGAATTAATAAATGAATGAACAATGTCTAAGAATGGACTGCAAAAATGAATGCTTACACCAATTCCCAAGTCTCTTCATAAAGGAATTTCATTTCTTTTTATTGTTGAAACAGTTACATTTCAAATATATCAGCAATTTTTAATCTTCTGGCCTCTTTGATCCTCTAATAATACTGGGTCAGTGCAAAGGTGTCATGGGAAGAAGTAACAGGTTTTAGTAAAATATCAGCTACTCAGAATTCTCTTTGGTAACAGCAGCAGTCATCTGATTCCCTGGGGGGAAAAAAAAAATCCCCTTCTAGTAAATTCACTCAAGTTTAGATTCTCTTTTTGTGATTTCAGACAATATACTTTCAGGCAGTATGCCTCATGGTGCAGAATACGATTCATACTTGATAGATGGTTCAGTTGATCTCCCATAACAATTCTTTATTTTCTAGTGCATTTGATTGGAACAATTTTTATTTCTTTCTAGTGTGGGTAGAGAGAAACTAACCACTTTTGGCTCATTTTTATGCCACCGTTTTATGTAATTTTTAAGTAGAAAGCACTAGAAATTTACAGTTCTAAGAAATGGAAAAAAAAAATAGAAAAATCACTAAGAAGTACATATCCCAAAAGGAACTGCCTACCAGAGTCAGAGAGTTGTAAAGTATGGAATGAAACATTTACAGTCGGTAAAATAGAAGAAATTGATGTATTAAAAAAACGAGTTGAAGCATCATAATATTACCTGCAGAAGAATGGCATTCTTCTTCTTCTAAAGCAAGGCAATGACAAAAATCAACAAAGTAGATTATAGTGGACAAGAAATAAAACATTCTCTTTTTTTTTCAAGCAGTCTTTGATAGCAGGAGGCATACTTGGTGAATTTTAATGTACATGAAAGCTGAGAGTGATAACACTCTACAGAGGATGCCATATGTAGAAAGAGAGGTTTTCCTTAGATCCATCAGCTGGAATCCATCATGGAAATGATGGCAATTGCATTGGCAGAATGCATTTTCCATAAGAGCTGGAGCAGTTTGTTTCCAACTTGAGTAATGTATGGACACCTTCGAAAGAAAAAGAGGAAAGGCTCTCACAGACCTCCTTCCCTTCCCACAGTGGGCAAATTATTTTTATAATATGATTTTATATACCATATATAATATATATGTGTATATGACATATGTATTATACATAATATTTGACCTATGTTAATTATAAGTGAAGAATAAATTCTTAATTCTAATAGCTTTTATATGACTAAAGTCAAAACTGATTTACCTATTAAATTGAAATAAAACTTTAAAGTGATACAATTTAAGTTAATTTTGTTAATAGGATAGATGTTAGTGTTTTCTCAAGAAGAGATTATCACTTTCCATGTGAAAATAGCCCTCATGACTATGCTAACGCATAGTTTACTATTCTGACATGAACCATATGAGAACTTAAAATTTCTGCCACTTGTTTCTGGTTGTACTATTATAAGATTTTTATTTCACCAGCGATATCGCTTGACTTGCATATGGTATCAGTGTGACCACAGCATCCACCCAAATTTGAGCCCTGCAGTTACAAAACAGGATTCAGTTTTATTTTTGTGGATCACTCAGATGATCAGTAACATTATGTTGGTTTTCCAGATCATCAAAGAGCAAACAAGCCATTTAAAAATAAATTATTGAATAGAATTTCTTGATATCCTGAGATTATGTCTTCACACTCAATTCAAGTAACAAAGAGGTAGACTGAGAACGTTAGCTTATCAAAATAGCCACGTCATTAATAACAACAGTAGGGCAGCCCTAGGCAGTCTGGGAATCTTGCGTAGCCTATGGGGCAAATATTTCCTTTATAACACTGTGATTTCATTCTTACTTTTTTCCCAAACATTTACTGAATACTTGTTCAAGACAAAATGATAGGCACTGGTGAGCTAAGAATAATTTACATATGGTTCTTGCCCTAGAGTTTATCAGGAGAAACAAACACATATTTTGAAACATGGCCCCACTAAAAATAATTTCTACTACAATGATCACAGAAGTAAGTACAAACTACTATGAGCAAACATAGAAAGTTAGGTGGTATTTCTTTAATTATATTGCTATCAAGAACTTGAAGATCAATCTAAATACCCTCTTAGTTTAAAGATGAGTTAAGGTCTTTTTTCAATCAAATTTATTGGAGTGACAGTGATTAATAAAATTATAAAGTTTCAAGTATACAAATTAATAATACATCATATGTTTATTGCATTGTGTGTTCACCACCCAAAGTTAAATTTCCTTCTGTCATCATACATTATTTAACCTCTAGTTAAGGCCTTCTTTTTCTCTTCTCTCTCTCTCAGTTGTCCTTTCATCAACGTATATTTTTCTCATCTTTGCCTATACTTTGTTTAGCCAATGACACCAAAGAAGTTGCTAACTTTCCTAGGAAGTTCCCAGTTCTCAAAAGCTGTCCTCTTGTGCTTTTAAAATACATTTTGAGTAAAAAAAAAAAAAAATTATACATTGATGCTCAGGAATGTGGAAGATAGGGAACTGGTTTAGCATAACCATAAAGTACAGGGATTCTTGGCTCAAACCGAAGAGATTCAGATTTCAACTCTTTCTGTCTGAGCAACCTTGGCCTCATTGCTTCTAGTTTGATTTCTTCACTTTTCAAATGGGAATAAAAATAACTACCTATTCATATTGTATCTAGAAGAATGAAATGAAATCATGAATGCAAAACAATGAGCACAGCATGTAGCACATATCCAGTGCCTCAATAAATATTGGCTAATGTGAGAAAGAATACCAGCCCTCAATGATACAATGGATAAAAAGTATTCCTATTGAGGGGAAAAAAATAGACAAATCAACTCCTGACTATCAGACCTGGGGCATTTTGAGTTCTGAAGGAGAACTTACCATGGTTGATGCTTTTCTTTCATATCAGGTCTATACTTTCCCATGTAAATACTTTTATTGTTATCCTATTAAGAAAAAACCTGATGTAGTTTAATGGAAAGGTAACGTCATACGAAATCCCATAAAACTTTATCTCATAGAAGTCCAATTTGTCCACTAACGCATTATTACTTGGAGTAAATCATATTGCCTCTCTGGGCTTTTGCTTACTCATTTGTAAAAAGAGGTCTATTCTCAACATTTGATTTAAAATGTGTCTTTGGATTCATTCTAAGATTTCCAAGTTCACATTTTTTGATAATTGATATCATCTTCTTTTGAGTCTACAATTTATAGGCACAAGAGCACTGCTGACTTGGTATTATTTTTGCCAGAGAATTATTTCTGTGGTTTGTAGCTCATCTGATACTTTTCAAAACTTTTATACCCCTATTGTTTTTTTCAGAAGCTATAGTTGACAAAATCAAATGTATTTCTTCTCTGGTATTTCCAGTTTTAGCACAGTATAAATAGAGCTTATAGGGAAATGGTTCAGAGTGGGAGTAGTACTCTACTATTTTTCAGTCATTTAATTTAATCTTTAAATTCCATTTCTACTCTTTACTACCAGTATGACAGTAAACATGTCATTTTATCTCTTTGAAGACATCTAGTATGTAGGCTGGTACATGGTAACTGCTTAGTGAACTGACATTTCTTTGTTTTTGCCTTTCTGCCAGCATCTTATATACACATTCATGGAAGTCTAGATAGGTAGATAGATCTCTTTATATATCTTATTGTTTTGTACTCTGCTATAAGTTAAGCAGTTTTATTCATTACTTTATAGTAAATTTTAGTGCTTTTTAAACTCCCAAATGCATTTTGAATACTGCTAGAGGAGACAGTAGATTATTGATTTTTATAAAAAATTTTAGTCCAAATAGAACATTATTTATCAGCATTAAGATTTAACAAAACCTCATTTTCACTAAGCTTCTATTAATTTCATTTGACAACATATCAGTTCCCACATCAGAAACCATAGCATTGAAAGCTTTTTGGATAGCTCATTTATAATAGCCCCTTGTATTGCACTGTAGACCTGAATATTTGTAGTCAGTAAAATGTTTCCTGATTTCACATTTACAATTTTATTTATCCCTAAATTCTCTAGCAAACCCTCAACTATTTTTGAAAATATCTTTAAAACTGACACTTGATATTGAACAATTTTTATAAAGAGCACTTAGAATCTCTATTCTTTGATCTAGCATTTTAAAGATTCTACAACCAGACCTCAATCTACTTATTCTTGTGGTAGTAGCTCCCACTCATTGCTAGTGTAACCACGGGACTCTGGCCTTCCCAGGGACTCAGGATACACCCACCTTTGCTGGTTTCGGATCTCCTTAACATTCAATCCATGTGTTGGTATCCCTCTTATGCTTCAAGGTCCAATGCAAGTTCAATGTCTTCATAAAACCCAGGATGACTGCTTTACCTTAGTATTAATTTCATGTGGACACATAAGGGATTATTTCCATTTCCACTCAATTAGGTTTATGACTGAAATTATTTTGTCAGTGTTTTTAAGCACTTGTCATTCACTCACACTTTTCCTATAAATCCCAATCTCTCTAGATAAATGCAGTTATCTCCATTCTCAATTCATATATTAAGAAGACTTTGAGACAAGCTGAAGAATATTGTTTATTTTGTTTGCTATCACTGTAACATTCTGATCATTAATTATAACTCTCATTTCTAAGTATATCAAGAAATTCTTTACATTATTTATGCCTGTTGTGCTTTCTTTCCTACGTATCTATTCCATACATTCAGCACTTTCCTCAAGTCATCTACTCCATTTTCACAGATTATATTCATATAGATGTATTATATATGTATATACACATGCAGTGAAAACAATAGTGTAACATTGTGCCTACAATTTTGTAGTTTGCTGCTTCACTTAAAAGATTATGGACATTTTCTCACATCAATTGACAGTTGATTTTCATTGTCTACTAAGCATTTTATTGTTTAGGAATATCGTATTTTATTTATGCAGTCCCCTCATTTTGAACAAGTTTTTTTCTGTTACAAATAGCCTTGTGATAAACATTAATAAACAAGTTGTGCAAAACTCTAATTATAATTAATCTTTAGTATAAAGTATTAGAATGGAAATTGCTGGCTTAAATGGCATGTAAGTGTTAAAACTTTTGATAAATGGTGAAATTTTCTTCCAGGAATTTTTGCCTAACTGAATTTTCAGTATTCTCTTTTTTTTTTTTTTTACTCTCTTACTAACACTGTATGTGATCCTTTTATGTTTATCTTTGCTTATTTGCTAGTAAAAAAAATACAATCTCTATTTAGGTGTTATTTTCTTGATTATTAAGGAGATTAACAATTTTTCATATGCTTACTCAATATATGACATTTCCTCTCTTAGAATAGACCCTTCATGTCATTTGCACCCATGACTATATGACAAGTCCCTGCTTCCCAGGTAGGAACTTCAAATGAGGACTATCCAATTCAAAAACAGAAGCCTTGAAGCTTTCCTTTTGATGTTGATAAGATGACCATTATCAAAGAGACATCCAAGACTTAAATCGATTTCAAGTAACCCTCAAACATTTAGTGTGTTTTCTTTCACTGAAATGGAAGAAAATCTTCCCCTGTCTCCAGTACTGCCTTCTCTTAAACACTGAGTTGATAAAGTGTTTGAAAAACCATTCTCTGTAAGTTGAATGGCAATCCATGTGCTTAAAGTTATTGTGCTTTCCTAAAGTGTTTGAGTTGGTCTCACTTCTCCCAGTACAACTGAGTCAATGTGAATAGTCAATGCTTATCATACAACAGTTTTCTGGGAGTCGTTGTGGACACACATTTTTGTCCATGACATAAGGCTGCAAGTCATAACATATTTAATTGCTCACAACAGTTTAGTACACTTTGAACTCTGCTTCCCCCTAGCTAGGAGGAAATTCTTCTTTACTTGTGTTTTGTGGATCTTTTCCCTTAATATTCACCATCACTCTCACATACACACCTTGGGTATCTCCCTTGGCTCAGCGTTGCTAGCAGTTTAGAACATTGTGGGTAAATTCCTCTGTTTTTCAATGGTCAACATTGGCATGCTCTTTGTCCAAGCCCACAAGAGTTTCTAAAGTAAGGCAATTCCACTATCTCTGTGTTACTGAGGGCAAGGGGTATTATTATTCTTTCTGTCAAGGCCATAATTATGCTAAAACACTCTATCAAAGGCCTGCCTTTCTAGGGGTATCCAGAAGAAATTGAGGTTCCTGGTGCCCAGAGCTCTTGCTCAATGACAAGGTATATAGTACAAATTATTTCAAGAGTGCCTGCTTCCTCTTTCACTTCTCCAAGCACACATGTTTTTCCATTTAAAGGTGATTTGGCATAATTTCCCACATGAGGACCTATAAAATCACAATACTGGCTTTTATTTCTTGGGGGACAAGAGTGGAGACATAAACAAATTCTCATTCCATTATTTTATATTTTATCACAGTGGGAAGAAGCCAGGTAGAATATCTTTCAACAAAAGCACCAAGATAAAATAGATGATACATATACAAAATGAGATACCTGACCAAAATATGAAGTTATCAAACTATATATAGTTTCACTGCTATTATACCCCTAAAGTAATAAGATCCTATCTTCTTCCTAAATGGAGTAAAGGGCCCTCTCTTTCCCTACTTAGGTGTAGTAAATAAAGCATTAATTCTTGGAGAATTATCAGTTGACATGGTATTTATAATTAAAGTGATGAGAAAACTTTCTATTTAAAAAAAAAATCAGCCAATAAGCAAAGGGGCCTACTAAATTCCAAGATTTCATCCTAGATTAAGAGAAAAATAGGCTTCCTCTAGATTTTAAAAGAATATTGATACACAAAGCTAAAGTTATATTTTACTTTGATATGTTTATTTAATCTTTCCATTAGAATTATATACATAAAACATTTACTCTTAACTTTAACAGACCTTTCCAAAATTTTGGCTTTACTAAATCCTCAATATATTCAGTATTTTTATCAATAAGTAGGATGAAATTGAATCTTGGACATTCTTCTTATACAAGTTTTATTTTGTAATTCTAAATTTTGATAGATTTACTAATTTCAATTTTATTTAACTAACATTCAAAACAATTATTTTATTACATCTAATGTACTTCAGATAATATTAAGAATACATGACTGATAAATGATTAAGTACTGAAAATGAGTGATTCCTGAGAGATTCTGATTAAATCAGGTCCTAAGTTTTAATACTTTCTTTTTGCCCAACTAAATTATTAAAATTTTAAGAGGTGTATCAGTCAGGATTCAGGAGAAGATGAACCCACACAGAAATCTGAACATCAGAAATTATTTTATGGCTAGCAATGAATAAACAGAACTGTAAAGAATACAGTAATAGCAGATATTGGAACAGGGCCACTATCTGTAGGTCTTAAATAGTATACAGTAGATAGAACAGGATCTTGAAGAGACTCCCAACACCATACTGAGATCCAGACTTCATTGGCAAGGGTACAGCCATGACTGTCTGGAGGGCAGAGTTTTCTGGGGCTGCAGAGCTGCTCAAGGGAATGCCAGTAGAAGCTACCCGCAGTCATGGCAGCAATGCTCTGCCATGAGCATCCGAGAGGCTCCAGAGTAACTACTCTGCAAATGTCTGGAGCTGGGGCCCTGCAAAAGCTGTAAATACTTCAGGAATTGCCCCGAGGAGCATTCCAGAATCCAGTAGACAAACTCATTTCTCCTTCAGTTTCCCTTTAGTACTTTCTACTGACAAAGCTTAACATTGTCAAGGGAGAAATGTTTACAGGTCCAGCTCCATTGTCATAGAAAAGACAATTGTGGATTTGCAACTGTTGCTGTCATTTAGCAACTCACACAATTAAATATTGTGTTTGACTTTCAGCAATATCAACCCTGTGGCAATGATAAAAAAAGATATATATTCTTTCATGGTGGTCATGGTAGCTCGCTGGTCCTCAGGCTATGACTTGAGCTGAGAGGTTGTTGTGCTCAAGTGCACTCAGAAAAATCTGTGCTACAGCACTGTCCTTATAGTCATCGTTATTGCCGTAATGGTCAAGTGCAGCAAGACACTTTCATCAGTTGTCACTTTATCACAATACACTACAGGTGATAGTTTTAATTGTGATGTCATTGCACGCCATGGATTTCTAGAATCCCATTTGCCATTAGCAAGGTGCTCAGAACTTTAATCAGGCCTGCGGGTACAACCAAACCACTCCCTGAATCCCCTCTTATAGGTCTACCAAGTGGGAATGCATCCAGAGCAGAAGCCTCAAAGTAATTTGAACAGAAAAAGTTCAATATAAAGAATTATTACTTACAACAGGGGGTTAAGGTTATGGGAGGCAAGCTAATAATGATCAATGAGGACTCTAAATAATACAAGAAGAACACATAAAGGGAGCATCTATTATCACTTGGGGTGAGATAGTGTAGCCAAGGAATCATTAGGAGTTGGAAGACATCCCTTTCCCAGGGCTGGGATCTAAATCTTATTGGAGAGGATACATTCATGGCACACTGAACAGCAAAATGTTCACTGAGGTCACAAGTCACCTGGGGGAGTGCCAAGGAGATTGCTACTAGGGAACTGCTGCATGCTACTAGCTACCATTGGAAGCACACCTGCAGATGCCATGCAGACTGTGCAAGCCAGGTGTTGTAGAAACTGCTAGTCCTGCAGAAGCCCAGCTCCAGAGCTCATCAAAACCAGGAAAAAAACCCTTTTCTCCCCCAGTGTCTCTTTAGCACCCTCTACTAACAAAAGTTAAAATCACACCAGCTAACAAATAAGAAATATTTACAGGGTCAACATTATTACAGAATAAGCAATGAAAGGTGGATTTAGATTTAGCCTAGAAAGATAAAAATTAATGGCTATCACAGAACACTATTCAATTAAGATTATGTTTTCAGATAAATTTACCCAGCAACTATGAAGATATGCTCTAATATAATGTGGAGAATGTAGGACAGTAAGTGAGCCATGGTTGTTTTTTTTTCTTTTTCTGATGATAAATAGGTGAAGAAATCTATATAATAGTATTGGATCCATGTAGGATCAAGACGATGATGATAATAATAATAATAATAGTAATAAATAACAAAAACAACAACAAAAGAAACAGAAGAATTTTCCAGGAAAGCAGCCTATTCAATGCATTGGTGGCCCAGCCACCATGACATTTTAACAAATGTTTATAAGAATAAAAGGAAGGTCTGGATAATCTGAACTTGGAATAAATTGATAAATTTATCTCTGAAGTTGCCTAAAGGAAGTTTCCAACAATTTATTCAGCCTCATTCTGTTTCATGTTGATATAGCTCTTTTACTCTTTTCCACAACTCAGAAATAATCAGAGATATACACATAAATTATTTTAGTCTTTTAAGAAAGTTTTCTGTTCGAAAGCTCTCTGGCACACATTTTTAAAAAGCAGTGTCTGGCATGCCTTCACTTTGAACATTGTAAATATAGTGATCTAGCTAATTAACTCACCCAATACTTAGATGTATAAAGAAAATGTATATTGGTTCTTCTAGATTATCTAACTTTTCTTATGATCCCTACCCACTGGGTAAGGGAAAAAAAAACACAATGTAAATTTTATAATTTACAAACTTCAGTGGAATTTTTAAAAAATATTCTTTTTGATAAACAGTCCTTTTAAATACAATACATAGTCTTATTGATCCCTTCCCCCTTCCTGTGGTTTTCTCTGGATAGTCTCTAGGTTTATGCAAGGCAGCTTAGCTGCAGTAGAGAAAGATGAATCTCAATTCCCACTGCTCACTGTTTTCTGAATTCTCATTGGATCTTGCTTCAATGTTGTCTGGTTTTCTCCTTTTACTACTAAGGTCCCATCTTAGGTTATTTTGGTTGGGGCAGTGGCTTCCACCACTGGAGCCCATGGTTCCAGAGGAAACCCCACCTGCGGTTCCCATCCATTTCAGGTGACTGACTCAGATTCACTGATACACACCTTTGCTCTCACAGGATGTTGTACGATTCCAAGTGGAATCTGACCTGAAGGTTACCCAATGTTTTAACAAAGGACGGTGTTCAACAGACTGTGTTGTCAGGCCCCTTCACATTTATTTGAATGTTTCTAATGCCATTGTCTAAAAAATTGAATATAGGAAGGAGATTATTCAGGGCCTTCTCATGTGTTAGCTCATATTTCTTCCTCTTTCTCTCACAGTCTGTTGAGCCAGGAGAGGCAGATTTTGGATTTTCTCTTTCTCTGTAGCATATGTACATCATACCTATGCTTACATGCCTGTGGCCTATCATTGTGGGTAAAAGGGTATCTCAAACTGCATGGAAGAAAGTCTATGTAAGTTGATTAAATTTGTAAAATCCTCTTGTTCTAGACAAAGCCCTCCTTCAGTACTAGCTACAGGATCTTATTTGGGGCATCGGAAGCTGAGTGTTAACATATTTTCTCTTTGCATTCCTTCTATAACAACCCTAAACCTTTTCTGGTCAAGTGGTGCAAGGATTTTCATAAAAGGAAATAAGTCAAGAGTCATTAACATAGTTCGAAAATATTATCCTTCTTACACAGGCTTTTGGATAGTCACTCTTCTACTCTGCTGTTTTCTTATTGTTGTTTTTAAAATTATTCTTACTGTTCTACTTGATATTCCTTATTATTAATAAATTACTAATTTCTAACTCACTTGTCTAGTCCATCAAATAGAATTAAGTTTGACCTCAAGTGACAAGACTCAAAATAAAAATAGTTTTAAAATTTGAAATTTATTTCTTTCTCATATAAAAGTAGACAGTCCTAGGGAGGTTTAGTGGCTCAAAAATCACCAGGGATTCAGGCTCTTTGTTTCTTGTTGAAGAATCATTCTCATTAATTAATTTCCACCCCAATGTCCAAGAAAAATTCCTTAGACCCAGCCATTACATTATTTTTTAGCAAATAGAATAGAGACAAAGGAAGGATAAAGCATCCTTCCACTCTTGGAATCTGCGTATCTCATTTTCACTTAATTTCCTTGACCAGAACTTAGTCACATAAGATAAATATTTGCAAGGGAAACTAGGTAATGCAATTTTTTTTCTTTTGGAAAACCATATGTTTAAAAAATACATGTAGGGCTCAAAGGAAATGAATATTGGCAATAAGCAGTCTCTGTCACATGCATATTTTATACATGGTGGCCAGAGTGAGAAAATATTATATTGTTTAATTTTGCTATATTGTTTGAAATACAGGACTTACAATTTTCAGAAATAATTGGTGATATCAAATAATCAGTGCTGTGCAGAGATCTCACAATGACACCTTCTGCTAATTAATATCCTTTAATCAGAAAACTCCTAACATTAGTTCCAAGCCATTTCTTTTTATTGTTAAATTAAAATTATAAAAGGAAACAAAAAAGTAACCATGAAACAAGTAATTACCATTGGAACAATTAGAGAAGAAACGAACATAATTTTTAGGAGAATGTAAGACCATTTTGTTAGCTAAAATAATACTGTATGTTGTATCAAGCAAATCAAACAAATTTAGTGCATGAACTCAATAATGGATTATTTTTTTGCTAAAGTAAAGGTTAGCACCTTTTCTTATATAGTGAATATTTTAGGGTTTTATGGCATAGAGTCTCTGTCATAACTCCTCAGCTCTACCATTTTAGCTCAAAGCAGCCATGGCTGATATGTACATAAAGGGGTATGTTTACGTTTCAATACATTTCTACTATTAAAAACAGATAGTTGGCAGGATTTGGTCTTTGCTTAATGTGAATATTTCTGGCCAACAGGTGACTAAATGCTCAATCTTCTAGAATACTGGTCTCCTAGGAGAGCGTAGGCTCGCCGTGTGCTCAGGAGAAAGAGGAAACGGTTTTGAAGTTAATTCGTCTCTGCGTCACCATTGTTGTTACAATATCTTAACTTTCATTATTTCACAGTTCTAAAAGCCCTTTCACATATATGTATGTTTCACCATTATACTATAAATTAGAAAATTTGAATTTTGATACAGTATTTTGTAGGATATGATATTTGGATACAATATTTTGTAGAAAGTTAAGTAAATTGCTCAAAAGAATGGAGCTATTAAATGTGAAAACAAGGATTTAAACTCATGTTCTCAAACTGGTCTAATAGCACATTACTTCCACAATTTTAAATTGGAACACACAGGTGGATGGAATATAGGAAGAAGGTAGGGAGAATTTTGTGTAAAGAAGTTAATAAGCTACCCTGAATTAACCACAAGCATTTAACAAAAATCATTAAATGAGTATCTGACAGTTTATATAGTAACGTGGTACATATAAAACAGGTAAAAGATATGCTTATTAACCTTCAGAGATTTGCAAATTAGTTCAATATACATTATATATATGATATGTAATACTATATATGCACATATAATATCATATAATGTGCTAGTATAATTATAACAAAATATATTAATAATATACAATATATTATTAATAATGTAAATATAATATTTTAATATACATATAAGATATAAAGGAATATATTTAATATGCTATAGTATATAATATAAATAAAATAAAATATATATTATAAATATATATTGTATACTTATTGATCTATTTTATATAAAATCTATAGCTATTATAGCTGTGTAAGTATATGTATAGAAACCTATAAAGATAAGTGTTATAATGTATAGTGAGTGGCAAATAACTGTTTTAGCTTTGAATTACATGATGAATATTAGTTTTTTTTAAGCTTATGAGTTTATATCAAGATATGATATAAAAGCAGATTTTTTATTTCTTTACTTGTTATTTGTTGGTCATGGACATTGGCTTCTCTAAAGACAAAAGTAGAATGAGAGTTCTCAGCACATGAGTTTAAAGCAAACATGTCAGCTGCGTGCATAACTATGTCGTTTGACTGCATTAAAGACTCCCACATCGTCGCCATGAGCATCACAACTCTGAATTGTTAGGACCTACTGTGTCAATAGCACTCTAATCTGTATGATAAGCAGAATGGTTTTTAGGACCCATAAGGTAGACAAGGAACATTTTATAACTTCCTAAATAATTACATAACAAAATATAATGGCAATAATGTTTTGTGAACTGTCTTCATTTACATGGGTATGGGTAGGATGTCTGCCATGTAAGTATATTGGCTTTAATATTCTTCCTCTGAGCATATATTTATCTGAAGTGGAGTTCGTGAACATTGTCTGTGAAAATGCTGTCTCATTTGATAAATGAATAAATAGTAACCTATCAATAATGCATCTGTTAATTAAGATGATGCTTTGGAATAATATTCTATTTTGCCTGTTTTTTTTTTTTGTTTTGATTTTGTTGTTATTATAGACAGGTGCTAAGGTAGAAATTATATAAGTAACTAGGACTGCCCTTTGAAACTTCTGCTGAGAAGAATTAGTGTATGAAGGGACATCATCACATTCGGCATAGATGATGTATTCAGCTTTTTTTACTAATATTACACGATTTCAATTTTATCTTCTCTGTTGAGTCTAGGATAGTTTTTTAAATTATTTCACTTCTAATACCAAGAGATGCTCTTTCGAAGGTAGCAGAAATAGGCAGGAAAGAGCAGAATTTAAGCAAAAATTTTTATGGGAAAGGAGTCTACTCTAGGTGAATTTATACTTAGTATGGCATAAAATGATGAAATAAAGAAATAAAACACTCATTCACCCTTTACAAAAAAAAAAAAAAAAGACACTAATACTAAACTATAGCAACATCCTGTGCTGCATAATTGTCTGCTACTGTTAATTTTTTTACATTTATTTTTTTTTCAGTTTGATATTAAATATGGTTATTATGAATACTGAAGGCCTGTGCTTTCCTGAAGAAAACGTACATATGTTTTTAAATCAAGACCTCTAACCAAAGATTTCTTAGAATTTAGAGTGTGACTCATATATTAAACCCATTTTACTCAGAGGTAGATAAGAATGATTTTCTTCCCATATGTTGTTTTATTTGCCTGTTTTTTTCATTTGTTATGGTTACAAAGAAATCATAATGGTTTTGAGTCAAATAATAATGATAGAGATAAAAGGTGGACACATTTTAGATATATGTTGCAGTTTGAACCTGTAAGACTTGCTGATTTTCAGTCATGGGGAATTAAAGAAGGAAAGAATTTTCTTTAAACATTCAGAGATTGACATTCAGCTCAAGGACTTGGGTGGATAATGATGATATTTACTCAGCTGAGGAAGATGAGGAGAGTAATAAGAACTCTGAAAATAGAGATAGCTGTGATATTTGCAAAAGAAAATACATTTAGACATTTGAATCTGAAGCTCAGAGAAAAATCGGGGATAGATTTGACTTTTTACTCAGGTAATAGTCAAAGCCAAGGGAATGGGTCAAAACTTCTTTGGAAGAGTATCCAAGAAAGAAAAGAGGACCAGGAATAATCCCTGAGGATCTCCAAGCTTCAGCAGTCGAACAGAGAAGGACAGTCCCACAAAGGATACTGTAACAGAGTAGTTATTCTGGAGGAGGAGTTCCAAGGGCATAGGGTGCTATGAAATCCAGCCAGGAGATCTGTTAAGGGGAAGGAGAAAAAGTCACAGGGGATGAGGAAGGAGAAGAGCACAATCTGGGTTTGGCAACATGGAGTTCCTTGGCAACTTTTGCAAGAGCACTTTCAATGGAATGTTGAAAAATAGAATTCAGATTGGAGCGTGTTGAGGAGTGAAAGAGGAAGGACGAAGAGGTGATTGTGTATGGTTTCAGATCCATGGTATCTTGAAGGGAATCTGGAGGGAATCATTTAAGTTAAATGATTAAGGTGTACATGACTGTTTATGGGACTAATCCAGTGCTAGGAATGAGATTAACAATATAGGAGAGATAAAGATTATTAGCATCAGTGGTTCAACCCTGATGTCACATTAGAATGATTTGGGAAGATTTAAAAAATATGATTGTTGGGCCAATTCCAGATCAGTGAACCAGAATCTCTGGGACTGGGGCCTTGAAAATGGCATTTAAAAAATTTCTCTACACAATGAAAATATGTAGTTAGTGTTGAGAGCCACTGAACTACCTCAAAGATTTCTCAAACTTCCGAGTACATCAGAATCACTCTCCAGAGTTTCCAATTTCTTACCTAAGTGGTGCTGATGTTGCTGTTCTGATGTCCACATTTTGAAAACCACTGAACAGAATGAAGGTACTCCCATATATAAATGTATGAAAGGGCAGTGGTCCAGGGTACTAGTGGAAGTATGCACCCTTGACAGACAGAGCTTCACTTCTTCCAATACCACAGGAATGTAAAGAGATGATGGGAAATATAAGATTGATCTGTGATGGGAAGCCGAGGGCATGGCCATTTCAATGAAGGGTATGTGAGGTAATCAAATGAGGATTGGATGGCAAACTGGAGCATATAAGTTTGGAAAAATAGGAAAGTTTTTTTCTTATATTGTGGGTATTAAACAAACTATGGAAGTATAGTAGGAATACAAGGTAGTCCCCATTTGAGTTTTGAAACAGAAAATATAAAAGAAGAAACAGTCAGCTGCTTATATAATTTTCTCTTAAAACAATCAGAAGTGACCAACACTTCTTGTCCAACTACCATTTATTAGTAATCTCCTAGTAATAGGCAGTGGACAGGATGCTTTTGCTTGGATTCGTACATAGAAAAATTGAGAGTTGGCTTCTCTGCCAAGAGCTAGATGATAGCAATGGAGAGGATTATAGCCATTGAAACACTGCAAAAGCTGTTTATGGTAACTATGTATCTAATTATTCTTGCATTGACATAATCAATGCCTTCATTCCAGTTGATCATTGTGGGATCAGCTTGTCATTGCCTTTTCTCTTCAGAGCAAATGAGCTGGCACAGGCAAGCAAATCACACAGCTGTTGATGCTTGTTCTTGAAAACCCTTTGGGAACGTCACTCTAGATGTCTTCATCTTATAGGTACACAGCCACAGGAAAAAAAAAATATCCTAGGAAAATATTAATGTCTACCGAGAGTTACTTAAGGTACTGCAATATTCAGGAACTAAATTTGAAGATCCCTGGAAATGTACAGGGGACATTAAATTAGTCTACTTAGGTACTAACAAAAAAAAATTTTAAGTAACAGATTTTTATTTAATGATGGTTTTTTTTTAAATAGGTGAGAATAAACAACACTTTAAAGGATGCAAAACTATTCATGGATTATATAAAACAATTTTGATTGTAAAAAGTTGTTTTATAAAAGAGAAATGTTTATCTTGGTATAAGTGAGCATATTATTGCCTTAGAGAAGTGTATGGGATTGGCAGTTAACCTCTTTCTGCATATGTTTTAATGATACTAAAAATAGTATGCTTTTACTATTCAGAGAGTTTCCAAATGTATTCTTCAACTCAGCAAACAGTTCTTAATTCCTACTGTGCAAGCTCCCCTTTCCTTTAATTTCCACTACAAAGTTGTAAGATAGGAAAGCTAATATTATGTTTCTTTTACAAGTGAAGAAAAACAGAGCCTAAATTATTTATATCATCTTTTAGACGGTGCCAGCAATAGGATTAAGACTCATGCTTTTTGATTTCTTGCCAACATTTATCTCCCTAAGAAAAATTGTTGTGTAGCTTTGTATACTTTTTAAAAAAAATAAAGCAATTATTAAAATTCAGGAAAGGTTGAGTTTCTTGAAATTTAAACTACTTTTACCCTAAAGAATAGAGCATTAACAATGGGGAAATCATGGCCTTTTACCCTTCTCACCCCATTCTCCTTTAAAGGAAATTATTCTTATTTCCTTTTCTCTCACTGCCAATTCTTCCTTACATAAAACTAATTTTATGTTACTAACTTAAAGTAATTTAGAAAATGAAAAGCAGAGACCTGAAAGGGAAATATTATTGGATTCATCTCCAAATTATGATTCTAGTTAACAATTTGGAATTTAAAGTTCTGAATTTTGGCCAGAACCTAGCATTGATTCCAGCAGGTGTATTCTGAGGGTACGTTCAGTCTTATAGAGTCTGCTTGTCTCTGCCCTGAGGGAAGCTGCTTTTTTATGAATGAAGAGCTCCTAGTTCAAAGGTGATTTATAGTGCTTGGAGCTAGAAATCTGAACTTCTGAAAAGAATGAAAGTGCCTAGAAACCATCTGAAAGGCAAGAGAGTCATGACCTCTCTTCTCTGGGCAGTCTGAGCAGGGACTTTTAACTTGGTCAGAGTCTTCTGGGGACCCCAACTTAGAAACAAACAGCACAGCTTCAGGGAAGCATGTGTATTCCAGGGCACTAGGAATCAAATTTAGACAGTTTCTTTTATTCTTAGTTTCCTTAGTTCCTCTCCTCCATTCCACCCTTCCCCCAACCTTTACTACTTTCTCTTTTATTTTCTTCATCAGACTTATCTTGATCACCCTTCCTCTTCCTTCTTTTCCCTTCCTCCTTTCTTCCATCCCTCCCTCCCTCCATCCTTCCTTTCCTCCCTCCTTTCTTCCCTGCCTTATCCTTTGGATCTAACTTCCATCTCTTTCCTTCTTTCATTCAATTTTGCTTACTTTATATAACAACATATCTTAGATTTTAAAATTATTTTGCTTAAAAGTTTTTTTTTAACTCTGTAACCTTATCTATAGAAGAAAATTTAATATGTATACTTCTTTTTGTACCAGCTTTTCAGCAAGTAGCTGTTATTCTGGAATTCTAGTGATCCTCAATGGCATTCTTTAGAGAACACTAGATTCTGCTTGAAGGAACAGAAGAAGTCTCTTATAGGACCAAAATCTTGAGTGGTTTAATATGATGGTCACACTTCTTTTTATTTTTCAATCACCAAGTAACTTCCAGGGAGTATACAGAACCAAAATTTAGTCACAATAGTCTGTTGCGCATGGCTTTTTCTAGTATCTAATTAAGGAATTTTCCATATTCAATAAAGAAATTCTACCCTTTCTCAGAACTTACCACAGGACAGCTTCAGTTACCATCTATGAAACTAAATTGCAATAAAAGAGTTTAATTTACGATCTCATAATTCAGTTTCCCCAATGCTTAAATTCATCATTGTCACTAAGATGGGGAAATGAAAATAAGATTTTTTATAATTTACCTACCATAGGCATTACAGGTATAAATTATTGTCCTCAAGAAAAAAATTTTACATCGTATTTTTTTCTGAATTTAATCACTTCCCACAGATACCCTGAAAAACAGAATTAATTACTAAAGGAACATATCACAGGGCTAAGTGCATTCATGGTCTTCGACTTACTTCATGGGAGTCTGTGACGAGTCTATGATTAAATGCACTACCTATCAATGGCTGATTAAAAACGCAGCCGGAGCACGTGTATTAGGCATTAAACTACACATCTAGAGTGGGAAACCTAGATTTGGGGCTTTTGCTGACCTTTGAGTTTTTGTATAAAAGATATGTTCTATACTTCAGCTTCCTCATCTGCCAACCCAAGAGAATGGGGGCTAACTCAAAAATAATCAGGTATATTTTCTAAGTACATTGAGATATAGAGCTAATGTTTATTCTCTGGAAGATGAAAGGCATATAAAGCATTGAGTAAAATTAACTTCAAAGTTGGCTCCAAGAGAGTGGAGATTGGACAAGAGATGGCAGATTTGCAGCAGTTTTAGTAGTCAAAGGTACGGTTGGGAGGCAAATGCCAACATTTTCTTTTCAGTCACACAGTGACCTCTAGATTAAAGGTCGATGAAATCTTTTTTCTTAGGTTCGTGTCTAAACTACTGTTTTATACTTTGAGAGAAATATTAGGCTGCTCATTGTTCATATATAAATTATTTCCATCTACCATGAATATTATTGCAGTACCTGCATTGTGTAGAAGTTTAAGATGATCAAGAGATTCTTAAGAGTAAGATGAGAACTTTGGAATATTATTTATCTGTCAAATATTGTGAATTTAGTTCTTAGAGTGAGTAAGAGAGGAAGGTAGGCTATAATACAGAACTATGCATTTTTTAACCCTTTGCAAAGCCAGCACAGGAAAGCTATTCCATTCAGCATCCACAATTGCCCTACCTCACAAATATCACATTACTTTTCTGTTTCAAAGTGTTCTTTCAATCCACTTTATATTCTAGTCATAGATTTGGTAATATACAGGTAGAAAGGTTTCAGTTTTGGCCGACTATAGAGACTGCTGGATTCAATTTTTTTCTCTTAATATAGGTTTTCACCTACCCTGTTCATAAAACTATTTCTTAAATGTTTCCATGTAATTAAGGCTTTCCAAAGACACATAAGAAAAGAGCTTAATAAAAATGATTGAATTGAATAAAGTTGAAGTTATAAGTTGTTGCAAATAATATAATTGAAAGTGTTCATTAATTTTTACACTTTTTATAATTTTATAACTTGCCCATAAATCTGGAGATGCTGCATAGGTTTGCTTTGGCAATACTATTTATCTAGATTCATTTGAATCTTAGCATTGTTTCAACATTATAAATATTCTGATTTTATTTGAAAGTTTCATTTATTTCTTCAATATTTTTATTCTGTATTTTTAATGCCCTTTATCCTTGAGTGACTATAGGATTTCCTATGACTAGAACAGCTATTTGTTCTTTTGTAAATAGGCTCACTCATTTATGTCCTGTCATCATTTTCCCCAAAATGAGAACTCGTAAAAAGTAATTTCATTTTTCTAAGTGTAAATTTGAGATAATGAGCAGAGTATACAACTCTTTATAAGTTATAACAGACTCAATTAGCAATGTGTGTGCCATTTAATGGCGTTTAATACAAAGTTTTATAATTTAGAAATTATGTATTTGGAAGCAGTTTCTTTACAAATATCTATTTCTCTGCAGTATATATTGTCTTGGTGCCATTTTAAATATTAATAAAATATACAAATATATAAATTAAATAATTATTTAAATATTAAATATATATTGATTTTAAATAGTGCCATTTAAAAAATAAGTGGACTTATTTCTTTATCCAGGACCTAAATTGTGCTTTAACTGGATGAAACCACTGATTTTTTTCTTGTTTAATGTGTGAATAATGTTTATAAAAAATAAGCTTGCTTATTTTTAAAGTTCTAAGTGAAATATTTGTGGAAAATTATTAAATCAAAAAATTCAATGTGTTTCCAATTCTAGAGAACCACCGTTATCAACGTGAGGACATAATATGGAGCTCAGTTAATTTATGACACAAAAAATAAAGCCATAAGAATAGTAGAACAGCAAAAGGCTCATTTACTCTAGCTTGCTCTTACTCTAAGTGCAGCGGAGAGCTTAGCATCCTCAAGCCCATGTGTACTAGGCAGCAGCAGAAAAGCAACATGGGATGTGAAAGGAGCAAAGGAAGGTGGCTGCCTTCAGTCATAGTTCTTTAGGCTGCTGGCTTGCTCCTGGCTGTTTCATGGGACAAAAGGGGGAAGAGGACCATTTGGAAGAGTCCCAGTTTACTTATTACTGTGTCACATCTACTATGTCCACACCTAGAAAAGGGGTCCAGAATCCTGGAGTTTCTTCTTCACTCCTTTTCCTTAGGGAAAAATTATAGAAAGAGGGAGTCATTGTGGATATATTTTATTTCTCCTTAGAGACCAAAATTTTCTACTAGGTACCATTCTAAAACATGGATGTATTTGCACCATTTTTTTGTTTGTTTGTTTCAAACTCTTCTAGTAACTTCAATTTTCTAAAGAGTTAAGACCAAAAATTTTAGTATGCCATTTTTGTTGTTTATTTTACCTTCATTTTATCTATACACTATATAAACCAGCCCCTTTGGGGTCTAGCCACATCTTAAATATATCCTGTTCCTCCTCCCCAATCCAAGACTGATTCTGTTGACTGCTTTCCTAAAAAGTATTCTGCTTCTCCCCCACCCCACCCTCATATATCCCTTTCCTACTAGCAGAACCTTAATTTGCTGACCAGTGATGAGAGACCTTTGTTGTGAGGGTATGTAGACCCTCTTCCAGTTCTAAGAGATTCTCCATGTTATCTTTTTTCTTTATTGTCTATTCTTTATTCCTTTTTACTCTGGATATTCTATTAACATATAGATTATGTCTTATCATTCGAAACTCCATTTCGATTAAACTCCCTTTTATAATTATCTTATTTTTACATCTTTGTAATGTTAGCCTGAACCAGTCACCATGATCTCATTTTTATATTGACTCAATACTGACCAATGAGATAAAGGAGAAGTGAGTTAGGAGAGAATTTATTATAACATTGGATTTTCTTATACAAGTAACATCTACAGCTAATCCTGGATTTTATACTCTTTTAATAGTTGAACACAGATATAATTTCTGGAGACACAGCAGCCATCTTGTGACAATGAAACACTGAGAGTAAAAACAAAAGATTGGAGTTGAGGGAATAGAGAGTAAAGATAGAACGTGGGTATGTGATGATATCCTGAAGTGCCTGTACCAATTCTGAGATACCTTTTTTCATAATTATTGTTAAGTTAGCTTTACATGATACTATGATTTAAGTTACTATCATTAGATTCTTTAACTTGTAGCAGGAAGCATTTCTTCATGGTTGTGCATTTGCCAACATTTCTGTAACATCCTTTCTAATATATCAGCTGTGGAAATTCAATTAGCCTTTCTATAAGAGTTCAACTAGGAGTATATAGAATAAAAAAATTATTATAGGAATTAAACCTTATACATATGTGGGAAGTGATGGGGAAAAGGAAATCCAAAAGAAATAAAAAAAAAAACATTATTAAGCAGACAGGATATGAGTGAATGGCATTGAACTTGTAGGATGCCAGGCACATCCAACTGCAAGAGTAGATATTCAAAATAATAAAAATTAGTAGACCTCAAAAGTGAGGGAAGGAAGGAGGAAGGAAGAGAGAGAGAGAGAGAGAGACAGAGAGAGAGACAGAGAGAGACAGAGAGAGACAGAGACACAGAGAGAGAGAGAGAGAAAAGAGAGAAATAGGGAGGGAAATGTTCAGCTCTTAGATCACTATATATGGATATAGGCCCTAAGAGTGGCATCTTGAGTTTTAATGCCTAAGAGGGGAGAAGAATTGTAATGTTGCTAAAAGTGTCGAGTTGGGACTAAGACTGCCAGTACCCATTTCTATGCCGAGGCAGTACCAAATGCAACTAAGAGCAGATTTAGCACCATAATATCTAGAAATAATACATCTATTTGAAAGAGCCTCTAAAGCATCTATGTTTAAACTAATAAAATTGATATGAGGGAGATAATCCATAATAAAAAAAATGATCTTGTTAAAGTTACTGAATTTTAAATTTTATTTAATTTCAATTAATTTCTATTTTTATTTCAATAGTCACCGGCGGCTGTATTGGACAGAGATGTCTTAGATATTTTTGTATTTCTAAATGGTTATAGGATAATTGTTTCTTTGCTTTTTTCACTTAGGTAATTTGAAGTTCTGAGATAAAGACATCTTTTCCATTAAAATTTGATTTGTTTGCATAATAATATACATCGAGTTTCAAAAATTTAAGTGTACTAACTCTGAGGTTAACTTTAGTGTTATGAATCATTAGAAGGGGAGAAAATGAGAAATATACTTCTGTTTTTTTATAGCTCAAAGGAAGATTTCTAAGTCTTTTCTGAAACTATTGCCAACTCAGAAACTATGTTATAGAAATCTATAGTGACTTCATTATCTGGTACCTGTTATTGCCCTGTTGAACCAAAATAAACTGTTGTATTATGTGACCTATAAAATGGTATTAGGCATTTTATTACTTGCTTGCTGTCAACTTGAACATAAGACAGTTATTAAAGATTACACTGAGAAGATTCAGAGTACTACAAATGTTATTTTACAGAGCTGACAGGTTGCCTTTAATGTTTTCAGTCATAAAAGAATAGAAACTAGATAAAATTGAAGCCAGCGATATAAATTCAACAGACAGTGTGAAGAATAAAATGCAGACATGAGCAATCTTCCTTTCTATATTCCCTTTATTTTTCTAATGCCTATGCCATTACTTTAACAGCTTCTAACTGATGTAGATTGGAAAGCAAAAACATTAAGAAAGTAATTCCAGTGAGGAAAAGAATGCTTCTTTATAGTCACATTAGGTGCCAGAGTGTGATCTAGACTTTCATAATCCATTGCTGAATTTATGGATGTTAGGAAATAGGGAAACTAAATAGGAATGGGGCACTTCTGATTATAGGCACCATTGATTTTGATGAAGCATCCAGTGGAGGTGAAACTTGTTTAGCAACCGGGATTATGTTTCAAAAGAAATATATTTTCAATTTATTTTTCTTTTTCATGTGGCTTACTTTTGTCCTACAATAGACACATCTCAGGGCATGAACAATCATCTAGGGAACTCCACCTAAATGTTAATAGTTAAGTGCACACCATTTAACTTTAGCAGTCACTCCTTAACTCCATTTCCTCTCCTGGCCTAGCTACTGCCTACAACAAATCCGCCCCAGTCTTATGGCGCCTCCTGGTGCACAGATAGGAAACTATCTCACCTAACATTGTTTTGCGGGTTTTTCTTTTTTTCCCCCCTTCTTATCAACAAGGAAGAATAGATCATTTTTTTCCTTTCCTTTACCTTTGCTCTTTCAAAACTACATTTGTTGTCTCATGAACAGTCTATTTTTTCTTCTGATTGGAAATATCTTTTAACTCTAAACCCATTTATTGAATGGGCTGAACATAATATTCCACAGGAAAAAAAACTTTTCCTCCCATTACTCTTTTCAATGTTTCTCTTGGCTCTTCCTTCCATGCTCATTGTAGACATCTCTGGAAGATACAATATCTCTCTTATCACTTTCAAAAATCATAACCTTCTTGTTTTTGATAATTCTCACTTCAGAAATAAATAATTTTTAAGTGGTTCAATTTCAAAATTGAGCCTAGACACTATTCAGACACTCCCCCCCCCACCCCCATTCTATTGAACTTGGACCATTTTACATAGGGTTGTGATCTGTGCTTTTATTATCTATATTCCTTTCCCTTCTGACTTTTCCAAAATCAATATGGAGAGAGTAGAGATTAGAAGAAAGATAAAACATTTTTTTACAACCAGTACAATTTGTGGCTACTTGTGCTCTCAGTCATGACAGGCATCTGTTTTATGTGCTTGTTCTTCTGTGCAGTGTGTTTTGTGTTTTATGTTCCCTGGACACACCACCTTTCCACCTCTCCTCATACACACCCAAATTTCTGGTCCTGCGTATTTGTCTAAATGGAGCAATGCATACTCCAACTTACCACTTGTGCACTCTCACACCCATTCCTTTCCTTAACAACTTAATCTTTTCACCAGGCCCAAGCAAGAAACCCTTTTGAGTTGAGGGCCCATCTGGCTGGCTTACATTTATATGTTATTGAATGCCAACCCAGCATAGGAAACACTGAGCCATCCCTGCAACACCAACATGGGTGTGAAATCTTGTTGCTCCTATTCTTTATTCTTCCATTGTGGGATGCTGTTCCAGCTGCTTCCCACCTTCACAGTTTTCTGGAGAAGCAGGCACCAGTCCTTACAATCAAGTAGAGAGACAAACTCTCCCAAGCACTTTCTTTGGACATCTAAATTCTGGTATTGGTTTGACTGTCTTGTATCTTTGAAGGTACGATCTTCATCTCAGCCTCTTAAAGGTCCTCATTCTCCTTTAGTGATGCTCTGTGCGTTTCCCTAACAGCAGCCCTGTGAAGAGGGACAGACAATACCTCAAATTTCTCTTTGAATTTAAGTTTTATTAACCGTGTAACTTGCTAAATAAATTCCTCTTCTGTATATTTTTAAGTTAACATGAATATTTCCATTAATGTTTACATTATGTTTGTATTTATCAAATTAACTCAGGTTAAGGGCAGATGAAATTTATCTAGAATACAGAGGTGCTTATATCTACTATTCTCATCTTAGGGGGCTTCAGTCAAATTTCTGAGACATAAGGAAAAGTCCCATCATAAGACATTATGTTATATTTCTTCTTTCCTCCTGTCTTTTAAGATGACCCAGTGCAAACATTAGAAAAATCTTCACTTTCTCTTTCTGCATTTATACTAAAAACAAAAATAATCACCATGTGTCAAGGTTTTATGATATACCTGATACATAGCCAGGTGTTTTACAGGTATTTCATTTAGTGATCACATTAATTTCCAGAGGTAAATATTATATTCCTCATTATACATTACATATGTGGAAAGCTGAGAAAAGGTGACTAATATATTTAAGGACTTAGAGCTAGTCAGTAGTGTAGCTTGGATTTGAATTTATATTTCTAGTATTCTAAGGGCTGTGATCTTAATTATGATACTATACTGTCTAAACATGATTTGCACACACCTAAGTGAATCATACTACTGATACGCTAGCATTAAGGAAAATTTTTTAAGAAAATAGCTATAATAAGCAACAAATCCTCTACTTTTTAATCATTCTTGAAGTTGTCCTTGCTTTAGCATGCAAAAATTTCTGCCTCTCTGTGCTCTTCTAATTAAATTTCCTATTTGTTAAACAATAGTGACTAGTTTAGAGAAGTCTCTCCTTTCCCCTAAGGAGATTAACCCTGTATTGCCTGGGGACTCTGTAATGGGCTTTCTTAATCCAGTTGCCAGGAAGGACAATGTTGAGTTTCCTCAGGCCCTGCTGCCACACCCCTCTGTGCTTCCACACCTGCAACTAAACTCAAGTCCCAGCAGGACCCTAAAGGCGAGGTCAAGTGGGAGGAGAGGCACTACACTCCAAAATGTCACAATTTGAGTTCCCCAGGAAGCAGATTCTGAGAAGGAGATTTGCCTGCAGAAGTTTACTGGGGCATGATCTCAGAATTGAGAACTGCTAGTTACAGGAAAGGAAGAAAGTTTGGGCAGAGGGAAAAGTTAGGCTGTCCTTCAGTCACCACAAAGACCTCGGACAGTCCCAAGAGAGCTCTGGAGTTGGGAATGCTTTTCAAAGTCGTACTGAGTTGAAGCAAGGGAGCTGGACATTTATAGCCGAACATGAACCAATCCTTGGATGCTGGCTGCCTGGAGGAGGCGGTGCGACTCTGGGTAAGGCAGCTGTCTTCTGAGTATAATTCCTGGAGAAGCCTGAGAGCTAAGGACTGTCAGCAGGCAGCATCCCACCAGCAGGACATAAATCCTTCAGTCCCAAAGGAGCATCTGAGCATAGAATGCTCTATAAATATGTTATCATTCCATTGTTATTTTCAATTTAACTACTTTGAGGACTTTATCAATTTTAATAGATTTTAGTGAGCTTTCCAATTTTTATACTCTTTTTTACCTAGAAGTTTTGCTGAGAAAATTTATTTCAAATATACTGTTTATGCACTAGATTTTGCATCATGTTGCTTTTAGAAATTCATCTCTCTATAACTCCAAGGCAACACTCTATTTGTAATTAATCTTTTAAGATAAGAGTAAACAAAATGATATAATATGTTTGCTGGCTCCTCATTGATGAAAACATAAGTAATTTGAAATTAATTAGTCAATGTTCTAGGCATCATATGCATAAAAATTATTTAATCTTCACGGTAGACCAGTGTAATAAATAATATCATTCCCATTATTCAGATGAAAACACTGTGGCTAAGAAAGATTAAATTGTCCAAATTACAGATCAAGGGGCTGCTTCAGGAATTCTTAGTGAAAATCATATCTTATATGTTTGTATTAGTTATACATGAATGAATAACAATTACCCCAAAATTGGTGGTTAAATAATAATGATTATTATCCAGCGTAATTTCTGTGGGTCATGGGAGTGGCTTGGTAGGGTAATTCTGGCTTGTGGTTTCTTGGTAAGTTGTGGTGGAGATGTCAGCCTGGGATGTGGTCCTTGAAAGGCTTGACTAGGGCTAGAGGATCTGCTTCCACGTTGGCTCACTCAAAAGGCTATTGGTAGAATGCCTCCATTACTTGCCACATGGATGATTTCTACATGGCTGCTTATCCTTGTAACATGGCAGCTGCTTATCCCCAACATGACAGAGCAAGGAGGAAACTGCAATGTCTTTAATAACCTCATCTCGCAAGGTACAGACTGTCAATTCTGCCACATTTTCTTCCTGAAAACTGAGTCACATAGTCTGGCCCATACTTATGGGGGTGGGGTGGACAAAGGCAGCACTTTTGGGTTAGGGAGCTAGATGAGTCATAAAAGAATTTGTACACATATTCTAAAACCATTACAATATTCAATATGTTAAAATAGCATGTATGTTTAATTTTCAAAATTTCCATCACAACTTAGGCCCATTATAATTGAACCAACTTTCTTTATTACTATGTTTTTTTTAATATGGCATTTATATACTTAGTTATGAATACAGATTTGATAATGGAAAGTGTTATGAAGTGGAATGAATGTTAATTCTTTATGGCAATTTTGAATATTCTAAGTAAAATATTGTTTTAATGCACAATAGATATTTTCAGGTTTTAAACTATTTTACTTACGAATTTATCCAGTGACTTTTATTGAGCACATGCTGCTTACCAGTACTTTTCTAGGTGCTAGGGATAAAAAATTGGGTATGCCTTCATCCACCTTACATTTTAGTGGCAGAGACAGATAATAAACAATAACTAGCTAGGTAAAATAAAGTAATATAGATTGTGATAGGCATCAGAATAAGGCCATAGCAGTTGAAGTGTAGGTGTGCAGGAAAGTGGTGGAGGGGCAAGGGTGCTGGGAAAGAGGAAAAGAGGGCATATTTTTGACACAAAAGTCATAGAAGACCTCTCTGACAAGATAACCTTTGATGTGTTCATGGAACAAGATGGAGGCTAGTATGGCTGAAATATTGGAAGGGAGCGAAAAGAAATAAGGTTGGAAATGGAGCCAGGAACCAGAACACAAGAGTCTTAGAGGCTATCAGAATTCAAGGCTTTGGGCTCTACTTCAAGTGTGATATAAGCCAAAAAAGGCTTGAAAACATGAGAGTGACATGACCTGATGTACGGAGTTTAAAAGCAAGATGCTAGCTATTCTTTGGAGAATGAATTCTAGTGGGGTGAAAGTTGTTTGAGCAGAACTCCCAGCTGGGAGATGACTGCAGTAGTCTGCAGATGACAGTGTCTGAGGATAGGAGGAAGCAGGAAAGGAAAAGGAAATTGTTAGACTCAGATACATTTTAACAGGAGATTTAAAAAAAAAAGGGTAAAGGGTAACCCTAAGGCTTTAAAACGTTATTCAGTTAATCTATAAATGACTACTCTTCTGAATGCTTAATGCTCACTGCTGAAACGTTTTTAGGCTTTGTTTTACCCCTTAAAACTGTGGAAACAAAACTGTGGAGTCCAGTTTAAAAATGCACATTAATATACTAAGTGATGTATTTTTAGTTTCAACAACTCTGAAGTGATTAACATTTTCCTTATTATCTAAGTTATAGCCACATTAAGACTGCCCTCAGAAATGAGGAAATCAATCAAAATGTTAAATATCCATGATTATCAGTTCATTATACATTTATAAAGGTTACTTAGTAAAAATGTCATTACTTAATTTGATAGGAAATTAACTTTATTATCAATTTACTGTTTCTTTTGATAACATTTTAAAAAATATTTTACTGTAAGAGCCAAAATAGTCCTTCTGGTAATTGAATAATGAAGCCATTAAAACTAGAGCTCAACACTCTCTTATTTAATTAATAGTCACTGTTTTCATAAAAACACTTAAGTGGATGGCTTTTCTTGTTAGGTTTTTCTCTTATTTTCTAATTGAGCTGTACTAACCTAATAATAGTCTACTATATTATGTTATGTTATGTTATGTTATGTTATGTTGTTATGTATCAGTCTTTAATTTTAATCTAAACTTTATTTCCTCATGCTCTAAGATTATTAGTTTCCATAGATATTAACAGGATTTAAATGAGAATTAAAAGAGATTTGTTGTTCAAATAAGTTTTGGAAATATGAGCAAAGTAAAAAAAAAAAAAAAAACTTCCTCAGAATTTTCTAGAGCATTTAGTATAAAATGTGCATTTTTAGTTTCGAAAGAGGAAATATAACATACGAAATTAAAAAATGACCATGTAATGGTTTCTTTTCTCATTTAGAAAAAGGCTTGCCTACCCTAGTCCCTTTATTAATGCTACTCTGTTCACTTAATTATGGACAATAGAGTATATATTGATCATTGATAGAAAGTCCATTTGAATTTATTCACTGTAATTAATTATAATAAATAATTGTTGAAAGCCTATTATAGGTGCTTAGGCCCAGAGATATAGCTGTGAACAAAATTGACATAATTCCCGCCCTTAAGAACTTATATATGGTCTTCAAAATGTTGTCCACATACCCACTGGAGGATTCAAAGACATTCTAAGAAGCTGATGAATAGTTTTAAGGGAATACAATCCCAGATTTTCAACTCCGTACATACTCTTTTCTAAAATGAAGTTACCTGAGAAAGCTCCTGGCAAATGATTCCCGCCCATCCCACCCCCACCACCAACCCTATCGCAATGGACATTTTATAACTTTGCAAAAGAAAGGGAGACCTGTGACCCATTTCTTTACCTTACTTGTCTTATTTGCTGCATTATTTCATGGAAGAAAATAGGTTGGTGTTGATGTTAAGAAAGTGAATAACCCTCATCTACTAGTTCTTGCTCACACCTCCGCACACACACACTTGCAGTCTCTGCTCCGTGTCCCTTTCCCTCCATCCCTCCCACTCACACACACACACACTTACACACACACACACACACACACACACACACACACACACCTTTCACTTAAATAAGAATAATTATTATTTTTTAACCTCAGTGCTGATCACAACGGCGGTCACCTCCTGTGATTACATAGTGCCATTTTGAAGAGACAGCTCCTAATAGGTTAGTTTTGAGCCAGGTCAGCAGTGATTTCCTGGCTGCTTGGCTGTCCACAAAGAACTCTGTCACATGGTTGTCTTTTTCCTTTTCCTCAAATCAGAGCTAGTAGAAGTTTTAAGAATGATTAAAATAAAATTCTTGTGAGCTCAATTACACTCTCAGCTCCTAAGTATCTCTCAAAATAATGTTAAGAGGAAAAGGCTTAAGTTAAGGAGAGATAGCAAACTTCTTGCTGTGAGATAGGCGGTGGTCTACCTAAACACCAGTCATTTCTGTTACAGGACCTTAACCAAATACACCAATTAAATTATAAATTAAGGTTAAAATTTAAGGTTGGCTTTCAAAAGCTCATTGAACACATCATAAATTTGAAATAGTGTAGATTTACAATGAAAATATTTTTAATAATTTAAAATATTTAAAAATATGAAGAAAACACATGGTAAGGTCCTGTTTTTCTTTTTGGGACCACTAAATTAAATATAAAATCTCTCAAATTTGCTCGTAATTCTGAAATACTCTTCGGCAGCACTCATTTGCCTGCCTCTGTGAAAAGCCTCATGACCAGTTAGGGGTTGGAACTGCAGCCTCAGTTTATGGCGCATTCCATTATCCAATTCTGTGAAGAGGCCATGGGTCATATGATAAATGGGGAGAGTCTGAATGGGCAAACCCATTCTGTTAAGTTGTCTTTTAAACAGTGGAGTTCAAGAGGGTTGCTACCTTGGCTTGAATCCTGGGCCTGAGTCCCAGGCAGCTGTTGATAATGGGAGGCACCTATTAGAGGGAGCTCGTATCACATTCTCTTCCCCATTTTTTATTATTCAGTTAAGCGACACTGAGTCATATCTTTCTCATTTGAAGCTAAAAGGGTTCTGACTAATAGAGTTTGTTGTATGCAACAAGAAATTGAATGATACCATTGTCTTAAAATTGAATTATAAAACTGTGAAGTACAGATATTTTAAGAAACCATCTCCCTTTCTACCAATGTAAAATCCCTTTCTGTTCTTTGTCAGCCTTGTAGATTGCCTAGGGGTCCCACAGGAGCAACTGGAATTATTACAAGTTTGTCTTCCTTCCTTCCTTCCTTCCTTCCTTCCTTCCTTCCTTCCTTCCTTCCTTCCTTCCTTCCTTCCTTTCTCTCTCTCTCTCTCTCTCTCTCTCTCTCTCTCTCTCTCTCTCTTTCTTTCTTTTCTTCTTTCCTTTCTTAATTTTCAATTACACTGCTCAATTGGGATAAACAAGAATATGACCTAAATGCCAGGCTTTGCAGAGTGAAACCATGAACTGTAATGATTTTATCCACCAGTCTTTATTTTGACTGATCTAATTATCTGCCAGTTTGGTGTTTCCAGGGTGTAGAGGTCCAGAAAAAGTAAATTGAGCTTAAAAAATGCTTCTGAGTAATTTGCATTTTTGTTTAAGTAATGGTATTACAATATCAGTTGATATAGTAAGAGACTATTCATTTCCCTATTTCAAGTCATTTTCCAAAGCAGTTAATAATGATGTGATCTAATACGTCATTTTGGAATGTTTTACTGTGTTCCAAGAACAGTGCTAATCACTTTAAAATGATTATCTAATTTAATGCTTATAACCTACAAGGAAGGAATTATTATATTGTTATTTCTATTTTATAAATGAATAAACCGAGGTTGAGAGAATTTAATGAACTTACCCAAGGTCACACACTAGTGAATGACTCGGCTAGAATTCAAATCAAGTCTACATGTCTCTAGAAACTGAGTTTTAGCACAAATGTCTTGCATGGGGTCACCCAGCAAGTTATCATATATGGTTAGTTAAATTATTGGTTTCACTATTTTATCTCTTTGTGTTTCAATTCACATCTCTGCCACAACTTCATGGTAGAAAGAAAAGTATATATTCCAATCTCCTGAGTTCAGACTTAGTCATGTGACTTACTTTGGTTAATGTAATTTGGCAAAAACGATGAGAACAGAGACTTATGTGCTTATGTAATTACCTTCTGATTGTCTTCTTGTTCTGAGTGACCATTGCCTGTAATGTCTGGGCTCTACCATGAGGTTTGAATGGAACCTGCAGTCTGCAGCTTCCCCCAGCCAAATCCAGTTGAGATAACTAATTTCAATCCTCATATTTCTGAGTATGAGAACAGAGGAGAGTTCTTTCAAACCATCATAATTCATTACACAGAATTGGTATGGCAAAAGGTGACACATGCTGGAGAACAGATTTTTAAATTAAGACTGATAAACTGTACCAGTTAAATTTTGTCTATAGACCTTTTTATTATTATTACTATTTGTTGGTTTTGGCTAGAATCATTTTTAAACTTTCTTTTCTCACTGATTTGAAAGGCTTCAGGAGGAGATGTACCCTCTCATGTGCCACGGTTCCCACAACTCAAGTCAGACCTTTCACTCAGTTACATTCCACCTACCTGTCCCCTAATGAAATTTCAGCATATGATCTTTGATATAGCCCATAATGGAGAGACCTTGATTTACTTCCTCTTGTTGTTTAAATTTACTCTCTAGAGATCTATAACACATATTAAATTTTTAGTCTTAGAAATGTAGTAATAGAGTGTGAAAGTGAGGAAGAAATATTCACTCTTTTGGGTTTATACTTAGTTTATTTTCTATAAACATATAATTTTTACATAAGTATGTCACATAATAAAATGGATTAATAGGATTTTAGAATTCTTCAGACCTGAGAAATTAACTCATTAAGATTACTTACTTTACATGGGAAAATGATGTGGTTTATATGTAGTTAATGATTTAATCAAAGTCAGAGACTTTCCTCGTTGTCTAGGGGAGTCAGGTGAACTGTTAATTTACAGTGCAGTTAGTAGTACAACTTATCATCTGAATTCTTCAGTGTTGATCACCTGAAAATTAAAATAAATTTTAAGAACTATTCTTTGTTTACTCAAAGTAGATATTTCATATATTGACATTTATTTCTCAGTTATCTGTTGAATCTTATGCAATATAATCTGTTTTAAAGTTTTTCTGGCTTTAGCTTTTTTCTTGTTCTTCCTAGAATTAAAATTATTTCATGAATTATATCTCCCAATACAATTTGATTTAGAAAAGAACCTTTTGTTGACTCATAAACTTCCCTGAATAAATATTGTGCTGAGGACAAGAAGATTTTCAACTCTACCCATCAACAGCTGGAATATAACTTGTTTTGGATGAATTAATGAACAGATATTGAATTTCATAAGTAACTTATTCAGTAAATCTCAGTGTATTTGCAATTGCTTATTTGAATGAAAATGAAAGAAGAAAATGAAAGAAGAAAACATCAATGGAAAAAGAGAAGGAAATTTTCTTCAGTGGCAGTTTCCTAAACATTTCAGATAGCAAACATGGGTGGAAAACAGCTAAAAGATTGTCCATTTTGAATAAATTTTAAAAAAAACTCTTAAAATGAATTTTAGTCAACTACAATGTCTGTTTCATATGAACATAGGATGTAGTGGGCTGCCAAGGCATTGTCTTTTTTCTAGAGAACATCTCTATTGAATATTCTGAAATAGTGAGAGAGAAAGGAATAATAGGTATGAAAATATATGGTTAATGAAATTGCAACAAAAGTGAGCAGTTTTAGAAAAGAGAATTTTCTCTGATTTGCAAAATTTTGTATTGGTACTTTGAATTGAAACCGTAAGTGAATATTTTCCTTTGACTTTTTTTCCTCTCAGTGGCCATTTGTTTATTCTACTTAGCAGATCCCTGCTGCCCAGTCCACTGTCATCTTGGTTGGAACAGTTGTGCCGAGCCACTATCATCAATTTTCCTCCCAGTTGAATCTGCCAAGGCTGACAATTATTATACTAACAAGTGCTTGTTCAGTAATGTTCAGTCATTCAGATTGCCTCCCTCATTATTTTTCTTCCCTGGAGGCAATTGATATGAACAGTCTCTAGCTCTTCACCTGGGGCTCAGAGATAGAGAAATTTGTTTAGATCTCAGTTATAATTGTATCTCTGGTTAATGGCAAGGAGATTTGAGTCTCATTTTTCAGGAGTGCTAGGGTGCCAAATAGCCACATATAGACAGGCTGGTCATGACCCCGGTGTCTCTATGCTTTATTGGTTGAGGGAAGGGTCTAGGAACCAAACTAGAGAGGGAAAACCATAAAAGCTAGGCATTGTGAATAAAGTATCTTCAACATTTTATGCATTAAAATATTTTTAAATATTACCTTACCTCAGCATTAGAAATAATAATGAAAACTGTAGAGAATTTCCTACATTATGGGGTAGCGATAGAATGAAAAGTTGTACATGAAGAACTCATATCTTTAAATCTCTAAGTAATTTGGCAGCAACTGGAAATGAAGTGGAAATTGAAAGGAATTGGAGCCCATAGCATTCTCATCCCAGCTTGATGTTGGAAGAAGTGTTCCAAATGCTTTGGAAGACTAAATTTTGTTTTGTGTTCCGGATTGTATCTCCTTTACCTTTTCTCAAGAACCCCTCTCAATTAATTACCTTTCTCTTTACTGAAAGATTTCTCTGTGTGTGTGTGTGAGTATGTGTGTATTTGCATGTGCATATGTATATACTAAGTTAAATCGCACTAAGCAAAAGAGTCCTTCTTCGCACCAACCCACCTCTTCTGCACCTTACTTATAATTTTGTTAATAGGCATACTTTGATTTATTGCGCTTCACTTTATTGTGCTTTGTACATATTGCATTTTTTACAAACTGAAGGTTTGTAGCAACCCTGTGTTTGCAAGTCCATTGGTGCCATTTTTCCAGCAGAATATGCTCACTTCCTGTCTTTGTGTCACATTTCAGTAATTGTTGCAATATTTCAAAGATTTTCATTATTATTATATCTGTTATGATGATATGTGATTAGTGATCTTTGATGGTACTTAAATAATTGTTTGGGGTATCACAAACCATTTCCATATGAGACAGCAAATTTAATAAATATATGCTGTGTGTGTTCTGACTGTTCTACAGACCAGCCCGTTCCCCATCTCTCTCCCTCTCCTCTAGCCTCTTTATTCCCTGAGAAACAGCAATATTGAAAATAGGCCAAATAATAACCCTACAAAGACCTCTAAGTGTTCAACTGAAAAAAAAAAAAAAAGTCACATGTCTCTCGCTTTAAATCAGAAGCTAGAAATGATTAAGCTTAATGTGGAAAGCTGACTAGGCCAAAAGCTAGGCCTCTTGCACCAGTTAACCAAGTTGCAAATGCAAAAGAAAACTTCTCAAAGGAAATTAAAAGTGCAACTCCAGTGAACACACAAATGATAAGAAAGAAATATACGTTATTGCAAATATAGAGAAAGTTTTAGTGGTCTGGATAGAAGAGCAAACCAGCCACAACGTTCCATTATGCCAAAGCCTAACCCAGAACAAGGACATAACTCTCTTTAATTCTATGAATGCTGAGAGAGATCATGAAGCTGCAGAAAAGTTTGAAGCTAGCAGAAGTTGGTTCATGAAGTCTAAGGGAAGAAGCCATCTCTAGGAGGTAACATAACATAAAAGGACAAGGTGAAGCAGCAAGTGCTGGTGTAGAAGCTATAATAAGCTATCCAGAAGATCTAGCTAAGGTCATTCATGAAGGTGGCTATACTAAACAGCAGATTCTCACTGTAGACAAAACAGCCTTGTATTGGAAGAAGATGCCATCTAGGACTTTCATAGCTAGAGAGAAGTCAATACCTGGCTTCAAAGATTCAAATGACAGGCTGACTCTCTTGTTAGGGGCTAATGCATCTGGTGACTCTAAGTTGAAGCTAGTTGTCACTTACCATTCTGAAAATCCTAGGGCTCTTAAGAATTATGCAGTCTACTCTGCCTGTGCTCTATATACGGAACAACAAAGCCTGGATGACAGCATATCTGTTTACAATATGGTTTACTGAATATTTTAAGCCCACTATTGAGACCTATCGCTCAGAAAAAAAGATTCTTTTCAAAATGTGACTGTTTATTGACAATGTACCCGGCCACCTGGAGCTCTGATGGAGGTGTACAATGATCAATGCTGTTTTGATGCCTCCTAGCACAACATCCATTCTGCAACTCATGGATCAAGTAGTAATTTTGACTTTCAAGTCATTATTTAAGAAATATATTTCATAAGCCTATAGCTTCTATAGATAGTGATTACTCTGATGGATCTGGGCATAGTTAAGCTAAAGCCTTTTGGAAAGGATTTACCATTCTAAATGCCATTAAGAACAAGTGTGATTTGTTGGAATAAGTCAAAATGTCAACATAAGAGGAGTTTGGAAGAAGCTGATTCCAATCCTCTTAGATGACTTTGAAGGGGTTAATCAAGACTTCAGTGCAAGAAGTACTGTAGATGTGGTAAAAATGGCAAGAGAACTAGAATTAGAAGGGGATCCTGAAGATGAGACTGAATTGTTGCAATGTCATGATAAAACTTTAACAAATGAAGAGTCACTTCTTATGGATGAGCAAAGAAAGTGGTTTCTTGAAATGGAAACTACTCCTGGTGAAGATGCTGGAAAGATTGTTGAAAGGACAATAAAGGACTTAGGATATTATATAAATTTAGTTGATAAAGCAGTAGCAGGGTTTGAGAGTTTTAACTCCAATTTTGAAAGAAGTTCTCCTGTGTGTAAAATGCTACCAAACAGCATTGCATGGTACAGAGAAATCATTTGTGAAAGGAAAAATCAATCAGTGGAGCAAACTTCACTGTTGTCTTAAGAAATTGCCATAGGCACCTGAACCTGAAGCAGCTACCACCGTGATCAGTCAACAGTCATTAACAATGAAGCAAAACTCTCCACTAGCAAGAAAAGGTTACAACTCTCCGAAATTCAGATAATGGTTAGCATTTTTGGCAATAAAACAATTAAGATATGTATATTTTTAGACTTGTTGCCATTGCCAACTTTATAGCTATAGTATTGTGTAAACATAATGTTTTTAGTCACTGTAAGAATGTAAATTTGTGTGATTTGTTTTACTGTGATATTCACTTTACTGAAGTGGTTTGGAATTGAATCCATAATATCTCCAAGCTATGACTGTACAGTAAGTCTTTACAAGGAACTTTGCATATCCATCGTCTCTTTCTGTCACCGAGAGGACTAATTCATTTCCTCTCTTACTGTCATTCCTCACATTCAGCTTAAGTCCTGGTCTTCTATTTTTTTTATTTTAATTGCCAAATTTTTACAGCTGTTTTATGTTTATAGCAAAATTAAGTGGAAGTTACAGAGATTTCCCATATACTCCCTGACCCTACCTATGCGTTTGGTATTTTTGCTTCGTTCCTTGTAAACTGAGGAACTGTGGCTTCTGTTTTCTTAGTGGCAAAGATGTATGGAGATAATTGCAAAGCCGGCCATAAGGGACTTCTCAGTTTGGAGCCTTGTTCAGCTCTGGAACATTGCAAACTATAGCTTCCTTAATTGGGTCCATGAAATTAGAGGACCATGACTGATTCTAGTTGTGAGAATTAGAATTTTAATTTAGTCACTAAACAAAACAAAAAGAGGTTGAATGGTTAGTATTTGACACAAGTCTGTGACCTAAAGAAAACCAACCAAGTCAAGTCTTGGACATGGAGTTTGTTTTGATTCTGAAGCTATATAACAATCTAGATGTTCTTTCTTAAATTGGGTCTTCCCAATAACTTCTGAAGATATGTTTTTGACCCCTGGCCAATGTCTTTTTTTAGTGAAATTTAGACTTTAATTCTTTGAAGAACTGAAATGTTGGAAGACAGGTTATGTTTCTTTTATGGGCTTTCCCAGCAGAGAAATGCATCACCAGGGCTTCATAGCACTGTCAAGCATTGGACTGAATGACTACAAGCTCAAAGAAATGGCTTGTTACAAAATAATTAGATGAATACCTTATAGTCTCTTTTGCTGTATAACAATAATTTAGGATCCTCAACTCACCATTTTAGTAACACAAAAGAAAAACTTCCTCTTTTAAAAAAATCTATCAAAACTAGATATAGTAACTCAACTGTATAGCAAAGAAAGTTAGGTATCTGTGATCAACTCTATATAAATAATAATGAATATTGAACACAATATGGGCCATATGCTAAGTGCTGTGTGGGTTTAATAATTTAATATAGCATCTCCAAAAGGGATAGACTTTTATCCTCATCCTACGGATGGATAAATGAAGTTTTCAGAGGATAAGGGAATTGCCCACAGTCTCATAACTTTTAAAAATCCTCTTTCTACTAGTCTTTTATCCCAGTTTTGTATCATCATCAAATATAATGTCTGTCTTCTCTATGTTTTCTTAAGTTGTTGACAAAAATTCAGATTATCAAATGACAATTCTCCTAAAATCTAATTAAGACTTAATTCCCATGATTCTCATAATTCTTTACCATGTTTAAAATGTTTTCAAGAAACCACCTTTTTTGTGTGCAAGTTCTGATGTGCTCTCAGTTTAAATAATACAGGTTTTTGTTTTTAACTGATAGGGTATCATGTTGGTTATAGGGTAGCATTTTGCTTAACATTCACAATATTTTTTTTAAAGGAGGACAGGGATTTTGCTAGATGAGCAGTGGGAACAAGGCTGTCCAGCTCTATGTCTCATGATCATTTAAATGGTGTTATTAGGACATACGAGGACAGGGTTAGAAAGTTTTATCTGTTCTTCCAGTATTTATTCATACTCCACTGGTTGTTTTGAACCAGACTGCTTTTTAATGGAAATCAAACTAAATGATATAAGTAATTTAACACACTTCATCCAGAAAATTTTATGTTCACTGTACAGTTCATTGATACCCAGATGTAGAATAACATTAGACTATTCAACGTTCAGTGATTTTTTTGCACAGACAGCAGTATATAAATCTGCAGTGTTGACTTTATGTGCAAATCTTTTGGGTAAGCTGAAAGCAATATAAAATGATTAAGTGGTGCCATTTTATGAATTTTTCTATTAAACATATGTTTAAAAGTATTTTACATCTAAAGCTTGAAATACTATCATACTAAAGAATATATTCAGTGCATCTCTGGGCTGATTTTAGATATTATTGTTCATTTATCATATATATTTATTTAGTGTAGAATACAAAGGATAGCTTTAAAATGTACAATATTTTATTTCCCTGATGATTGCTTTTACCACATTTAATGCTAGTTATTTTTAATGTTTATTTATTCTTGAATTCAAACATTAGTGATAATTAGAATATTCTTAAAAATAATCTGTCCATAGGAAAGCTGGTGTAAAATAGCATCTCATGATACCACTTATGAGATCATTTGATAGCTCCAATATCTATTTATTTTTGTTGCACAATGTTTTAAATTTATAAAACTTATTTTTAAAATTTACTATATTCAGTTTGGTTTCATCCTCATTTTAAATGTCTTTCAATAATTATAGCTATGTAAACTTCACCTTTGGGATCCAATTTATGATGATTATGGTGGGACTTTAACGTAGTATATTGTCCTGATAAGGTGACCAGCTACCTGGTTTGCCCAGGACTGACAGGATTGTCTGGGAGCAGGACTTCCATTTTAAAATTGGAGCTATCCTGGAAAAACCATTCCAGTTTGCAGGATGTTTATTGTTAAAATGACAAAAGTTCTAGTTGAACCAGGATGATTAGTGACCCTACATCCTAATTATTATTATAATACTTTTAACTTAGAGTACTTTTAGTGATGGTGCTTGGTATTAAAGTGAATATTAAAGAAAATTTGATATGACCTAATACACTCAGACTGTTTGAATGTTTTCACTGGAAATGTTTTTGATGTTTTTAATTTTTTTCTTGTTTTATCATAATTGTTCAAGGAAGTGTTGTGGATTTTTTTTTTCTGCCATAATCACCTTAATTTCTATATTAGCCCACGGAATGATTTCAGTTTGCCTTTTGCTCTCCTAGTGGAGTTAGCTTCACTCTTTACACTAACAGATGACATCTGCTTCTGGTGTGTAGATGTGACTTCAGTGAAACTTGAGGTTTTTTAAAAATACAGCATTCCCTTTTCTCTCAGGATTTCTCAGGTTCCATCTACTTCTGTTTTCAACTCATCATACTGTTTGTTCATCCTCTATTCTTGGACCCTCACACCATACAATTTAAACGTTTTGGATAAGAACTCAGTCTCTGAATTTCAGCTCAGTCTTCTTCCTCTTGGCCTGCAGTAGGGTCGGGTATGGTAACTAAGACCAGTAACTTTGGAATTAGATGATATCACTCAAACTTTAGCACTACTATTTGCCAGCTAAAAAACTTGGCGAATTACTTCAACTCTCTTTGTCTCAGTACTTCAATTGCTTAATTATGGCAACAATAGGATCTTAGGTGATATTGTGAAGATTAAAATTAATGCATCTAAAGCACTTAAATCAGTCCATAGCATACAGTCAGTATTTGGTAAACATTAATATTATTCATCTTGATTATTTTTTATTTGACTATTGTAATGTCACTTCTACTTCACACTCTAATTTTACCTAATTGTTTAGCATTTGTCAGTAAGTTAATTTGGAAGATCTTTTAAAATCTAAGCATCTAGAATAAAGAAAGTCACCTCTATTATTTATCCTAAACAGTGTTTGGACCTTACATAAACGGAGTCCCTTCATGAGCCCAATATCACTGGCCTCATCCCATAGCACCATGCCAGGTACAGGGCACTCTTCGAAGTTCTTACTTTCAGTCTTGTCTATAATAAATTGCACCTTTTAGCAATGTGGGATGTACATGACTCAACCTGCAGTGTATTAGAATCCATAATAGAATCAAGTAATTTCTATTGAAATTCATCGAATCATCATTTTGATATAAAATGTATTTCTTTGCTATCAAACCATGTTTAAAATGTCTTTTTGTTTGTTTTGATAAACTTCTCTTGATTTGCTCTCAGCTTGAATGAGCTTTGTAATTTATTTAAATGTGCAGAGGGAAGAAACATTGTCAAAATGACTCCATTTTATTTTCAGTGAAGATAGGTTTTGATGTAAACCTTTAATTTGAAAGGAGAGATCAGATTTAGTTTCTCAGTGTGATCTTTTTCAGTGTTCTATGCCACCGGGTTTTCAAATGTTAATATAAAAGTGATATGTGCATGATAATAACATTATGAGTACTTCTCTCAGTCCTGGTCTTTGAGTTTAAAGCATATGGTCTCCAAACAGCCTGAGCTAATTGGTGACACTAAGCATAAATGGGAGTTAAGATGATTCCTGCCCAGGCTCAGTTGCACACTGCTTCTCCCAGTTCTCACTTTTGTGTTACCCCTCACAATCTCTTTCTGCTACTCCTCTACCATCATGATTTCAATTTTACCATATTAATAAGAGTTTCATGGTGCCATGCCCTAGACAAGGGATGGGTAGGGAAGATAAAAATAAGAAAAGGCCTTAGTAAGTAAGGAAACACTTATAAAGAGCAGACTAAAATATATGCTATTTTTTGTGGTACAAAGAACTGTGCATTTTCATTTTTTATTTGCTTCTTCCAGACTCCCCATTTTATCTTCAGTCCATTGTCTCACCCAGGATTCCTACAGTGTGAGCCTTCCTACATTCCATGTTAAATAAATAAATAAATAAACAAGCTAAGGTGGCCTTGACTCTTAAAAAAAAATCAATTTCTTTTCCAGGTAATTATTTTACTTATGTTATTTGAGATAATAAATACTTTTTCTAAATATAATTTTTAAATGAAATTTAAATGTTCTCCTTGAAATTTTTCTTCTCTGATTTGCTTTTTAATTCACTTTTTATTTTTAAAAAATAAATCTATATAATGTAGAGCATGTCAAGTTTACTTAGGACAGACATTTCCTTTATAGAACTATAGATTTTTGATAAGAGTCAAGGTATGCTATCACAGTGTATGTGTTGTTTATTTGCCAATCTTAGGAATTTTTGTTGTGTCATTTCTTTTTTATTGTTTTCCTTTGGGGTGAATTTGTTATATGAATGAAAAGCTGAACTAGGATCATAGTGTGGTATTATTTCTTGATGCTATTAGTTTTCTGAAGTTTTGAGGAGCCAAGAGTAGAAAGTTCATAGAGTAACCCTGAGCTGAGAAGGCCAGAGTTTGGGGAAGGTCCTTTTTATAAAATCAGTGTTGAAGTCAATCAATCAATTCAGAAATGGGAGTGCAGAATTGGCAATTCAATAATTAATGTGTGAAATGCTCATGAGTTACAAATGATGATAATAATAATAGCTAACATTCGTAAGAAGTTTACTGTTAGTCACTGTACTTTATATACTTTATATAGATTTCATCACTTAGTTTTTATAATAATCCTCTGAGGTTTAAAGATGTAGGTGCCTTATTTATATGAGGAAACTGAAGCACAGAGAAATTAAGTTGCCTACCATCACAGAGCTAATCAGTGACTAAAACGTATTCATATTCACTTGGTTCTGGTTTCCAATCTGGTGCTTTTAACCACACACACTCTTTATTCTACACCTCTGCCCCCCCCCCCCCCATATATGATAGGGAAACTGAGATTTCATGAGATTTCACCACTTCACAGAACAAGTTAGAGCAGGGATCCTGGACTTATCTGTGCATTAGAACCAACTGAGAATTCTTTTCACTATTGTAAACTCAGGCCACACCCTAGAGTAATTAAATCACAGTCTCAGAGAAGTCATAAGCACTAATTTCTGAAAATCCTCATAAGATGCCAATGTGCAGACAAGTTTGGGAACCACCAAGTTAGAGGAAATGCTTTGAAAGAGTCAAACTATCCTCATTTCTAAGCCATTTTTTATAATGTTAGGCACTCTGAGTTGCTTAGGGGTTTCCAAAAGATTCTTTGTGCTTCAGCTGGTATTAAGTACTTTTTAAGGACCTGGCACTGAACTGAGAACTTCACCTGGATACTATTAAGTTTTGAGGAGCCAAGAGTACAAAGGTCATAGAATAACCCCAAGTTGAGTCTTCCCATAAAGTATCTGAAAAAAAAAACTGAGGCTGAGAGAATTAAAACAACTTGCTCAAAGCCACGCACCTAGTCAGTTGTGAGGCCAGCATTTAAAACTCAAGTGGACTTGACTCAGAACTCAGATGCCGGGACTCTGGGAATCATACCAATTGTCTCTATTTTACGGTCACTTTTCTTCGTTTCTATTTTTATAATGCCTGGGAGCCTGATGGTGTTGCAGATTTCTGACATTTCTGTTTGCTGGCCCTGACTGCCCCTGAAGCTTTGAGACTTGGAGCATCCATGTTTAGCACAACTCTGTTTCCTATGTTAAGAGTCTTAATCACACTAGCTGCTGTGTTTAGAGCCTTATCTATATTTAGGTTCCAGCTGTTCTTGCTGATGAAACTTCTGGAGCAGAGAAACCCTCTCCATTTTGTGTTCCCCACATGGTTGGAGAGAGAGAGAGAGAGAGAGAGAGAGAGCGCGCGCACTTCCACAATATTCTTTAAAAATCTATGTATCCAGCTTCACCCCTGCCCCCTGTTACCTTTCAGGGGAGATCTTGCTGGCTGTCACTTTTGTTATGTTTTTATCTCCCACTCTTATCTCTGTAACTCCACACCACTTTAGGAATTTCTTATCATATATTTCATGACAAATCATGGAATTGTTACACAGAATTCAGAATTTCCTAGGCATCCATTATTGAAAAATTTTTATTAGGGAAGAATACGAAGTATTTATTACAGTTTAGAAAATTTATGAATTTTGCTTTTACAATCAAGAGTTGCTCATTTTAATTTAATTAGTAATAAAATATTTATGCAGTAACTTAATTACCAGTTGCTATTTTCTTTGGTTCATTTTATATCACAGCATTGGGAATGTAGAAAATTAATAAAACACATTGAATAAATGAATGAATTGCATTTACTGGATCCAGAAGTAGTAGACATGATAGTATATATAGAAGCAAAGCCTGTTACATGGGCCTGTGATGTGCAGTCACATAGGGCTCCATGCTCGGAAAGCAGCTTAATGCTCTGTTGTTTTATTTTTGAAATTCTTAATAACTTATGAAGAAGCATTCTACGTTTTCATTTTTCACCAGTTCCTACAAATTATGTATAGGAGCATAGGCTCATGTAGCTGGTTCTGCATAAAGGCTGTATATCTAAGCATAAAGTTAGTTTCCAAAATAGTTAAGCAGAACTTTGGGGTGTATTTAGAGTCCTAGCATTGAGCATGTTGGTCAGAGATGCCTAAGGAAACTTTTGTTATGGTAATAATGTACAAATTAATACATAATAAAGAATTTTCTTTAGAATTAGATTGAATCATCATGTTTCATATACACATGCTCACATTTTTCATGTCTATATATGTAATTAATAAAAATTCATTTAGTATTACTGAATTCATAACTACTAAAAGTTTAGCTATCACTGTGTGAAAGAGTTAAACGTATATTCTGACATTAAAGGTGTCCCTCACGTAATTGATATTCTGTTCTGAACCTGTCTGAATAATTAAAATGAACTTTACCATCTTTGCCTATAGATATAAATGTATATGAAAATGTAATAATAATTTTAAAAGAATACATATTTAAAGAAATTTGCACCTTCTAGAAACAAGGTGAGAATGCCTTTCTCTGGAGGATTTCAGAACACATACAGGTTCTGTGCCTCAGGGCCTCAGTTTAGTACCAACCAGTGTGTAGGAGACAGGCAACTGGGACAGAAGTGCCTATGTGAAGCCAGCACCCTTGAAACCGGAAGTAGTAAGGAAGTTCCATAGGTATCAGGGCTGTAAGTGTGTGTGTGTGTGTGTGTGTGTGTGTGTGTGTTTGTGTGTGTGTGTGTAGAGAAGGTAAGGAAGAGGGTGGGTATCAGAAATAACCCTTCCAAACCTGTATGCTATAGGTGTAGAGTACAAATTAACACAGCCGTGTGTTGTGAATGTAAGCTCAAAAATTAACATTTAAACTCTACCAAATTCTATGAAATATCTGGGTCACCTTGCAAAAGCCAAGGTCAAATGTCTTTGTGGGGATGCTTCCAAAACCCAGCATATACAGTTGCTTCTAGTATAATGCAGTAGAAACTAAAGATTAACATGATCAACAAATGTAAATAGATCATAATTTGGGAGAGAAAGCAAATGTGTAAAACAAAGATTCACACTTGAAAGCTGGATAAAATGGATACTCTCAAAGAAACTCTAAATAATAATTTCTAAAATTATTGAAGTGATAGAAAAGAACTAGGGTATATAATGGAAGATGAAAGCAAAAAATTAGAGAATTAGAAACTAATCAAACATAATTCTAAATGAAAAATTTAGTAGAGATATTTAAAACTCAATAGGTAAATTAATAGGCAGACTTGACAATTTTGAATTATTTGTGTATTGGAAGGTATATATGAGAAATTTACCAGAAAACATTACAAAGATGTAAAAATAAGATGATTATAAAAGGGAGTTTAATAGAAATGGAGTTTAGAATGATAAGACATAATCTATATGTTAGTAGAATATCCAGAGTAAAAAGGAATGAAGAATAGATAATAAAGAAAAAAGAAGATAACTAATGATTTTCTGAAATTGTTTAAAGACAGGCAAACATTCTTCACAGACAGTAACTACATGTAGTTCTAAGAGTAACTGATACTGCAAAACATTTTTAAAAATATCTTAAAATCAGAGAAGTTGATAAGATATTATCTTCGGAATGTTAATAGGAAACAAATATTGTGAAATCTAATACCCAGCTAGATATTATCCAGTACTGAGTATGAAATGAAGGCAAAATAAAGTTTGTTTTCCACTCAAAGAATTCTACTGAAAGAAACAGTTTTAGTTTAGTAAGAAATAAATTGAATTTGTAATAGACGAGTAAGATGCAAGGAACAATTCAGCTTAAATACATAGGTAAACATATTAATAAATCCAAAGAAGTATAGATGGATAAAAAATAATAACAAAATATTCACTTGGGCAGGGTGTAAAAACAAGGCATGATAAAATCCTTAAAAAAAAACCCATAAAAATGAAAATAGGAGGATAAATACATTTTTAACTTTAGATTTTGTTACCATGTATGTAACTTAACAATTAAATTAATTGAAAAAAAAAAAACATTTAAAATGGTGAATTTATTCATTTATTGCAAATGTGTAAGAAGAGAAGGTGAATAAATTAAAATCTATAAATCTAATAGATTATCAGAAGAAGGGGGAATAAGAATGGAAGTTATGGTAACACAAAAATATATGGTAGACATAAATCTCAGAGTAAATCTAAGCTTGCAAATTTTCTAGCTATACAGAAATTATTGACAGAATTTGAAAATATTATGGGATCTCTGATTACTGTAGAAGAGATACAGCTAAATATAGCATAGAGAATTTGAAAGCAGATCTGGAAAGAGATCTACTAATCAAAAGAACACTTGCATAGCAATAAGACAAAGTGAACTTAAAAAAGTATTACCCAGAATAAAGAAAGTTATTTCATTCTGAAAAAAAGAATTATTCTCTTCTTCATGTAATAACACACAGGTGTGCACTTAACAACATAGCTTAAAAAGGTACAAAGCAGAAATTGACAGAAGAAAAATGAACTTTAGTTTTATCTGTAATATATTATTTCTAAGACAATAATACCTGTAAAATATATAAGAAAATGTTAACCTATATTAAATATGAGAGGCCATATACTGGTGTCTTTTATATTACTCTTTTTACATTTTTATGTTTGAAATATTTCCTAATAACAATTAAAAAGTTTAAAGAGTGGCATTTGCACCTTAAAAATTGGGAAACTATTGTTTCAAATAAGCCATTTGAACTAAGCCAGGGTTTGTGGACTTGTACATGTGTGTGTGTGTACACATTTACATCATTTATATTTATACATGTATAAATTAATAAGTATTCAGCAAACACTTGTTAAATGCCTACAATTTTCCAGCCATAAAGGCAGGCTAGGAACCTGGAATGTAAAGATGAATGTCAGGACATGGGCTAGGTTATGATGCAGAAACAAATAACCTTAAAACTTCAGTGGTTTAACACAAAGGATTATTTCAAAAATTATACAAAATCTATTGCAAGTTCATCCAGCAATTGTTACTGGAAATAAGCAAGAAGTGTTGATTTTTGTGTTCACTCATAGATGCGTGTTCATAGCTTAAATTTTGGGGCTGAGCGATCTAGGTACAATGGTGCTCCCCTGGATAAATGGACAGGGATAAGACTGAGTCACCAACCACTAATTTCATAAACCAAAGGGTTAGGAATGAATTCTGGTGTGCAGTCAGACTGCTTAAAGGATGAAGATAAATTTCCTCAGCATTATTGCTAAGGAGAGAAGAAGGATAATCAGTTTATAGTTGTGATAAGCCTAGATATTTTAAGTTCCATTAAGTATTAATGATACAAAAGAGTTTGTGTCCTTGCATGATGCATTACAGAACATAGGGAAGTAAAAATTATAGTGCAATGGATGTGTTTTCAATCTATTTAGCTGTTATCAATATTTATATGCTAATTCATGACATAATAAATTGATAAGGTAGTGCTATAAATTGCACCTACTGGCACCTTGTTTAATGCTTGACACTAAACCTATTTACTTTAAATTGAATCTTGTAATTGGCGAGGAAGTAATTCTTTAGTATCTTAATCTATAAATTATTTCCTTAGGTAAATAGCAAATACTCATTCTATGGCAACAGCAATGTTTAATGTTAAAAATTATATAGCAATATATGCTCATTATAAATAATTAAAATAATAAAGACATATACAAAGAATGGGAATTCTCTCTTCTTCCTCTAATCCACCCCCCCAAACCTTTGTAAGAATAACTTTAAATAATTTTCAGATTAACTTGTAGTCTTCACTTTTAGTTATTTTTAATTTGAAGTCTGTTTCCAAAATGATAGTTTTTATCACCTATTTATTAATTTCTATTTTTATTACATTTAACATTTCTATTTTGTGAATATTTATATAGAAATTCCATTATTAACAAATAAGTTAATCATTATCCTAGGTAGTTTTGTTTCCTCACTCATTTCTTGTATGTCTTCACTGTCTCTTCAATTTATTTTTCAGCTTGTTTACATATATAGCTATAATTCTTTTTTAAAGTTTCATGAGTGATAATTCTTCTGAGTATTTGTATGTATAACATTTTCTCTATTTTAAACATTTTGGGAATGGGTGGGTATAAATTTCAACTTCAAATGTTTTACCTTAGTGTGTTTTAAATATTGCTACACTGGTATTTTATATTTCTGTTTATTCATTTTTGTTTTATTAACATTCTTTTTTTATGAATGAACTCACATCATGCTTCTTCACAAGTATTATCTTTCTTCTCTCTGGCAGATTATGTCTGTTGTTTTTCTCTCTGGAGATTTTATTATCTAAGAATGTGAGAAATGAGGATATATTGATACTTACTTGACCTAACGTAACTAACTTAACACTGTTGACTCTGGTTTCTTAGTAATCATTATTATGCTTGGGAATTTTTACAAAGTGAGAATATCTAACTTCATTAGCAAATGTAACAAATTTTTGTATATGTTATATATAACAATAAAGATAATTATGAGAATGTTAAGTTCAAAGGACATTCAAACAAGTTTTTATTTATTTTATTTAAGGTTTGTACTTTTTGTATTTTGAGTCAATATGTTTTTTCAGTATTGAAACATATTTGTGATCTGATGCACTGACCATCTTTTTAACCTGTGTGGGTTCTACATTTCTAAGATTAGAATTTTACCTTTCTTTTGAGCTTAGTTACTTTAAATCTCTCATAAAGTCCTCAAATTTTTGTTCTGCTAATGCTTATTTTATACTTTCTAGTGCTAATATTGATTTATTTTTAATTTTATATTTCTCCTATCATTTTAATGGAATTTGGGAGATAGGGAAGCTAAATACAGTTAAGTCAGCTATTTTTCACTAGTAGTCTACAATCACCTTTGATTGAGAAACACTCAATTTTACCACATACATTTTAAATAAATATACTCTATTTCCAGTACTTAAATTTAGACAACTGATTCTAAGTTCCTAAGAATTCTGTTTTTAGCAGCTAATGGAGAACTTTCTTAACCCTTTACTGTAACAGGGTGGGGTGGGCACTCCTGGAGAAGTCAGAATGATTCCAGAGTCCAGAATAAGACATTACAGTTTCTTGCTAAGTAAGAATGCAAATAAGTGAAGCCAGCTCTGGAAAGTTTGTACCAAGCTGCCACGTCACATCTATATTCCTATCTTATGGTAAATATTTTAAAGACTTGTTTGAATGTAACTTTGGTATCCTCATTAAACTATAATATATAGGTCATAGTTTACTTACCTGTATAATTTCCAATTATGGAATATTTTTTGGAGCACATGCATTTCTGGTAGAAAAGGAGGAAGAAGAAACATGAAAGGGAGGGAAGGAGGAATGGAGGAAGAGAGAGAGAAAGATAAATAGAAAGAGAGGGAAGGAGAGAGAGAGAGCGAGTGCACAAATGCAAATAAAGTATCTTGGTTTCTAGTAGTGAAACACACTTGTGGAAAATATTTAGTGTTATCTCCTTAGGATTAACCAAACATTTGATAATATTGCTAGTGGAACCAATACTTAGGATAAAGTTCAGAAAGTGCTACGTGTCTCAGTGTTAGCTTGCATATGGGAAGATTTTAGGCCAATAATTCCTAAAATGTCAAGGAAGAGGCATGTCAAGAATCTGGTGCTGAAAACAAGGCATGTCTTCCCAGGAATATGAAAATCAAATTGTGTTAATGGTTCCAGATGGGTGGTGGGCTCTCTGGAATCCATCTGTGGACCCCAAGTTAGGAGCTCTTATAGAAAGTAAGTTAATATAATTTCCTGTTTGATAATACCATGCACATATACTGATGATTTTATGTGTATTTGGAACCACAATATTTAAAAGAAGTAAAAGAAGAAGAGAAGTGAGGGAAGAGGAGGAAAAGCTGATATCTGCTCAGGTCCTTTAAAAACATGTGTAATTTGTGCTGCTCAATACAAGGCGTATTGTAGTAGCATAATTATAGTCTTTATACTTGGTATTTCAGCTCTGGAACATACCAAAAGAGTGATCTTAGGTAAATTACTATGTTACCATGTGTCTCAATTATTCTCTCCTTAAAATGGAATAATAATTTCTTACCTTCTTCAAAGGATTGTTGAAATTAAAAAATGATAGATTTATAAATTATAGATTCCAAATTTTTTTTTCTGATTATCCACAACTTTATTTTATACACCACAATTAAAAAGTTCCTGAAGAATATCAAACTGTATTATTATGTGTTTCTCTTTTCTGTGTGTTCATTAAATTCCATAATAGAGTTGTTTTGTCTTGTCTTGAACTGATCTGACAAGCTCATCAGTGTGAAGAAATGAAGACAGGTGGGTAATAAACCAGTGTTGGGTTGATTTTTGAGCAGTTTGCTTCTGTTCTAATGATAGATATATTTGTAAACAGATGGTAAGTTCTGATGAAATACATAGACATGACTTTTTTCTAAGAATAATACTGTTCTTTAACATTTTAGATGTATTAAAATAATTAATCTAGCCACACTTTATATTTATTTCCATGAAAAGCTTTCTCATTAAGGATTTTTTTGCTTACATATACTTATTTTAGGAATAATAAACACAGTGGGATTTACTCATAAATTACTGCAGATATATGCAAAAATAAATCGAGCTCTAAGTAATAATTTATTATGCTTCTTGGAATAATCTAGAGATGATTCATTAAAAAAACTTGTAGAAATCCATGTATCATGTCTTCAATAAGTTATATTAATAACAAAACCTATTCAGTTATGATCTGCTGAAATATTGTGTCCAGGAATCTATCATGTACATTTAGTTCAGAACAGATGATATTTTCATTGGGAGTTGAAGGGACAGGAAAAAGGGGAGAGAGAAAAAAGAACACACACAATTATTAAAATAGCCTTTGTTACATTATTTTCCCTGTTCAAAATAGAAACAACCAAAATAACATCAGTCAAAATGGTTATTTATACAGAAGTAAATAAAATTGTTAAATTCTTTTGAGGAAATAGTGTTATACCTAGAAAATAGTCCACCTGGTTTTCTTCTCCCTTGTGGGGCAAAGTGAGTTTGTAGAACCCAGTTTGCATAAAATGTTTTTGCAGTACTGAGTCCCATAGGAGCCTGTGTCTATCTAGAACCAGTCTTAGATTGTGGATTTCTAGGGATAAAATGTAGTTACCTCAACTACGTTATATTGGTCTTTATGTAGACTAGATAGGATGCTGGTCCGAGACTAAAAAGAGCAAACTCAACAGATATCTTTTTTTTTTCTCTTCCTCAACCAACTCAAGGACTGGTTTTAAAAATAAACTGGTATTTGATTCTGTTGGTGAATTATGTGTGTAGAACTCATGATATTTATTTTATCCCCAAGGTCAATTTCCTAAATATTCTGAGTCTTTTGGCATAGGCCAATAAGGTATTTATGGGAATAGCTGCTAAATTAGCTTTTGACCTTTCTAATTTTTATTACTCTGCCTTCTATGTTGTTTTTTCATACAAGCTGCTTTTTAAAATAATGTATTTTCTTTGTATTTTATTAATTGTAATCCAATCTTAAAATCTTGTAGACATTTTTTGTGTGTACGTATGTGTGTTTGTGTTGTTTTTGTTTCTCCTGCTATAGGTTTCTAAGTTATATGATTAGCCTAACTGTAGGACTTTGTTAACAGTTCAGAAGGGAATTGTTCACCTATTTTTCTCCTTTTCCTTCATGCCTCTTTATCTCCATTCTACTCTTTCTAGCCTACTGTTATTTCTACTTCTATCCTGCTCCTTTTTCTATTTCTCTTTTATTTTGTTTGTTTTATAACATTTTAATATTGTATTATTTATTAAACTGTAAATTTTTCTATAAGAAAGATACATATACCCATGACCCAAACTTAAGAAATAAAACATGGCAATGCTGAGGATGACCCCTGAATACCACTTTCAAATTCCCTGTCTCCTCTTCAGCTGGAAGAAACAGCCCTGCAAATTTGGGCATTTGAAAATTACACATTTTAGTATTGAATTTGTATATTTTAAACTTTATAAAAATTGTATGTTGAACATAATCTTCTGCAACTGCTCACTGAATTTTTTACAGATTCATTCATATTGTATGATGCTCCATAGCATGGATTTACCACAGTTTACTTGTTTATCCTCATGGTGATGGTTATGAATGTTATTTACAATTTTTTTCTTTTTCAAATATTACTGGAATCAACATTTTCACACATATATTAACAGAATGTACACCTAACAATAGAATTGTTGGGATTGCTTGGTTTAGGATATATTGCATTTTTCAATGAACTAGATATTACAATGTACTCTCTGAAGAGATTTGACCAAGTTGCCCTCCTATTCTCAGTATATGAGAATTCCATCCCTCTACATCTTTTCTAATGCAATTTTGTAATGTGTTGATTTCTTTAAGTCCTGTTTTTTAAAATGATCATTTCTTTTCTTTCAACTTTTATTTTTTTATTTATTCTGTGGTTTTGATTCTGTCTTTCAATGTTAGGCAGACCTGTCATTAATTTCAGAACTTCTTTTCCAATATAAGATTTAAATCTATAATTTTTATTGTATATACTGATTTAGATCATTATTACTTGTCTTGATTTATGGTAGTTCTGTAACTGGTTTTAAGCACTTCCTTATTCTAATTCCTGTTAGTTAAAGAGTGTGTAAATTTTCCACATACCTTTTAGTGTTTTGTTTTTGTTTTTGTTTTTTGTTTTTGTTTTTTGTTTTTGAATTTTTACTTGTGTCTTGTTCTTGCTTTCCAATGCGATTGCATTGTGGTTAGAAAAATAGTCTGTATTAAAGTGGTTTTATTTGTTGAAATTTTCCTTATGTTCTGGAAAGCGTTTTCCCCAAAACCTAGGCCAATAAAAGTGTTTCCTTGTCATCTCCTTTTGCTTCCAATTCAATGTATTTCCAGCCTACCTAATTTTGAAAGTATAAGACTTTGAAGTTCTGAATTTTATGAGGAGTCTCAGTTCCAATGTCCATCTAATTAATGGTATTTTCCAAAAATAATACATAAACTGAATAGTCACTTAAAAAATAAATTGGACCCTACTTCTCAGCAAACACTAGAATAAAGTCCAAATGCATCAAACAGCCAAATTTAAAGAGATAAAAAGAGACTAGAAGAAAAAATGGTTTAGTTCCTTTACAGTATGGATATAGGAAAGCCTAAACAAGACTCAAAATTTAAATGTGAAAAAGAAAAGATTGATGTTTGACTCTATAAAAATCATAAAAAGTAACTTTTTGTATAAACAAAAAGAAAACTTTATAAACAAAATAAAATAAATGACAAACTAGGGGAAAAATTAATTTGCTGTATTGCTAAAAATAAACACATTCTTTCTTGTTTTCTCTCCTATTTTCCTTTTCTTTCTCTCTCTTCCCACTTCTCCATTCTGTGCCTTTTTTACTCTTATTGATACTTTATATCTCCTTTTTTAAATGTGTGATTCAACTTCTTTTCTCTCACATCTATCCCTATTCTACATTTGTTACTGCAGTCAAAAGAAGATAACTATGCAAAATACTTCATATGTAATCATGAATAGTCACTTTTAAAAGTCATCTCTGAAAACACCTGTATTTTTTGTTATAAATTTGAAATAGTATATAACAGAGATTTCTAACTTTACAAGAATTTCAATAAATTAAAAAAAAATAACACAACCCCAATACCCAAATTATTTTTTGACCAAAAAACCTCCAAATACTTCACCACTGACATTTTTGTAATGGATATCAACAAAGATGATATTTTGTCTTATCACAGTTACACTAGTTCATTAGGTCTCTTTCCCTACTCATCTCAAAAAGTGAAGCAGCTCTGACACAAGTTTCTCTAAGATGTGTTCATTTGGCCTCTGCACATATGTAGATTGAAGAATAATCTAAGCCCAGATTATCATGTGGAATTAAAAGGTGTGTCTCTCTGGCTGTATTAAATACATAAAACTGCTATTCTTTCCCTTTACATTTACAATTAAAGCTCAAAAAAATCACATTCAATATGAGTAAATCTTTTAAAACTTTAAATACCGGTGAATTAATTATTAGAAATAGAAATAGATACCAAAATAATTGCCTTTTGTATATTTCTTGCTTCTGCTTTTAAATACACTAAAGCTCTATTCCATTTTTACAAATGCCTGTTGGAACAAAGGCATGAGAATTTTCAGTAAAATAGTAGTGCTTTTATATTTCAGACTTAGTGTTCAAAATTGTCTAATGGGACCTTCCTTCATTATGTTAAATTTTTAGAGGAGGCCTTATGAAGTACTATTCCTTAAGTAGGAGCAGGGAGGATGAAAGGGGGAGAACACTGAATGTTGAATTTCAATTTCTGAAACTCACATTCTATGAGAATAAGCTATCATTTTCAAATCTTAAGCAATTATTTTAATGAGTGGGCACTCACTAACACATTTATTTCCCAAGAATGTTTTTAGCTCATATTAGCATAGCCTCGCACTTTCGTCCTTTTGTTGAGAATTAATCTTATGTAAATTTTTAGGAAGTTGCTTCTCATTCAAAAGTATTCCTTTTATCTTAGAAGGTGTAATTTTCTTTGCTAAGGTTAGAAAATTCCCTAAAAATTTTAAATGTCATCTTAACCTTAGTTATAAGTGTGTCTATTCAGTATTAAAGTAAGGAGGGTTAGCGGAGTCATATGTATTTCTGATTGAAAAAAAGGATGACTTCATTGTTTCTCTATCTCATGTATCTCTGTTTGAAAAAATAAATTATGGAGTCATCATTGCTTCACTGCCTCAGTAATTAACCAAGATCTTAACCTTGGTGTCACTGTCCATGAATAACATTAGGGTTTACTGCCAAACTGCAAATCTAGATTTCGATTTCTTGAGACATTAAAGCAATGTTATTTAAAGCTCATCCCTTAATAAGACCATCAAAGGGATAGCATTTTTAAAACTGTTATTACTGTCAATCCAAAGATTTTCTGTAAGTACAACTATCCCTGCAGAAGAAATAGTATAAAAAGGAGAGGTGGTAGGGAGGAAGAGAGAGAATGTGACTCTGGCAGGCAAAAAGAACAAAATGGAAAATAATAATATGTTCTTGGTAACATTGTAAAATTTAAAACATCACAAGAAAAAAAATGCTATCTTCATTGAACTGATGCTGGAAAAATATCAATGAAAAATGATCTACTATATATCTTAACTATTTCATTTCCAAACTTGTTCAATTAGTTTTCATACATACAAGCATGTTTCGTGGGTTTGCAGATCATAGTTAATTTCTCTCTCATGCTCTCTGTCTTTCAAGTATTCAGAGTTTTATTTACTTGGAATCACAGTATGATAATTTAATTTGCTTTACATTTTCAAGGAAATAGCAGATTATATTATAAAGTAGAAATATATTAATATAGGAGTTAGTTCTTAACTTGGGAGTCTGTGTATAGACTTGTTTTTTAATGTTTTTGTTGCTGTTGATGTTGTTGCTTTGGGGGGGGGTGTGAGTGTGTGTGTAATTAGAAAAAAATCATATCTTTATTTTTAGCACCTCTAAGAGAAATACTGTATTTCTTTCCACTACAAATGTAGATCACAAACCACAGTACTATTGGCAATGCCTGTGACTTTGTCACCAATAGACATAACAGTCATAAAGTTGCAGGTAACTTGACCTATTGCTTACACTTCTCACTGCCTTGAAATAACAGTTGTTGTTAGGCCTGCCAAAAAATCTGATATTTAATGTATTAATAAACAAGAACATATATGCTCATATCACATTTTACAAATATTTCAACAATAATATTTTAATGTAATTAGTTTACTTCGTAACTATTTGTATTTCAATACTTTATTTCAGGTATTTAAAACCGTCATTATTAGAAGTACATAAGCGTAAATCGACTTCCAAAGGGGTTCATGACACTCACTCTCACACACACCCTGAGGAATACTTGCATTAATTTATACAATTATAGTAAAGCAGAAATTTTCTCTTGTGTTGCACACCCTTTGAAAAAAGAATGATACAGAGTTGGTTCCCAGTTTTAGTTTTTTAAAAGGTCTCGCCATACCTCCTAAATACTGTCTGGTGTTAACAAACATACTCATTTCTAGTTTTATTTTAGCAAGATAGAAATCCAGCTACACACATCAGTCAGGCTCACTGAGCTGCAGCCTTTCCCTGTGGTTTTGTTGTTATTTTTATCAATAAAAAGCCGAGGGCATTACGCTGCATTAAAATGCCACCTAGCACAGATTGTTTCTAAGATTTTCAGCGACAATTTCTATGAAGTTGGCTTGACATCTTAACTATTTTGTTGCTTCCATCTGAAAAAACTCCTAAGACAAAACAATCTGTTTTTTTCTTCTTCCTGTCATATCCAAAGTTAACATGGACAAGTTTTAATACAATCTAAGCATATGAAATGAGAATATTTAATATTGCTAGTTTATTTCAACATTTTGTGAGTGCTCTTCAAAACAGAGAAAACATTGGCCATCTTCAGCATCTTTAGACCTCCTGTCTTCTGTTAATATTCTCATCAAATTTTTTAACTTCATTATATTGTTGGAAGACAGAGCAGAATCTATGGAGTCGGCCTGATTAATATTCAAATAGGATTCTACCATTACTTTTGACTTTCAGTCTGATAACTAATCTCTCTAAAATAATTTTCTTGTTTATAAATGAAAATTAAACCAACTACATCATACGACTGTTTAAGAATTTGTTTACACATATCATCATATTTATTTTTTAAAGTTCCCAGGGTGAGAATTTTTTTGAGTATTTGTACCTACAACATTTTCTCTGTTTTAAACATCTTGGGAGTGGATGGGTGTAGATTTCAGCTTCGAAATGTCTTACATTACCATGTTGCAAATATTGGTACGCCGGTTTTGTATTTCTTCTGCTTCTTTCTTTTTGAACTTCCCGATTTATAAGAACATGAGCATCATGACAAGGTTTTCAGGCTTAAAGTTTGGGAATAATCTTGACTTATCAATTTTCCTTCATCAAGTATCTAATCAGTTGGTGAATGCTGTTATACTGAAAACAGTATGCAAGTCTAACAAACCTAACAAACACTGAAGCTCACCAGCTGAAGATGACCTGGAACACATCTCCAGTGAAGGCTGAGTTCATTTAGCTTGCTGCAGCAAGAGAAACATTCCAAGAAGAAATCTTGGGAGAGTAAGAAGCTATGTGGAGGCATTTTGTATAAGTCTGGTCTTGTGCTGAAGGATTCTTAGGAGCATCTGGGAAAGCAGCAACCAACTCCAGGTTGGGTTCTTTCAAGACATGGGGTAGCTTAGCAGTTGGGTACCTCATTATTGGGTAACTTCATGGAGTAGACAAGATGAATGAAAATGTAGCTGCATTAGGTATTAGTAAAAATGAGAAATTACCCAAAAAGGAGTTGTTAGTTATTTTGCAGCTGTGATATGACCTTGGGGAAAACATTAAACATTGTATATGTGCCCTTATAAATGTCCCATTGAAAATATTATTTTTATTTTATAGGAATATCACATTCTGATGACCAGAAAGGCTAATTTTTACTTTCTCACAGAATAGTTCTTTTAGAACAAGGCAATTTCATTACATGTCTTTATTTATTTTTAAAATTGTTCATAGCACCTATCAAATACATTACCAAATAATGATGAGTAAATCCATAATTTAATCAAATAATGAAAAATTGATTGAAATGTAGAGTCGATATATTTTTGTGGGAAGTGCTAAGTAAGTTTGTTTATAAGACTTATCATTACGTGTTGGGTCCTGGGGATCCATGATATCATAAGATCATGTGTTTTCTAGTAGTTCATAATCTAGAATAAAACAGAGAGGTAAATAGTAATTTCACAACAATGGAATAAAGGATAACATAACAGTAGGTGCACAGATCAGAGAAGGTAACACCTTGTCTAGACAAGTTGGAAAAACTTTCTAAACATTGACAATTAAATTGTGAGTTGGAGTTTTATAAAATTCTGTTAAGAGAAAACCAAAGAATGAATATAAAAAGGCTGAGGGATAGAGATGATATTAATGTTAAAATATTATCCTATGTTTTGTTTTTAATGTGATACTTTTCTCCCTGAGCACCCTCATGTAAATAAAAATACAAATTAAATCAATGAGGGACTTTTATTTTTAGTCTGGCACATTAATAAGATTTTTAAAAAGATTCTAATATTCAGGATTAGCAAGGAAGCAAAGAAATAAGCAAGCTTAACAATTGCTGGAGGGAGAGCTAATTGCTGTAACATTCCTGGTGGATGATCTGGCAATTTGTGTTCACAGTTTTATAAACATTCCAGTCCTTCATCCTGGTGACTATACTTATTAGAGTCCATACTAAGAAACATCAAGTATTTATACAAAGACTTATACATGAAGATTTTTATTTTTCAAATAATTTACAATAGCTAAGGGACTAGAAACAACCTAAGTAGTCAATTGCTTCCATAGACTAGGACACTTTGCAGCCATTAGAAAACTTGTTTTGTGAAGAACATTTAATGATGTGGCAACATGCTCATATTATTATATGGGTTACAGTACAGAATAATAACCTGCAGTTTAGCTTCAGAGAGACTTGAGTTCTTGTCACATCCTTATCACTAATTACGCAGATAGCCTGGGGAAAGTAGTTTAACTTATCTCAGCCTCAACCTTTCCATCTATACAATGGATAAAATAGTATTACTTGCCCCACAGGGTTTCTGTGAGAGTTGCTTGGGTTGGCATTTAAAGAGATTAGTTCCTGGCTTCATGCTAAGGGCCGAATAAATGAGGGTTATGATGGATGATAACAATATAATTTCAAACTGCTATTTTTTTTCTGTGTTATAGAAATAGTTCTTCTATTCCATTCTGCTGATGTCAGCTGTTATCTGTATGTCTTCTATTGTGTTTAACATGAATTTTGGGGGGAAATAATTTGAATGTATCTATATGTTTTCACATGCTGACTAAATAGTAGTCTTTCAAATGCCTACAGCTATTGGATACCCTCTAGGGGTTTTTCTGATCTTTGACTTTTATTGGATATCTACTTTCTATAAAATTAAATATTATCTAGTAGGCAATATTTATAGCACTGCTGGGTTGGAGGTAAAAATGATAACAAATAACCTATTTAATATTGAGTACCAGGCACTGTACATTTACACATAGGTTAACTTGTTTAATTTTCAAAGCAGCTACATTAGCCAAGACCATTATTATCCTCATTCCACAGATGGACCTACTGGAGATATTAGTTAACATGTCCAATATCACACAGATAATTAGTTGACAAGCCAGGATTTAAGCCCAAATGGTCTGGCACTGGAGTCTATATTTCATTAGCACACTAAGCTGCCTCCTAGAGATATTGGACTATACAATCCATGCAGGCAGGTACCATATCAGATTCAGACCACTGAAACTTCTTATAACTGTGATTGATACAAAATAGCAACTCAATAACTCTTGCTCAAAGCATGACCAACTGACCAAAACGGGAAGAGGATGGACATTTCATATTCCAAATGCAATCTGTTGCAAGCAGCACTCCTAATAGTAATTTGCAGCTGCCTTTACCTCCTGGGCTCTCAGGTCAGGTACCTACTGTTGAGGCTGTACTATAATACAATTTTTCACCTTATTAAATGTCAGGCTGGAACATTCCTGTTTGTGGTAGAAACATTCACCAGCCAGTTGTCCATTCATTTCCAAAGCATAGAAACAGTCAACCTAAAACAATAAGATGGCTTCCAAATTATTATTTTTAAGATTTTTAGCTATATAAATTCTACAGTTTTATTTCCTTTTGCCTCAAATGTTTTCCAGCTAAACAAATGTGTTTTTGTCCTACTTTATACTTAGAAAATTCGTGGCTTTGTGGTAGCATGAGCATGTGGCTACAGATCGCAACGATTGAGCACATGAGTTTGGCTCTTGTTTTGGTTTGCTTGACTGAATAGTTATTATCACTACAATTTAAAAATTCCTGAGAAACAAAACAGTCTTTGCCAGGAGTACAACTGCTTTCCATCTAAAATGCCAGCATTTCAGTGTGTCTTGCAACATTTTAATTAGTTTGCTTATGGAACCAAACACATGCATAAAACACTGAAGGCAAAGAAAAGTCTCCCTCCACATAATTACTTTTTGCAAAGGATTACTTACATTTTCATAATCATTCAAGTGTTTTTGTACAGAAATTTTACATTTTAAATGGGAAATTATACCTCCATAAAAGCTACTGCAAATTAGCAGGTTTAACAGCATTCTCATTCTCATCCTCATACAGTGCACTGCTAATACTGTCATCAGATCACACACTGGTTATTTTGAAAAATGGATTCGCTTAGCAACTCATTAAGTTTGAGTTAGTGCCAGTTGGTTTGTTGTCCTTGAATGTAGCATTTTGTTTTCAAAGGAAGTCCAAGCTATATGGTTTTTGATAGTTTAAGATGTTCAGAATGTCCCCCAGTGGGTAGCAATAGATGTTTCAGCTCATAATCTTTCTCTGTAGAGAATGTAGAGATAGACTGAGCTCTATAAAAAGAAGAGAAGGTAAAAAATAAGACTTTTGTACTTACATTTGAATCAACTAGTATCAAAATCAGAATTACTGACTTATATACACGAATATATAATTTATCATATATAAATTATATTAGTGCAAATGGTTACTAATAATTAAATGTATCATAGAATAGAAGAGAAATACATATGAACTCTTAAAATTAATGTTAAGGAATAGAAATGAGCAGAAATGAACATAAAGGTCAGTTCTAATTTCATTACCCCCCCAAAAAGCACAGTGAACTTTATGAGCTCTCACTAGGAAATTAAGTAAGTTCATGTTCTGGCAATGTACATAATGTAACATGTTTTCTAACTTTGAATTAGTGAAAAGTTTTTTTATTTCTTTTAACTAATTGTGGTATTGGCCAAAACTTAGTTAGATGTAATCATGAGAAAAAGTAAGTACATTTGTTTCACTGTCAATAGATCTGTAAGCTGACAGAGTAATTTCATTAGAAAGTCAAAAATTTTAGCTTAATGATATTTTTTAAAGGAAATAAGCACCCCATAACAGTTAAGTTATATGTGACATATCCCCACAAATTCTTAAGAGAGATAATTGATGAAAGCACTTTAAAATAATAGCAATATCTTGCATTTTAGGTAAGGGTAAAAAGTACCAAGGTTTTGTAAGCTCCCATTTAAGATTTGTCTTCAATTAAAACAGCAAGTGAAAAAGTGAAAAATTGTTGTGATCTGGTACTGGAAAGATCGTACCTAAAGCTTTGCATAAAATCAAGCATAAGTGCAAACTCCAGGGAGACTAGAAACAGAAATAAATTCCCACTCAAAAGTGTTGATAGAAATGTGGAAATGGCAAAATTTTTGCCCAAAAGACAGTAAATTCTCAAGAGACTAATTATGTGTTACCTGGGCCCTCTGAGGCATGTTAATGGCATTAAAATTAGGAAGAATTGAAAGGTAACTATATATTTACAGACTTTAAGGTTTGTGTGATTTTTCTGTTTGATCGTTTTGTGTTTTTTTTAATTCGAAGAAAACATGATGTCCTAAGAACATCTACCCAGCACATGTAAGCATCAGTTGAAAATAGTTTTTTGTACTTAGGATTGTGTAAGATATTTGAAGCATTATTTATTCAAATATCTGTCCCAAGCCCCAAACAAAAAATACCTTTCGAAAAAGAGAATGATCGTCATTTGCTAATAATTATCTTTTACATGTCTAAACCAAGAGGTAATCCACAAATAATTAGTTTCCAACTGTTGCATCAGAACATGGTGTCAGAAAATTATGACTATATTGCCATGTGATTATAATTAAGAAAATGACAAACATATTGAACAAAGGCATCTGGGAGACCGAAGTCCAGTCCAAATGAGGAATGAAGCAGGTTGGTAGGGCTCCTGTATAGTAGGTTGAATCATACAAAATGGCTGATAATCAGCGTAGGTTTACCCTAATAGTAGTTGTGTTTTATAACTACTATGACACTGCTCTTCAATTTGACATAACAACATTATTATTTATCTATTGCTGTGTAACAAATTATTCCTGTATTTAGTGGTTTTTCAAACAATAAGCATTTATTAATGCCACAGTTGATATGAGTCAAGAATTCAAAAGTGACTTATTCAAGTGGTTCTAGTTTAAGGTCTCTTATGAGTTTACAGTCAAGATATCAGCCAGGGCTACATTTATCTGAAGGCTTGATTGGGGCTGGTGGGTTCATTTCCAAGATGGCTCACTCACATGCCTGGCAAATTAGTGTTGATTGTTGACAAGAAACCTTAGTTCCTTGTCATAAGAGTTTCTTTATAAGGCTGCTTTAGTGTCCCCCCAATATAGCAGCAGGCTTAACACAGGGCAATAGATCCAAGAGAAGAAAAAGAAGTCACAATGCTTTCTATGTCCTAGTCTTAGAAGTAAGGCACCATCATTTCTGCCATAGTTTACTTATTAGAAGTGAATCACTAAGTCTAGCCCAAAATCACGAAAAGGAAAATTAGTTTCTGCCATTTGAAGAGAAGAGTATCAAAGAATTCATGGATGTATTTTAAAACCACAATATCAATTGTTACTCTCTATGCAAACATATATAACATATATTTTCAACATAAGTCCTTTATAGCGTAAGGCTTGACGTATTTTTCTACTCTGGTACTTTCTTTCTCTGAATACTTAACTTCTCTTCATTTTGGAAGTTCCTGCAAAGATTTTATTCTTCTCTCTTCCTTTTCTCAGCATTCCTGTTGAGATGGAGGATTTGAAAAGTAATAGTTGTTTCAGGGAACTAAGAGACAATTATTAATGAACATTCCAGAGTAGAAAGTAATACAAGTTTTACTAGAGTGGGACAAGAGTTTTATTTCTTCTTTATTTATTTTAAACCTCAAAAATCACACAGTTTGAAAAGAGCTACCCCAGCAGTTATGGAAAAACCACCTTATTGTTGGTCAGAGTAACTAAATTGTGCTTTAGCTTAATTACTGAATAACTGTCAAGTTATGAGCAAGAAGCTCAATCTCTATACCTCAGTGTTCTTTATCTCTATAGTAGGATTGCCTCTAAGGTTTTATTTAATAGTAAAAACACAATATAGTTATTACTGATAGTGATGTATGGAATAAAATGGACATGATATAAAAACAGATTTTTTTTTTTCTTCTTCTGTTGGGTGCAGTTGTACAGGGCAGTAACAAAATAGCTCTTGTATCCTTTTTTTTTTTTTCCTACCATTAGTATCTAGCCCAGAAAATGCTCCAGGCAAATGAATCATCAACCATATATCATTTGGTCAACATAACCATTGAAATAGAAGATTAGCATGTAATAGAGACAGTGACAACTCTTTTCTTTTGTTCTCCATGTTATCATATTCAATGTCAAGCTATAGGAACCAGTAACCCTGGATTCTTGGAAGCTGGATCCAGAGCAAATAAACTTTTAAACCCAAAGTTCTGATTTTGATATTACCATGAAGCAAATGTATTTTGCTTCTTAATGGATTTTATACTCTTCTAGGGTACATTTGTGAATATTTTTATAGAATTGAGGTCAGGTATGCAGGAAACATTTGTGGTAATACTGAACATTTAAGATGGCTTTCACGTGCCATCTACACTTAATCCCCAGAAAAACTTTTTAAAGTGTCAATTTGCCAATTTGTGATCTTTTTACTGACTACATTTGTGGGGAGCCATCCATATACATAATTAATGGAAATGCCTTTTAGTCACAAGAAGTAATCAGATAAAAAGATATATGGACATTTTTACTAATATTCAGTCTTGTCTGGAGACAAAGGCAAAATCTGATCATAAACATATGTTTCAGAGCACAAACAAAACTTTTAATCTTAGAGAAATTTAGCAAGAGATTCAGTCACACCAGGACAAATAAATTCTAATCGATGTTTGCCAATGATGGCATAGTTCCTGGGTTATTTTCCTTTCTCTTTCCAGAGGGGAAAAAAGAAGCAAAGTCAAAACATGTACAATACCTAAAATGCTACAATATTAGCCCTGGGTTTAGAACATGCAAGTAACAGGAAACACGCATTTGTTAATACTCACTCTTTGACAGCTACCTTATTAGGGAATGTAGATAAACAACTAATAAGAAACAGATCATGCTCTCTAGGAGCTGAGTCTAGAATTAAGAGTTTCTAATCAAAATAGTATAAATTTGTGAAAGAGGCTCCAAATAAGTTCGAAAACATCTTGCCTCCTGAAATGATAAAAAGAAACAGATAAACAAATAAGCAGACTAGAAGCACATTGATCTATTATTTTTTAAGTTCCGTAGTAGTGACTTTATTATGATTTCTGATTCTTGGCCACATCAGCCATCTTGGGCTCTGCTGAATTCCTAAAGCAGGAAAGAATCGGTGGGACAATTTGCTTGTTCTTAAGCAACCTCCATTCTGCTTTTTTCTTTAAGGATATACAGGACTATTGAGTAGTCTTTCAGATACACACACATCACCCATTCAGCTTATTACTTTTTTAAAAAAAATTTTCAACATTCTCTCTCCTCATTAATTCATCACAATCCTTCAAAGCCAAAAGCCATTAATGTCCAAAGGGACTTTATTAGCTGTGGGAGTATAAAAGTGACTGATATTATCATACAAAACTTTAATTTTAACTGTAAGTTTAACATACTCAGGCTTTAATTTTTTTTAAATTCTTTTTTTTAAGTTGAAGTTTAGCATACACACACAAAATCACACAAACCATGTTTACAATTCAGTGAATTTTCACAAATCAAATATACTCTGTAACCACCATTGAGTCAAGAAGTACAATATTAATAGCACCCTCAGCTGCCCCAGTAATTAATTCCTGTCTAATAATAATAGACTGAGTCTACCCATTTTTGGGTTGTATATAAATGACATCATGAAGCATGTACTCTTTTGTATATGGCTTCTTTTGTATAATATTATGTTTGAATTATTCATCATTTTTTATGTAGTAATAATATATTATTTTTAATACTAAATAGTTTTCCATTTTATAAACATACTAAAATATAGTTATCCATTCTAGTATTGATGAAGAGTTTGGAACTATATAACTAACATACAAATGTACCTACATATTCCTCTCTGTTGCCTATAATAGGTCTCTCATGCTTCTCTCTGTACTTTCCAGCTGTTTTACCTTTGGTGTTATAGTCTAGATATTTTATATTGATCTATATTCCACTTCACCCATTCATTCTTCAGCTATGTCCTATTATTATGCTATCATTTCAGTTTTTATATTTTTTAATTAAAAATGTTCCATTTATTCTTTTCTTATTTTCTATTCAAATTCTCTACCTGGTCATCCATTTGCCTAAAGATATTAATCACAGTTATTTTAAAATTTTAGTTGATAACTCTCTTATTTGTGTCACTTTGTGTTTGCCTATTTTTTCTTCTGGTTCTATTAATATTCCAAAATATTTTGGTTTCACTCTTAATCTTGTGTATAAAAAATTTTAGCGATGATATACCCTATCCTCTGACAGGCCAAAAAGAGACATATCATCTAAAGCCAATCATATCTTGAATTAACTTGATGCTAGTTTGCAATCTTGGCGAGGTTCAGTCTACCTTTGGTTTGCTTCTATACCTATGCATATTCCTCCAGGAGTCTCAGTTAGAGCCTGGAGTATTTGCTAGTGTCACTTCTCCTTGGAGGACTTGAAACTAAATTTTGGTCTTCCTAGCACTGTGGATTTGCTGAAGACTCCACGCAACTCTTTAGTCATATTTGCCTTCTTTTCACACACTTTCTGCTAGGTTTCTTTGCATCTTTTCCTATATAGTTTAATCAGATAATGGCTCAATGGAAAAACAGTCTCATTTCTGTGAACCTCATGATTAGAATTTTGGTCAGTCAAGTTCTGAATGCCTTGCCATATCAGAACTTCAATTTTTGTTTTCCTAATCTTGTGAAATCACCAAAAGCTCTTCTGTGTTTTAAGGTTCTTAGCAGCTTCTCTACCCCGCTTAGTCGCATATTGGCACTCTTCAAGAATCAGTGAATGTTCCAAAGAGAAAGTCAATGTGAAGAAAATTTAGCTCACCTAAATACAATTTCCTTCCCTCTAGTATCTGGCCTCTGAAACTGTCTAACTCAGTAGCTTCCTGATGCTTTCAAATCCATTGTTTAAAATTCCATTTTGATATGTTTTATTAGCAGAATCATAGATCTGCAATAAGATACTCCAACATAACTGGCAGTGGAAGTTCCAGGCTTAAATTTTTATTTATCTTAAGTTTTAGAATAAATACTAAAATGATAATAAAATTAAGCTATTGCCAATATTTAAGGCAGTAAATTTGGAAGAAATAAATTATCTTCACATAATGGAATTTTAAGAAATTTAAGTAAAATAGACCAGATATTATTTTCTTGCCCAAGACTAAAGAAGGTCAAGAGACCAACAATACCAAAACTAAAATTTTTAAATAATGACCACTACAGTACTTATAGAGTCCATATTTTCACAATTACCCACTTTTCACAAGTTAAAGGTAGAAATTTCCTTTGTAGAACATATCATGTATAGTACTTTTTACAATTATTTGACCATATTTTTCCCATATTATAAATAAACCTTTTAATCTGTCTATATGTGTTATTTTATATCCATGCTTGTCTACTCTAAAATACACACACAAACTCATACATTCACATGCATGTGCATACACACTTATTCTAAAAAGTCAGAAGTAAATCTGGCAGTTGACACCAGTGGGTGTATGTGTGACACTATTAATTACAGTAATTGAGAAATGAATATAATGAGCAGTTCTGATTATAGAGCCTGTGAGGCACGTTATACATTTGACCCAGTCCAAGAAATGCTAGCATAATTAAGCTGAAAACCACAGATGCATCTTTATTAACCTAAAGTTGATCATTTCTCTCACTTGTTATGGGAAATAAAGGTGAGATCAATTCCTTAGCCTTGAAATATCAATATGATTTATGTATTTGCTACACATTGAGTTTGTTTTCCAAATAAAACACTAGCTTTATAAGCTGTGCCAGGTGTTTAAGGATGTTTTTTGACTCATTCACATCAGTAACATAATTCTACCTAAAGTCCTATACTATAAATTATTGATTTTGTCAAATCCATTGTGATAGAATGGTACTACTCAGTATGGAAGGCATACACAATTGAAAGTCTCTGATTCTATTGCCAAAATTCTACATAAGATTAGCAAAATTTACTCCAGAAAGTCAGGTTGCAGAGAAAAGGGGAAAAGAAATTATACTTGTTGAATAACACTCTACCTTCCTTCAAACAAAGTAACTTTTTTATTTTTATGTAATTTGAAACTTACAGAAAATTTGCAGGAATAGTGCAAGGAACTCTCATAAAGATTTTACCAAGATTTACTAATTATTTGCGTTTTGCTCATTTGCTTTACTGTTATCCCTCCTCTTTGCATTCTTCCTCTCTTTTTCCTTCCATTTTTTTGAGCCTTTTGAGGGTTGTTGAAAGCATTTTGCTCCTTAACCCCAAAATGCTTCAGTGTTTATTCCTAAGAGCAAGGATATCATCTTACCACAGAACAATTATCCAAATCAAATTTAACATTGTTCTAATAGTGCCAGATCCAAAGCTCATGTTCAAATCTGTCAAATATTCCAATAATGTTTTCTGTAGCCATTTATTCTGTGTTCAGAATCCAGTCTGGAATCATGTGCTACATTTGTTTGTTCTTTAGACTTTTATTGTAAAAACATTCTTAAACTTTTCTTTTTTTCTTTCTTTTTTTTTTTTTGAAATTTGTGAGGTGTGCAAGCCAGTTATTCTGAAGAATATTCCTTATTGTGTATTTCTGACATTATGTTTTTAAAGCATACTTGTTTACTTGGTTACTTCCTGTAAGCCTTGGTAGAATATGTCTATGAAATATATCTGTCTTGTTCACTTGTATTTCCTTATCATTAGGACTGTGTCTCAGCACACACTAGGTGCTCAGTAATTGATTTTTGAATAAATGATTCTTATATGTGGCATGTACTTTATGCATATTACTTAGTTTTTAGCCCTTGCTACAACTTTGAAATCTAATTATCCTTAAACCCATTTTACAGATAAAGAAACTTAGGATCAGAGTCTACTAATCAACAAAGTTCCACAAGCTGTTAAGTTGCAGTACTGTGATTAGAAACCACATCTGCCTTGTTTTCTCTTTATACTGTGCTCAGTGCTTTTCAGTACAGATTTTTCCATCTTCTGAGCCTCATACTTTCACGATTCTTGGGTCAACTTTGGAATTGATTATGCTGGAAATCTAAGGGATAACTATAGCTGAATGAAATAAAATAAACCTAAGAGCTAATGTTTTTATCTGCTTGATACATAAACACATGCATCTTCCTAAGTTCAGTAGCTTCTAAGGATGTTCCAGTCTCATATTGCTAGTAGCCAACTATAAGAACAGCAATTACCTTTGAACATAAAACAAGATATTCTTTTGCTTCAAAACCTTTGAAAATGGAGATTCTTCTCATTTTTTTTTTGAGGGATCAACTGTGGAGCAAGTTCTTAAGAAAAATTATCTAAAGCAAGCTTTATGAAGAGCCCATGGGTATTTTTTTCCATTGGTGATAATGTTTTCGCTTTTTTGCACATATAATGATGCCAACTCCAGGTTTTAGTGGATGAAAGAGATGTAGAAAGATAAAATTTATATTTCATATTTGAAAGAGCTTAAACTTACTAATCTTGATTTTTTTTATCCTAGTTAATGATATTTGATTCATTCTTTACTCAAGCTTATAAACTGAATTGTGGACCAAATGGATTATTGTGCAAAACTGAATTAGAAGAGTTCAATAAGAAAGATGATAGTACCTAGTATTTATATACCACTTATTATATTCCAGGCACTAAACTGAACACTTTACATAAAATTCATTAAGAATGATTTGTTTATTTAAAATATTTCAGGTAATATTCAGTCTCTTTTGCATTAATGCCTTTATGATACTATACTATATCACATAACATTAACAGTAGCCATTCTAAAATTCCTCTGAGCTTAAAATTGTATTTCTGCTCTGAATTTGTCTCCTTATTTTGATCACCAGTGCCAGAACCATAATTTTTATTTATACTTTGTTGCTTTTAATTTATATCTCTGTATATACATAGATTTTTAATTATCAAAAAAAAAGAAATGTATAAAGCTCTCATAAAGAGATATCTTGCATATTCATTGTATTATACCTTACAGGCAGATGGATAAAGAAATTATTTGACCATCAGGGCAGCCAATTGTTTTGTTTGTTTGTTTTTAGAAGTAGAGTTCAGTGTTTTGTTTGATAAAGATTTGCAGAATGTAGATTCAATTTAGAAATTTTTATATAAGTGATACTGTGTTCAGATTCTTAGGCAATAGGGATATTAATTTGGATAAGGATGGGAAGCAGTGAATAGAAGCAATAGGAACTCTTTCCCCTTTCTATCTTTTACTTTTCTGCAACCTACCATGAATAGATCATTGATTATAATCTGAAAAATTAGAGTTAATACTGCTCACCCTCCTCGTGACCACTGTCTCTATCCTACCTCCAACCACACCACATACAGAGCCAATACCATTGCAAGGATGAAAGATGACCTGCTTAACAGATGATAAACTTCTCCCAAATGATCACTACAACAGAGTTCTAAGTGGCGCATCTGAGTTTGCTCAAGTTTTAGCAGCCTGAAGAGTAAATAAACATTTTAAAGTATTTGCAGGCAAGTGCTATTGACTCTCTTGGGAAAAGACCATTGTGGCTACTTTGGTTTTCAAAGCCAGGATGGGAATATTAAATAAAAGATACTGCTCAGAGCAAGAGATTGCTGTTTAACCAAGAATTGGCCAAAGTTCACTCATAAAGCAATAGTTGATAGAGATGATCTTGGAAAAACTTCCTTGTTCAAATAATTAGGGACATATGTCATTACTGTATCCCCTTACACATTAGACTAATAATGACTCTAAGATATTTTGCAAGATCAAAATCAATTTAACTTTGTTTTAAAAACACATTTCTCAAGTGCATATTAATATTCTTTCATCAAAATACAATTTCAAAACCACAAAGCTATGTGAATATATGCTTACCAAAGAAGCTAAAACAAAGAAAAAACTATATGATCATATGGTACAAAAAAAATACATTTCCACAGAATACCAGATACCTCACCAGCTAACAAAAGTGGCCAGCAGCCAGCATGAATATTGTATGAAATTACCCTTCCAGGAACTGAATTGCTGGTATATGTATGAAAGACAATCAGTACTTCCAAGTTTTATGTTCTTAAAAAAGGGATAAGGAACCCAATTTTCTCTACTAAGCATTTAAAATGCAGACTAAACCTCCTTCTGAACATAATGTTGATTACCTTTGAAATCTTTATTTATCTACTTCTCTTTAAGTCCACCACCAGGATTCTCATTGAATACATACTCATCTCTTTCCTGCAATAGCCTCTTTAACATTTTTTGCCTATTTTTATGTTGCTCGAAATCTGTTTCCCACACTACAGTGAGAAAGATCTTTGAATGATATTCATATGAACATGTCTTACCCCTGCTTTACATTCTTCAGCATCTTCCTATTGCTTTTAGGATTAAGGCCAAGTTCCTTAAACTGGTCCAGGAGACCTTTTATAATCTCCCAACAGCTCAGTTCACCTCTTTTTGGGGTGACCTTTCTTCCTTGTACTCTCTTACTTTTAGTCACATTAGTCTTTCATAGGTTTAATGGTCCTTTTTATTTCAGAGTTCTACAATTGTTCCTACTCCTTTCAAAATTTTTCCTTATGTTCTTCCACTAAATAATGGATTTGTATGTCTCCTTCAGAACTAAGGTATCCAAGAAAGCCCTTCCTGACCCCCAAATAATTTCAGAAACTTCTGATATAAGCAGTCATAGCACACTATATTTCCATACTTGTAGTATTAATCACAATTTTAATCTAATACTTAATTGGTTAATTACTGAATGTTTATATATCTCTCTAAAATTAAAGATGCACAAGGGCAATATTTTCACCACTAAATCTACAAGACAGCACTCAGTAGATGAATGAATAAACAAAATCTTGGATAGATGGATGAATAGATAGGTACATGGATGAATGGGCGGATGGATGGAAGGATGGATGGATGGATGGATGGTGGATGGATGGATAGATGGATGGATGGTGGATGGATGGGTGGATGGATGGATGGAAAGATGGACAGATGGATGGATAGACAAATGGATGGTTGGATAAATAGATGCATAAATTAAAAAAATGAATGTATACATGCACAAGTCCTCATAAATTTGTGAACATGCTTGGGTTTTAAAAGATAATTTAAATTTGTATTACTTTTGTTATTCACAATTTCAAAGATGAACTTTCTTTACCTGTCTTTTTTCAAGTCAATTTGCTGCAGAAATATAATCCTTCTAGATTTTGGAACTATAACTTGAAGCCATCCTTTCTTTAACTATTTTCTTCATTTGTATTTAGTTTGTATTGTAGTGTAAGGAGGAGTTACTTTCTTTTGCTACCATATGCTTGACACTGAATTGGGGTAGCATTTTTGGGGAAGTCATGTGTATGTGTGCATGTATTAATGATTAAATATTAATACATGCATACATACATAAGCTGCAGTCTGTTCACTTACAAAATAATAGGAAATCGGTTATTCATTAACTAAAATATAACAGTCTAATGATACAATTTATATTACCCCACTTTAGAAATCTTATAGTTCTAGAAAAATGAAAGGCATTATAATTAAAATGTAAAATATATTCATTTAATTTGCCAATGTAGTTTGTTTTAAGGACATTTTTACCTCCTTGCCATAATTTGTTTTATTGCAATTGAACTAATTCTACAGTTACTTAGAATTTTTAATAAAACTGGCTTTTTAAAAAGGACTTTTGTCAAAATACCAGTTGTTAACCCAAAAGGAGAAGAAAACAATTATTAACTTAAAATTTTGTAATGTCCAGTGTTCTTCAAGTGTGATATTGAAATTGGCCAAATTGGTGACAGGAAAAAATTATCCCTTAAGTAAGTTCTTGTTCATTCATTCATTTAATAACTCGTCACCAAGACATTTTTAATGCCAAGTGCTCTTTTAGAATCTGGTAAACCAGAATTGAGTAAGACAGAGAAGTCTTCTGCCCTTTGTGAAGCTCACACCCACTCTGTGAGTCATTTTCTCTTTCTGGGTCAGATTCTCTCTTTTGTCCTGGGGTAAGGAAAGCAGTTCTACAAGCTGCCTTCCAGGATTCTCCTGTTCTAGGTAGCCACAGTGGCCCAAGGCTCCTTTTCCCTGCACCTGCAGTGGGGCCAGCCCCCATCCTCCATGGGAGGAGACTTACTGACAGAGTCTCCTGCATCACATTCATGAGCTCTGAATATTTTAACTCCTTGGACTTGAGTTAGGGCAAGAACCTCAGATAATTGTTTCCAGTGCTCCAACAATATCAAATTGAAATGAATGTCTTAATTGCTTGCATTTTCAGCTAGAAGGGAAAGAAAAAGGTTAAATTTTTGACTCTTTTCTCAAAAACACTGTGATATTTTACAAATTTATGAATTATTTTCTCATCGTTTTGGCCTGACAGGTGGAAAATAAATCTTGAAGGAACAAATGCATTTCTTTAATTGTATTCAGCATATTCATTTGTTTTTGACTATGCATTTTGTCCTATTTGAAGTATGTTTTTCCTGTCTGTGGGAAGCAGTAGTCTTCATTTTGATTATCTAATTATCTCTGAATAATGAAAAGCATAATACTCTCAAAGTGTTAAAACTAGATTTCTGACCCGAATATCATATATTATTTGTGATATGGTAAGAGCAAAGGCATTTATGTAACAACTATTGGTTGCAACACTATAAATGTAACTTTATTAACCACATGGAATAAAAACAACAAATACTAGAAACCTATATTTTATGCTGCAATCCCAGTTGGTGTTATCTTGTAATGTTGTATTATGAAATCTTAGGACTTTAAAGGAAGAATTTTATGGTATGTACTTTTTCCCCATTGTAGAAAATGTAATACGGTGGTTTATTTATATTCAATGGTTTATTTTCCTTGTATTATTGTAATGGAAAAAAATACTGGCACATTGCTTTACTAAGAGAGAAAAATTATATTGTAAACAACCATGGTTTATATTTAGCAATTTTTCTGATTGCTAAACACCAATTTTTCTGATTGCTATACAACTCTCTCTAGCTTAATATTTATTTGGACTTTTATTTCAATTGTGAAACATTCTGCAATAATTTGGAAAAATAGGTTATCCAGTTAGTTATTATATAACGTGGCAACAGAATCTTCTTCTACCTTGGGATTATATTATAGTTGAAAATGTTTATTTTCATTGAGTAAGAGCATTTTTCAAACTAGGTATACAGGTTTTTGTCAGTAACAATAATGATAATAGCGATAAAAGAAGAGCTACTATCTATTAATTATATAACATGTGCCCACCAAGGTAGAACTATATAAGTACTGTCTCATTTGTTCTCACAGCAAGCCTGTGGAGAAGCAGTTATTCCCATTTTAGAGATAAAGGTACTGAAGTTTTGAGATATGAAATTTATACAAGTTCTTTTGCTACTGGAAAGCAATAAAGCTTGAGTTCTGGTCTGTCTGAGAGCAAAGGCAAGGTGTTGACCTCTATGTCACTATCCAATGCTCCTAACTACACAATGTAGGTCTTATTGTGATCAGCTAACAAAATGATTTTGCTGATCACTTGCACAAGCTGGTACTCTTAGATAGGGAAGACAAAATGTGATCTACAAGGCTTAATTATGTTAATTTTGAAAACCGTTAAGGAAACAAAGCTTTTCAACGAGGAGAGAGTTAAGCCTGCACATGTGCATTCCAATAAATTCTAACAATTTTCTTAAAAGAGGATGTCTCCATAGCTGCCTTCCTGCCACTACCTCCTTCTCTTTAATGTATGTGTGAGAGTGCATGTATGCAATTATGTGGGTAACTTTTGGACACGTGAGGGTGATTTTGAGAATCAGTGTGTCGATTTAAATAGAACTATTTCATCAAGTACGGTCTGCTACCTGCATCCTCAAACTGGTGGTCAGTTAGTACACTGAATATAAGTAGTGTGTTTACTACTGGGGTATTTTATTTACCAGTAGAGTGCAGGGAGGACGTCCTTTGGGATACAATAGAGAATTGAAGAAGAAAAAAGCCAAAGCAAAATACCAGACAGACTAAAATGCATTATCAGCTCCTAAGACATGAGAGAAAGGCCATGTAGGAGGAAATGCGGTGGAAATAAGGGGTGGACAGATGGTGATGTACAGAGGCAGAGGACTGGAGACAGAACCTGCAGTCATTCCCCTAACTACACAGCACACCATTCCAGCAGTATCTTATATCCTCTGGCATCTGGGCAGGCTTATGCCACATGAGTTTATGGAGGGAAAAAAGAGCGTAATTTTAATTTTCAGACTGTTCAGTAGAATTGGAACAGAGTTTTTCCTCTAGAAGAATGTCCTCCTCTTACAGATGTAGATGAGAGCCATTATAATCCCCAATGATGTCGTTGTTCATCCTGTAGGAGGTTTTATGAAGCTTAGTGATGGGAGGAGACCTGGGACTTTGAAACCGGGAAGCAATAAAGTTGTTGTGGGGCCATTAGCAAAAAAGGTTGTGAAGCAGAAGTGGAATTTTAAGGGAAGAGGATAGTTGGGTTTTGCAATTACTGAATTAGGTCACTTGCAAAGTAAGGACCTTAATGAGAGAAGCAATCAGAGTACCAAGCTTAGAGAATATCCAGAGAGAAGCAGAGTACCAAGGCTAAGGATAGAGAATATATAGAGATAATAAATCTCAAATCAGGGTTAAATTGAATCACCTGTTGAGGAGCAACTGCAACTCACAGGAGAAAATAGTACAGAGTGCTTTCTGTTTAAGGTATGCTTTCATTGAAGATCTGGCATTAGCCTCTGCAGCCATGCATCCTTGTTTCTGAAAGCAGGCTCATTTCATGATTATTTTGAGACCATGCTTAGCATAACACTTCCTCGAATTACCAGAGTCGTGAATCACTCTTTCCCATTGCACTGAGCAGGTTTCTCTGACATATCAATTGCTTTAAATATGTCACTCTGTTGGGCAGGAACTTTCTCCCAATTATTGAAAAGTTAGGTATTAATAATTGAAAAGTTAAGTAAAAGTATTTAACTTTCCCAGGGTAACTTTTTAATTGTCTTGCTTTTAAATGTTTACTATTAGATCACTGTAGAGGGTCAATCCTTTCTTTCCTTTCCCCACCCAAACTTTATCATTTTAAAAGTTGTCTCCATCTTCTTTGTATTACTACAACTTAAAACTGAGTAAGAATATCACATTTGTAAAACAAATGGGGTGGGGCAGAACCAATACCACTTCTCAGGATAAAAGTTAAAACAACTTCATAAAAAATATAGAAGCAGTTTTCTTCCTCAATCAATTAATTATTATGAAATTAAATTAAGTCAACATTAATATTGAATTTGTTATTATTTGTATTTACTCTAAAAAATAATTTTGTAAAATCCAGACTTATGGGAATGTCTGATAAATTGGTAGCATTTTTAAGGTAATGGATACTATGTCAAAAGAACAATCAGTATATAGTAAGTTAGTAGGTCAAGTTTGATCATCACAGTGTTATCTCAGTGTTTTGATAATTTTCTTTCAGAAATATAATTCCACATTGGTTCATATTCTCAATTTTACCTATAGGCTGAGGGAAGTTTGAACAAGATGATATTAATTGACAAGAAACCAAGGGATGTCTGAAGCCAGCATGTAGTTTGAAATATAGGACAGAATAAAAAAAAAAAAAGCAACTCAAATAAAAATATTCCACATGAGACCTAAATATTTCTGAATATTTTCAACAATGATTATTAAAAGACCTAACTCTTTCAGACCCACTGGTCATTTAAGATCTGCTATAACATTTTTCTTGAGACTTAACAATTTGCTATTTAACTATGACTATAAAATATTCCCACCATTCACTTTAATTTATCTATGATAAATAGGCACTAATAGAGGACTATATCATTTAAATAAATGGGACACTTCATCACCTTCTTTAAAAAGTTTCTGCCACCCCTCATATTATTATCAGCACAGCCGACAAGCAGCAAGATTAAATGAGTAGAGTCTTATCTCTGTCTTATAGTCTGCCCACCATCTGGTAGGTTATGAAAGCCCTGATGTCTGTGTTTCGGCCTGTTTTTAAGTGCTTTGATTTCAACACATAAAAAAGAAAATATTAAACTTAAATTGTCTAATACTTCTTGTTACTACAGACATTAATGCTAATTGATTTTTTTAAAAAATGAGCTCATTCAAGTGTGTTTCAATGGTTCAAGTTTGACTTTTTAGTTAAAAACTAGTTAGTGCTAGGCAATAAATTCTAATGTTGGCTGTTAGGAAAATAAAAGGTAATAAATAACATAGAGTGGTCTTAAGGAATGCCACTTATCTTGAATTATTGTCACTAATTTTTTTAATGAAAACAACACAGCACCATAAATAGAATTTGTTTCCTATTGTAATGAACTTTTTTTTATGTAATGGAATATTTTAGTGAAAAAATACTTGTTTTAGACATAGTCATGATGGTAAAAAAATATGTATTTATATGACAACACATTAAAAGGAAATATAAAATATATTAATACTTATTGCACAATTTTTAAATTAGTATATGTTACCAGAAATATATTAAATAGTACAATACTAAAAAGATTTCTACTAAAGTCAGGAAAAGTCTAAATTTGCTCACTATAAGTAATATTAAAAATTATTCTGAAAGTTCTAGTCAATTCAATTTTAAAAGGAGATAAAAAGAGGTATAAATATTACAAAAAGGTAACACAAATTTAACAATAATATGATAACTAAAAGAATATTATAAATTCAGTAAGATGATTAAATACATAATAAATATTGAAAAATTGACATTCTCTATACTTACTTCAATTTCAGTTATATTTTAGAGTAGGAGGGCACACTTTCTTTCCCAAATGGACACCTTTCTTCTGGCATGACTGAAGATTCCACCAAGCTTCTCAAGTTCTCCAGAGTCTGGCCCTATTGGTAGCAGTTTGGATGTCTCCATTTTGGTGCCATATTGGAGCTGGAGATAAGATCTGGCTCATAGCTGGGACTCTGGATGAATAAACGCTATATACTTGTGAGAAGCCTGAAAAGATATTCTGTTCTCTGAATTATGGAAGTGTTAACTATCTGTATCACGCTTGGAGCACCAAGCATGTGCTGGTTCAGAACTGAGTTCCAATAGATATCGATACAGGATAAATTAAACCTTGCTACTACCATAACTCAATGGGTAGATCCAAAATATTCAATTCTACAAAATATGAGTTAATGAAATTGCCAGGATGAGCCTGTGCAGCTGGCTGGCTAGGAATTTGGGAATAGATTGAAAATTTTAGAAAAATACAAGTTCTTGCTTGGTTTGCCCCACCTAGTGGTATGGGTAAAGATGATTCTGGATCCAGTACCTAGCTGGGGCTTCCTGGAAACCATCAAGGCCTTAAAAAATCACCTGTTTAGTTGATACATGTTGGTCAGATTTGAATAGAAAGGTATGAATGAATATTGGAGATGAGAGGACTCATCCTTTCCCTCTCCAATTCTTAGGCTGGAGGTACCTGCATTTTCCATCCAGCCTGTTTCCTCTTTCATGTCCTGTCCCACACACCATAAGAAAACTGGTAACTTTAGCTGCCATAGGAATACCACCAACTTTCCCCCAACCATTTTGAGAATAAGACTCAAAAGAAGGATAAGAAGCCAGTCATCAATAGCAATGCATCCAAATTTGTGTTATTGTGTTGGGTATTATGGGAAGAAAAAAAGGATTTTTATTTTCATTTGTTTTCTTTTGTTTGAAGAAAGATCTTATCATAGCTTTCCACAATAACATTCCACCTATAGTAGGTCACAAAAACCTTTGTTGATGATAATAAAATACCTTTAATTTTCATGATAAAAAAACAATTTTTTAAGGTTAAAATTCCAAAATTGTGTGTGAAAGTGCTCTGAAGCACTTCAATAAACTCACAAGGGCACCACCAAATATTTAAATATTTTGAAAAACAGCATAGCCTTTCAGACACTTCATAAAGCAATTGATGGAGGCTGTTCACCTTTTTAACATCAGATCACATACATTACTTTTAATGATGTCATATTTTTGTAAAGCTTAGTTTTTGGTAGTTGCTGTGAAAAAAAGCAAGTATAATACAAATGTCAATGAAGAACAGGAAGTGAAGGTGAGGATGTTCAATCAATCTTATTCCAAAGTTTGAGAAATTGTGTCAGGCTCAACAGGTGTGTGCATTCTATTAGTAAGTAATTCTGGCCATTTAAGAATGAAGTGAAATAATGTTTTAATTTTATTAATATATATTATTTAATCATTGGGCTATTAAATTGTTAGGATATAAATAACTATTAAGTTTTTGGACTCAACTATTTAATAAAGTTCTCACATATTTTTGACCTGGGAATATCATGTAAAAATTGCTAAGACACTAAAAGTGCCACAAAATGAGAAAGTTTGGAACCTTCTGGAATGAGGAATTGTTCTACTTGTTCTTATATCCCTGTGAGTCTATGAAATAACTGAAGAATCTCTATTATGAGAATGTATCAAAAACTACATTTTTGAGCAAATTGATCCTCATGTGATTATTTTAAGAAAAGAAAATTATTGGAATGTATTACTTAGAGATAAATTCCACCTACCATGGGTCAAACATCACCCAATAAAATGTATTAAAATTAAATATTCAGCCTTTATAGTCACCATTATTATTATAAGACCTTTGTCAAAGCAAAGACACTGAGGCACAGTTTAAGTTATACAGCAAAACAATGAGAAGACTGTGACTTAAAATTATGTTTTTCATCAACATATCTTGTGTCTTTATTATCTTCTGAATGGGGAGGGAAGGTAGCTCCTATCCTATAATTAAGTAAACTAAAAACAAATCTGACTTTTTACCTTAAGGAATTCCATTAAAAATAATTTAAGAGTATCCTTGTTTTGTGTTCACAGCCAACTCTTATTTGTTCATAATATTATAAATATAGCTCAGCAAAACAGTTTAGAAAGGATCTCGTTTTAAAACAGATCTCTGGTAATGTTTTGTTGCAGACTACGTGTGCCTTTATTTTTTTAATTGTGTGTGTGTGTGTGTGTGTGTGTGTTTACTATTCTAATTAGAATTGTCTATTCTAATTTTCTCTAATTTCCAAATACTGAAGCGATATCTTTGTGAAAACCTAAATAAATTGCTCTCTTGGCCCCCATGTTCATTTTAGTTATATGAACATTAAAATAACGAATGGCTGGGTATATATTTGTTAAAATGAAATGACAGTGTAAAAATTGCTCTGTATTCCTTGGCTGTTTAGAAAATACAGGATTTATGTCAAACAAAAATATGAGTTAATGTCATTTTCCTGGAAGCTACATTATTTGAAGATATGCACTGGTAACCAAGGCATTTTCAAGTATTGTGTTTTATTCATTTGGTGAAATTTTTTAAAAAGTTTTACTTGGAGATAACTATTTAATCTTATTGAAGTTATATTTATTCAAGAGATTTCAAGTGTGATATACCATGATGAATGCAGCCATGAAAGACAAGTCAAAGAATAACGATGTCAGGAAAAATCAGAATGAAACTCAAAGAGCCAAGTGAATTCCATTTTTTTCGAAATGTTTTATTGCCACTCGAAAATTAAATAATTACCCATTGAGCTTGATGTGACTTTTGAAAGGAAAAAGAAAAAGGTATATTCTGAGCCTCTAGTTTGTAAGTATTGCTACTTGAACTGTGCATTTCCCACATGACCTTTAGAAATGTTTTATTGCATTTCATTAGACAGAAACGGGGGTGGGGGGGTGGGGTAAGGAGACACTGGAAGAAAATCCAAACATCAGACAAGATAATATTGTATTCAGGTTTTATAATTGTGGCAGTTTTTAACCCGATGAAGAACATAAATTTAGAAAATAAAGAAATCAGCCACTTGTAATCTTGATTTTGTGCTGGCTGAATGTGTTCACTAAGAGGAGAGGATGAGAATGAGTTTAAGGCACTATGGGAAACCTCTCTGGAAGTCTTAGAAATGAGCTCATAGATCATCAAAATTATTCATGTACCTAGAAATTCTACCTTTAGCATCTAAACTTTGCTTTGAGTTTATCTGTGGAAATACAATGTAAATGGATACACTTACTTTTAGAAATTCTTTGATTACATCATAAAAGATAAGAATCAGGTGCATTTTATTATACAATTGTATAACAAAACTTTGATGCCAATCCTCAAGAATTAATTTATACTTACATTAGTCAACATTTACCAAGTGATTGTTTTGTGCCAAACTCTGAATTAAGAGCTTAATTTTAATTATTTTGTTTAATCACTCTCTGAGTAGAGTTCTGTTATCTCTATTTGAAAGATGATAAAACTAAGATCCAGGGAAATTTCAAGATAATGAGACAGTGAATCATAGTATCAGGACTCAAACCCAAACTTAGAGCCTTAGAGTTTATTTTTCCCCACATTTCAACAATTCTGAAATCAAATTTTGGTTTTAAATTAATGTAATTTTATATCATGCTTATGTTTATTAATGTCTTTCCCCAATAAAGACATATTCAATCCATGATTTGTCTTAAAAATGTATGATTTTTTAGAATCAAGGAAATGGGATGTTAAGGAATAAAGACCATCAGGTTTTGGGGGTGGGAAAGCTATCAGGCAAGGGAACACAGATCTGTGGGGGAAACAATCAGAGTATTCTGCTGAAGTGAAGTCAGGGTTTTTAAGCCCTAGAAGAGACCGAGTCTCTATTATACTTATCCTATCTAAGAATTGAAAGCTGCCTTCTAGATATACTGTTTAAGGTCACTGATATGTGGTTGGTTAAAACAAGTCCCATTGTTATTTGCTCCATAAAGTCTTCAGTCCAGTGAGAGCCTGGCATACTGAGGTCCCTCAAAGTACCTGGTTCTTTTAACAACCTCAGCTGATTAGAAATAGGTTTGGGAGAATAAAACATTCAGTTCAGGTATCTTCTAGGCAATTACTAATGAACTGGAAAGTTTTTCTTCCCTTTCTTTTTACAAGAACTAAATAAAAGAATATAAACCTGACAGATTAAAACAACGACAACAACTAAACCAATTGCATATAAGCAAAGAATTTTGAAAAGGTGTTTTTTACAAAAAACAAATAAATTTTGGAGGGTTTATTTAAATATATAATAAAAATAGGATCAAAATAAAGACTGACTGGGTGCACCCACAGCCCCATTTTCTGAAGAAGAGCATATATAAATAATGTTACAAGTTCATTAGAGTGGCTAATGTAATATAAATTTTGTCAACATTTATAAACAAACAACTCAAAATTCTATTTAAATTAAAATTTAATATTTTTATCTATCAGTTTGACATTATGTGCAGAGTTATATGTAAAATATTCAGGCATTCTTATACACAAGTGCTATATGAATTATTATAAAGTTTCATGAGAGCAAGCTGAAACATTCACATCACCTTGGCCCCAAAATGTCATTTTGAAATATTTATGTTAAGGAATAAGTCTAAAGAGTTATGAAGATGTTTTTCAGGAATGCTCAAACTGATATTTTGTCAGGAGGATCAAATTGGCATTAGTTCACATATTATTTCAAGATTATTTCAAGAATTATGGTAGATCTACCCATTGCAATACTAAATGGCCTCTTAAAATTGCTTTCATAGAAGACTCTGCAAAGTTAGAAAATCATTCTTAATATAGTATAAGTTTTTAAAAAATCAATGTTTAGGAAATTCTAATAGAGAAAATTTTTAAAAATTCAAAGCAGCCATCCAATGACTCTGTATTTTTAGAATATAATAAAATGCAGTTTCAACATTGGGATGCCTGTAAAAGAATAGGTAGTGGTATAGACTGATTTATGTACTGGTCTTCTTGTACACAATGTAAAGCATTAAATAGATGTAAAAATATTTTTGTACATAAATAATATATCTCATAAAATATTCCATAATTCAATTTCTCTAATTGTTTCATTATAAATAAAGGGTGGAAATGGTTTAGTTAAAAGTGAATAGTTGGAAAATTAAAGAACCAATGAAACTCAAAAGAAGAGATCTTAATTTTGTAGTTCACTGGTGTATGACTCTGGAGAAATATATAAATACATTTGGTGAACTGATCCATGAATTGAGCAAGGGTCAGTTAAATCAGCTAACTTGCCATCTAAATATACACACTGCATTAAGTAAAATTAAGAGGTGATTACTGGGTTCAGCTTAAATTCATATTACTATGAATTGATTTCTTAATTTTTAGAGAGCTCTGAAATCAAGCACCATGATGCAGAATATGGACTTTATTATTAATGTGAATTGCTTAAAGAGGAAATGAAGCAAAGTTACTAATGTCTCTAGAATAAATACATAGTACCAGGTCATAAACTTGATATATCTCTGCAGATACTTAAATATCTACTAAAATATTTTCACAAAGTTTAGTAATTTGATGATACAGGTTGATATGAGAATTCTAGTTAAGGGTATAATTAAGATGGTACCTCAGTTAGACATGGGACCATTGAGCAAAGACACGTTTGGATACAAGTACAAAATATGTTTTTGAAAATACCTTTGCCATTATGTAAAATTTTGAGTCTAGGAAAACCAATATTTGTTTTACCTATTTTATGTCATATTCTTTGACATGAGTGAAATAATTTAATCTTGATAGCTTTCTAATTAGACATTATGATTTGTTTTATAGAAGTTGAAATTGTTTTTAAATGAGATGGCAAAGTTCACACAGCTAATAAATAAAAGAACTAGGCTTAAAATTTTGCTCTTCTATGTAGAAAACATACAACTAACATGAATCTCAACATAAACATGCATTGTATAATCATTAGCATCCACATAGGTTATACAAATTCTACTGAAGTCCAGACAATACTGAAGGATAGAAATTTTTCATAAACTATTAAGTAAGATACTATTTTCCTGTCCCAGCCGGTGCTTGCTTGGCATAGGAAAATCTCTCTTCTCTCTCCCTCCCCTTCTCTCACTGCACATTCGAATGTACATATATTGACATCTGTATACAGTCAGTGAATGTATACATTCAGTGTTTGAGAAATATTAAAATTATTGTATATTTTTTTCTAAAAATCTACCTATATAAATTGAAAATAAACAATAACGTCAAATTATTCATACTGATAGTGCTTTATAAAATTATCTATGTAAATGAGATTTTTAAAACTCAGTGTGTAAAGCTCATGTATATTCATCTGTAAAATGTAGATGAAGGCCTTGACTTCCCAGGTACCTTCCATATATATCCATATTTCTATAATTCTAATTTTCAATGAGTTTACTCATTTATTCTGAATATAAATAAATTTTTTGGAAGATATTGTAAAATAATAATCTGACTTTGACCTTCAATAATTTCCTAGAAGTGGCTTGGAAGTCATCCCTCCCACCTCACCCCATACAAGTTAATGAGTATTTCCTTGTCAGAGATGGGAGGTAAGAAATTTCACATTTCTAAATGATTCTGGAAACCAGGTTGTTCTCTCACCCTGCAGCTGAAGAGCTTTAAAAATACAATGTGCAAAAGCTGCATATTACCAGTACCCAGATGTCCGGGTTTGATGTAATTTCAGTCTGCTCGAATTAACTCTCTCTGACAAGCCCTCTCTTGAAAACCACAAGCAGCAAAGTGCCTCTTTGTCTACAGTTATAAGCCAGGCTCCAGTCTCTAGGAGTTTTCATATTGTTTCTAATATATTGGTGCTTGGACAAAGTCGAATCATCCCCTATGAAATCCTGACTGCCCAAAGGGTATAAACCCAATTGCCAGTGGTTTATTTAGCTTTGACAGTTCTCAGTATGATCTTAACAGCCTTTGGTAAAACAAGAAGGCAGGGAGAAAGCTCCGGAGACTTCCTTCTATTCATTTCTGTAATAGTTTTCTTGCCACAAGAGACTTAAGAAGATTTGTACAGCCTGCTTTCTTTTCATTAGCAGAAAGTGCCATGGTATTGGGTAAGTTAATGTGTAATACTATAAAAAAGCAGAGTGCTGTATATATGAATTTTTATTCCATTTTTAAAACCTGTTCTTTTAAGTACAAAACAGCTGAAAACATAAAGAAATATTAAATATAGTTTTGTGTTTTCTATATCATAGACTTAGTGTCTGGCTTCATTCTGTTTGTTGAATGCAATACCATGGTTCACTGGTTCTGTTCGTGTGAACATCTTAAAATTATTGTTATTGGACTGGCAAGGGAACCTGATTGAATTTTCAGCACAATCATAGTTCTTATCGTGGAATGTAACAATATTTAATGATTTCTTTGTATTTCCATACACAACAAAATACATCAGTATTTTCAACTTAGTCTGGCCATTGCATAAAACCACCAGAAGTAAATTACTGTTCATACAGTGTCCTTCTTTCATTTTTTGCTTAAAAAAAAAAAAAAGTATATCTGGTTTATTAAATTTCTTAATTCTTGTTGAGAAAAATATATATGTTTATATTTGGTATAGCATAGTTTCCTAACCTATGAATGTATTTATATATTATATGCATACAAGAGCAAGATAACTCCCTTATATTTCACCTGCTATGCTCTGCATAATTTTAGTTACATGTTCTTAATTCTCTTTTAGAATTGATTCTATAGTTCATCATGTAGATTAATTCTGAATTAAAAGATTGATGAAATGTACTGAATATATTATAGTCAGTAGATATATTGTGTATTTGAAGTTATTTCTACAGAAGTCATTAATACTTTAAAGTTCAATATTTTATAAACTAGAGCACTGCTAAAGAGACTAGAAAAACAAGATGAATAAAATAAAGAATACTTATTTGAAACAATTATTCCTTTAAGATACTTTTTTTTCTATAGGTTAGGCAGAACCAAAATGTGGAATCAGTGAGCTAATTTAGTTCTTCCCTAATTTTTAGGTCTTCAGATGCATGATAGCTAAATTCAGCCTAAAGTCATGACTTTTTCTAGCTTCTCTGATGCAATTTTATATGTTATAAATATGAGTTTTTATATGAAGCAATATTACAGTTATAAGTTCTTATATATTATCAAGAAGATTCTAGTATAGACCTTGAAGGGTTAAGCTGTAATGTCTTACAAGGTAAAAAAAAAAAATGATGACTTCAAAATAAGACTGATGAACTTGGCATTAGCTTTTGATGAAATCCTCATTATTTTTTCAGAGGGAAGTAGCAGAGCTGCATGTATTATATACTTGTGATTAGGGACATTTCAAACAATGACTTGATTAAAGAACTGGAGATAGAAGTGTTTTTTCCTCTCCCCACATCTTTTACATTTTTTTCCCCTGACAGTTTGTGATGGTGCATTGACATTTTGAAATATCAAAGCAAAGAATAACCATTGATACAGCTGTCTGACTTACCGTTGTTCCTTATTATAGCAATCATGTTACCATGGGCCATATTTCTGTCAACAGCACTTCATCACAGATGCCCCAATTGCCCATATATGCATGGAAGCTTGGAGCATTGCCTGCCAAAGATGTAATAAATCAAGAAGCAAATTATGTGGTTGCTTCTGCAGTGCTCAGATTTTCTTGTGTCCTCATGGCCATGTGCTCTCATCCAAAGTTAGTAAGTCTCTAAACAATGCATTTGCTGGAGGATGAGTCTCTGCATTCTTTTTGTATCATATTTTATAGGACAGAAGGATGACTCACTACAAATTAGAATGTGGAACATAATCTTAAAGGGCCTTTTACTAGGGTACACTTTTAGGAAAGGAACTTGAAACAACGGTTATTTGCTTATTCTCTTTCAACTGCTGAAAAAAACTGCCATTTTATTTCAAATGCAAGCTACTTGAGTATCAAGTGGGGATTATTTCTTTGAAAATGAGAATTTATTACTTTATCAGAATTTAAAAAATTATCACATAAGAATGTTGATAAATTATCAGTTGCTTGAAATAATAACACATGAAGTTACAGTGTCATTATTTTATCATGTTCTCAGCTTTAATACACATGCATACACAAATATGTGTATGTTGTACACATTTTCTTTACTAAAGAAAAAGTTTAGTAAAGTATTTTCCCAAAATAAAAGGAGATAATTATATGTAACCTGATGGCATCTAGTTATTCTACTTTGTAAAAGAAACTGAGTCCATAAAAAAGAAAGAATAAGCACAATATATTCTTATTTTATTTTTCTTTTCAATCATAAAGCTTAAAGATTTAGTTGCCTCAAATTGGTTATACGCTGAGGTAGTTCTCATATAATATATAAAGGAAAGTAAACAGTCATGGAATTAAAATTAGAAACAACCATAAAAAATATCCAACCTAATAACTATATTTTATAGACCATTACTTTCTTCACTTGTTTTAGCTAAGCTGGAAATTTAATACAGCTGACATTTGATTCAGCTTAGTCTATACAAATAATATCACTCTATTTCCAAAGAGGTAACATTTTTATCATAGGATGTGTTGGTCTTTTTATAAAAATGAAGTTTCCAAAAAAATTGGCATCATCAACAAAGTAACATACAATTTATATAAGCCAGGTCACAAAGCTAAGAAAAATCAGAGCTTGAGAACCCAGATGGTTTGTCTTCTGAAGCTTCTGTTTTAACCATCACATATTTTATTTAATAGTTTTTTTTCTTGAAAGAACATAAGGCAAATACCAAAAAGAAGATGTATCACATATTTTACTGGCTAAAATCACACTTTCAAAGACAATTTGTTTTTGTTTCTCATTCATTTTTATCAGTCACTGGTTTCAAACACTTTAGGAAAAATATTTCTTGTCTTTCATCATTGGTAAAATACTAATTATCCAAAAGTTCTTAGATGGATCCTTTATGATGTATTGATCCCATTTAATCTAAAATTGATAGTATTTTTGTAGTACTCAAACTATTTCAGTATTATCTGTTTGTTGATAAATGTTTTATATAGCATATTTTTGCATATGATATTTTCTTCATTAAGAATAAATCTCTATATTGAGACTTCCCTGGCCACTCTACCTAAATCCTCCACACTCCCATCCCTACTCATATCCTCTTAGCCTGTCTTATTTTTTTTACAGCCTTTAGCTATAGCTAAAATTATATTGCATGTTTATTATCTGAATGTTTTCTATCTCCCTAACCAGAATATAAGTTCCTTGACAGTATTGTTTTATTTTGTTTTGTTTTCATTGCTGTACTATAAGAAAGAGAGCTTCTGGCATAAAATATAAACTTTTTGACATGAATGTTAAATAAATCAATAATACTCAGAGCTAATACTGTATTTACTGTGTATAAAAATGGTGCTTTGCATATATAATTTACAGTTTTAACATTAAACTTCTCAAATAGTTGTTATTTTCACCATATTATAGATTGAGAATGTGGGATGTATAGAGAACAAGCAACTTGCCACTAGACATCTGCACTGGAGTCAAATCCTGCTATGTCTGGTTTAAGAAGCTATGAATACCTTTTTGCTACATCACATTGTCTAATACTGTATTACACTTACACACAATTTTTCTTTCACATGTCATAAAAGAAAAGGAAAATTGGGGGAGGAGAGAGGAATACTGATAAACAACACCACAGTTCATGCTTGGCCAGGAACTTTGAAAAGAATATAAATAAAACCATAGTCTCCAAAGACCTCTAAAAGAGAAGGGCCCAGGGAAGAATTGAGAGGAAAGGAAAGAATTGAAAAGAAGTGAGGCATGCACAGAGAACATTGTTTTAGTTCCAACTATTCCTACCACACTAGTCCAGAAAGACTTGTCTTTCTATTTCCTTAGGACAACTTTCCAGCCTTCCATCCATCACTGTCCTTTGTCAAGGGAGTTTACTCAATGTCATCTGAACCAGAAACTGTGCTTTACTTAAACAGATCTCCCATCTCTGAAGCCTTCTCTTTTCATGACAGAAAGATATGCTTTCCATTCATTTTTCAAGGTCTTTCCCCTAGCCCATCTTGTCTTGAAACTTTAGCCTGCAAAGACAGTTACGCCCGTAAAAACTCATGGCACCACTTGTTGAACACATCACATATTATTTTTAAGACATTTCATATTATATTTTCTGTAACTCTTAATTTCTTGCCATTCATCTATATTTTATTCTTGATTGTCAGAGTTGTCTTTTAATTTTTTGTGTATTTTACAATATCTAGCACTCAACAAGGCTTGATTGAATGATTATTGTTTTTAACTAATAAATTACTTACGGGTAATTTTGGTGGATGATTAATGTTTTAGTGAACAAGTATCTACTTTTTAAGAGGTCAAAATCTTCCTAGAGTTCCATGGTAAAAGCTTTCTTTAGGTTCTAACCAAACTACATTTTTATTCAAGTTTCACTGCTTTTAATTGATGAATCGTCTTCAACAAGTTCCTTACTCTAAGGCTCCCTTTTCTCACCTGTAAATAGAGATAGGAATACCTACTTGATATTGTTATTATTCCTTGGTATTTCAGTAAGCAGATTTAGTGGTTTTACAACTCCTCTTACCCTAGTAATGATAGTAAAACGTTGCCGTCCACTTGTCCTTGCCTTTACTGAATGGATTTCTACTTTCTGTTCAGCTACCAGCATGGAAAATCAGTTCAGTATAAAGCCTGCCCTTTCAATATGATATTCAGCACTGCTAGTAATCAGGAAGCTCAAAATATGGGCTCTGTCCCGAGAGACCTCACAGTTCAGTTAAATGATTGACTACTCAATGAGCTTGAAACAATTAATAAACTGTCATGTACTAAAGTTCAAAGTAATGACATAGTAGAATAAAAATAATCATGATGGATGGAAATTAGGGAAAAGTAAAAGTGAACTTGATCTTGGCTTTGAGGGATGATGGACTTCGTATTGAGTGAAGTTAGAAAGATGGACATTTCAGATCAGGGTGTTGGGATGGAAAAGTGCACTTAAAACACAGCAAGGAATGAATGAGTGTGTTATGTGTAGAGGGTGATGAGCAATAAGTGTGATTGACACGACAGGTGTATGACACAGATGAAGAGGAGAAATATAGCCAAATTATAGAAATACTTGAAATGTACAGTTGTTTACGGTAAGAGAATAGAGTAGGTTAAAAAAATCACATGTTTATCATCTGGGACGTATATGATGAATGATTGCCTGGCAATGGGCTAATTCATGTATGAGAGGCAGACAGGCTATAATTGACTAGAAATATTCCATCTACTTTAAATTTTCAACCACTGCCCTCTTCCTACTTGCAGTCCACACACCTTCACAGAAAGTTCATTCTGGCTTGGAAGAGATACACTTTGATGATATTAGATAGACCTACCTGGGACAAGCTCATCTGCCAGATTCACCAGTGTCAGTATATAAAAACTTTCTTGGTGGTAGTTATTCAGATGCTGGCCTGACTGGGAGAAGGGCCTTGCCAGCTACAAGGTCGACTTCAACTTCGGTGTTAGAGGGAGTTTTTCAACTTAAATGGGCAACTTTAATGAATAAAATTACATTTAAAAAGAGACTGCTCAGAATATTCTATGCATTGCGATTTTGTTGTGTTGAGTGTTACTTGAAGTAAATAAAAAAAAAAATTGGACCTTTTTTACATAGAGACTGGGCACTGTAATATTTCTGGAAGTTAAATGTCTGGCATTTGTAAAAGCTTGGATACTTGTTGCAAGGAGAGAGAGTTTTTTAAAAACTTTATTTTCTACTTTTAGTCTTTTTCCTTGAGATAATTGAAAAATATGCTTATTTGAAGAGACTACTTTAAGCTGTATACATACTTAATATTAAATATATTTTAAGAGAATGTTGGGATAATAACTTTGAGAATGTATAAAACAATTAAAATTACTGATGTATATTTCATTCATCATCAAAAAAAAAAAAAAACACTAATAGGAACACTTCTGCAGGGAGAATTTTTTCTTTCATTTCAAGACAAAAGAGCATAATAAAGTAAAACCATCCTTTGTGTTTTTATTTCTAAACATAAAAGTAAAGATGAATATATTTTAAAATTCAAACAATAGTGAATATTTTAATAGAGTTGAGGTGCTTTATCACTAATAACACAAAACAGCTCTTAAGTTTCTTGATTAGATTTTACAAAGACTTACTGTAGCTAAAATAACTCTTACACAAACAATTATTATACAATATCAAACAGGTTCTTAGATGAACTCAATTACAGTGGTACAATGGGGCAAATAACTGTAAAAGTCATTGGCATTATTGTTCTCCGAAGGTCAAAGGCACTGGAGTGGAGAATGGTGAAATTAGATGACATAGCAGAATAAGAGGCTATGATTGAAGATGTTCTGGATCACAGACCTTTATTGTACTTTGATTTTTTTCAAGCTTGCTTTATTTGGGTCTTTCATCTGTGGGAAAAAAATTAATGTATGTCGTACCATACTTTGATTGAAGTATTTGAATTTTATGAGCACACATTTTTTTTTCATCTCAAGACACTTTTTTATTGTTGTTAGTACTCCAGCTGTTCAGCTAACTTCTGTTACTTATAATGTAAATGTCTCTGATCCACAGTAGTGCTTTTTTCTCTGCTTATTATAATGTTACTTTGCAACCTTTTGTATTCATAAATATTTTACATCCAAGAACCTGAACAGTTGAAATGTTAATAGAGTTTAACCACTTAGAAGGAATATTTAAGTTTGGTGATTCACTGCTAATCTACTTGCAACTTTTCCAAATCTTTTATTTCCAATAAAATCCAGGTAGATTATAGACAGGGATTTCATTTTTTTTTTAGCAGAGTATAATGAATAGCATTTTCCAGGTATTACCTGTTTTTTAATCTGTAAAATTTAAACAAACAAACTTAGCTCTTATTGAGCAGAAGAAACCTGAATAATTAATTTACTCATCTCATACCATAAACTATGTGAATAACTGGATACACATGGCTGTAAAATAAAGTAATGTCCATGGCTTCAAAAAGATTTCGGTTTAGTGGAGGAAACAGACATTTAACAAGTAAATATGTAAATGTGTATATAATTACAAATTATGATAATGCTATGAAGAAACATATGGGTTCCATGAGAAAGTAATAGGAGCTACCAATTTAAATTGATTACCTCACAGAGTAGGGCTAGTTACAATGAAGGAATTAGAATAGTGATAAAATTTTCTTCTTCACAGACCAGTGCTTGCATAGCTTCACCCCCACCCCCAAAATTATACATCTCAAAAAAGTTCTACTTAAAAAGTTTGAGCATTTTAGCCTCATGATGCAAATGATGATCAAATAAGTCTTTATGTATATTGTTCAAAAGTTTTATTCACTTCTTCTCTCTTCCAACTCTATGCCACCTTTCTTGTCTCCCTTCTCTCCTACCAGACAAGATTTTTCTCATCTAGTAATGGGAGTGAAATGATTCTTCTGATTTCCCATGCTTGAAGCTCTGTAATTACCATAGACCTCTCTCTTTATCTTGTCCTCCCTCTCTGGCCTCCTTACTGAACAAGTTACCTGTATAATTTGTCTCTCTGGCCATATTCATGGTCTATGTTGATTCATTTTGCAGCATTCCACAAACTAGTCCTTAGGCATGGCTTCCATCTGTTATTTCTCACTCTAGAACCTTCAGGGGCCCTCTATTCTCTTACAACTTAGACTGAACATCTCAAAGTCAATCTTCAAGATTTTTGAAAACCTGACTCTACCCAAATAAACCAGACTCTCTTTACACTTTGTTGTGAAAAATTCCAAAACATCATATGATGTGTGGGGGCTCTTAGGACACTTATATGCCAAGGGCCAGCAGGAGAAGATACTACTGTGAGGAGCAGCCAATTGAAAATAAGGTGGCAAGATAAAGCTTAGACTCGGCTCCACTGTCTGTTCAATCCACTTTAACTTTGCTCTCTTTGGGCTGATCTTTTAGGAAAACTGAGTCTGCCCATATTATCTTTGTTCTATGTGCTAAGAAAGTATTACTTCCAGATAGACAAGTGACTTTCAGTCTGTCCAAGAAAGTAGACTGATAGAAAATTGTATTTAGTCAAAAAATCTCTAAAATGTATGGTTCTGAAATGAACTCGAAGGACAGCATTGAAAGCACCAATAGTTTCTAAAAGCTGTATCACGTGACCTCCACCTATGTTCAAACCCACATATTAGCTTTGCGTCCTTAGTGAATTACTTCACTTTATGTCCATGTCCTTTATCATCTAAGGGTAATACTGAATCCTGTGGTTATTTTGAGAAATAAATGAGTTATAAATCACTTAGAACAATGCACATTGTTTAGTAGGTGCTATGTGTTTGTTATATAAAATAAATAAATCAATGTTTTATTGAAAGGATGTTTTCATAAAGATTATTTTAAGGCATGCATAAAATTAACTTTTTAATCATTAATGTCAACACCATAAACTTTTCATAATCTAAGGATAAATACTTCTCCACTGTCTTTTCCTCTGTACAATTTATTGTACTGGATAATTGCACATTTAACTAGATACATCACCTATAAAGGGAACTTATTAGACAAATCAGGTAAATTAATTGTGGTGTGGTTTTAAGGAGCATCCTTGATAGTGACAATACAACTAAGAGTAAACAATGTGCCAAATACCATTGGACAGTAAAGTAAAAACAGTTTTTGCTCCATTTCTTATTTATATCACTTAAGTGGGAGCTCATATTTGTACAATCAGTATTCTATGTTTAAGTGGAGATGAGAATTATTTGGTAAATAGAAAGTGGAAGAAAAATGTGTAAAAACAAATTAATTATATTTAACAGATTGTTTACTCATTTGCTTGCAAAACAAGTTCATCTGTTAGTACAGTCAAGCTGCCAGCCAAAGCAGCCTTCCCCGGGGCTGAAATTGTTTAATTATCCCATAACTGGAGCAATTTGGTCCCAAAATCTAGACTCTTTTATAGCACTAGGATTCTCTCATGCTGTGTTATCAATCTGTAGACAAATTTTGATTGTTAATATATTTTAATATCTCCATGATGTAGTCAATAAACAGTTTAAGTCATAGAACTTAAAGCTACATCAATTTTTTTTTTTTTTTTTTTTTTTTTTTTTTTTTTGCTTATGTGATTGTAAGAAGGGGTCATCTGGTAAAAAGCCAAAATCTCTATTACAAGTCTAAGAATAAATAATTGATAATGAGTGCTAGTAACTTAAAAAGCAACAACATTGATTTCTTTGGAACCCAGATAAACTATTAACAGTTATTTCTAGCACACTCTTCTTATGTGGAGAGAATACACAAAGCACAGAGCATATTTCAACCAAATACAGCCCCTGGCACCCCAGATTTTATAAACTTTCCTTCACTCTAAATATATTTCAATCCAAAAAGAGAAATAATCCAACAATAGTTGTTTTCAAATGATTTCCAAAATAAGATTCAACAAAACTACTAATCTTTGCTTCTCATTGCTAAGGAAAAAAAAATAGGATATGTTGAATACTGTTTCTTTTCCTTTGTGGGAAATAATCAGATTTCTTCAATACTGAAAAACAAATTTCTCTCTAAATTTTTATTTTTCAACACTTTTTCTGCCAAAATTAGTTTTATTATTACCAATGAATTACTATGTAAATAATAACTAATCAATTGAGTGACAACAATGCACTAGTCAACTTTGCTAAGTACCTTGTACGCATTATCTCATTTAAAATCCTATAATCTAAGCAGAATTAAAATTAAGTCCTTTTTGGACCTGAGGAAATAAAGGCTAAGAAAGTTTAAATGCTATATTTAAGAGACCAGGACATATGAAAGTTGCACAGATTTTACTGTTTGTAGGCTTCTTTGAAGTGACTTGGAAATATTTTGACTTTGTCAAAAATGTTATATTTTTGTTTTCTGTGTCAATGCTAAATATCAGTAGGTTAGGCCCAGTATACACAAAACAGATCTAACAGTTTTAGTCCTGAGATACTAATGAAATCAAGCCATGAAGCGTTGCCCCTTTTGTAAATGAGTAAACATTCTGTATTAACAATATCTCTCCTCAGTATCACTATATATTTATAAGCCAGCTCACAGTTACATGATTTTAAATGTACTGTGAATTAAAGCATGGATGTTAAATAGCAAAGTCTAGACAAAGTTGAAGAAATTTCTTTTGGAGACAGAGAAACAAAGAAGCTGTGATTAATTTTTTTGATGCTTTTAGATTGCAGATCTAAAGAAGATTAAGGTACGGAGGCAAAGGAGGAAAAGCAACATAAAATGTTCTTTGGAAACAAGGAATTGATTCAAGCATTTTTACTGGTTTTTAAAAATGTAATTTCCTAAATCGAAGCAGCTGTAAATATTGGAAGGCCTAGAGAGTGTCAGTAGCACATGGAGAAATGGTACACAAGAGTCAGTCCAGAGCTGCAAAATTCAGGAAGTTGCTCTCTTTTCCCCTTGGGTTTAAACCATCATCTCCTGAGGAAAGCTTGCCCTGGCTGATTTGGAGAAAGCTGTGCATCTGCTTTTGCCCTATGATCTCTGTACCTATAGCCAATTTCAGTAAATACTTCAATCTAGGTTCTGGTAACAATCCATAATTAATTATTATTATCATAGTTAATATAAAATAAGATCATAACCATGGCCCTGAAAAGGAATAAGCACAGCTGTAAAATTGTTTTATATGCTGTTATTACTCTGTGGTGTTTTCTAGTGGCAATAAGACTAAATATGTCTTACTTTTTAGAAGTTGTTCACCTATTCTGTTTGAGAAACTGAAAAGTCAAGAAATAAGGTGGGATGGCTTTCTATTCCAATATGTGTTTTTTTCCAACTACTTTACTTTCTCAAGAAAAGAGTAATCCTGACACCAGCTCAACTGGCTGTTAAAGCTGATGATTCCCCACCTAACAAGCCACACAGAATAACTGAACTCCAGATACTTGTCAAGGGTTATATAATCTCAAACTCACTACTGTTTGTATTTAATCAAAAGCTGAGTAGAGAGATATAATATCTATGGCAGATAGATTGACGGAGATGCTGCCCATCGCTTAAATTTTTAAAAAATTAAAAAAAAATCTATCTCTGTTTTATGCTACAGAGTACTGCATATTGTACTGAAAACTTGCTTTTACTTAATTTAATTTTCATATTTTTTTCATAGGCTTAGATTCAGGAACAGTGAAAAGCAGCTAAATATGTAATTTATTGTAAGGATATCATTCAAAGTATTTTTTTTTCTATATCACAAAGGGCCTGTTCTCTTTTATTTGCCTTGATCAACTCCCATTTTTTTCAACAGCTTTATTAAGGTATAATTTACAAACTATAAAATATATCTAGTTATATGTACAATCCAAAAATGTTTAGTACATTTACAGAATTGTGCAAACTTCACCACAATACACTTTGAACATCTCCATCGTCCCCAGAATATCACTCATGTCTGTTGCAGTCAAGTTCTGCTCTCACTCCTGGACCGTGATAATCACAAATTTGTTTTCTATCTCTATAGATTTTCATATAAATGAAATCATACAGTGTCTGTGCGTATGCATTGGGTATTACTCATAGTGTTTTAGGAATTCATCCATTTTGTAGCATGTTCCTATTTATTGCTGAATCATATTCTACTGTATGAATAAAATAAAAATAATTCACTGATTGATGGAAATGTTGGATTGTATCAACTTTGGGTTATTATAAACATTTTCACACACATCTCTATGTGGACTTATGGTTTTCATTTCTCTTAGCTAATACCTAGGAATGATATTCCCAGATCATATGATAACTTTAACTTTTCAAGCTGCCAAATTGTTTTATAAAGTGACTATATCATTTTACATTTCCCTAGCTACACATGAAGGTTCTAAGTGTCTCTATAAACTTTCTGACACTTGTCACTGTCTGTCTTTTTTTTATTATAGCTGTTGTATTGGTTGGAAAATCATATCTCCTTGTAGTTTTAATTTGCATTTCTCTAGTTATGAACTAATGGTGTTGATCATTCTTCATGTGCTTATTAATTAGCAGTTTGTATATCTTCTTTTGATATTCAGATCCTTTGCCTAATTTTGAAATTGAGTTGTCTTTTTATAATTGAGTTGCAAAAGGTCTTTATGTATTCTGGAAACAAGTCCTTTATGAAATATAATTTATGTATATTTTATCCCCTTCTGTGGTTTAGCTTTTCATTGTCTAAATATGGTCTTTTAAAGAATAAATGTTTTATGTTTTGATCAAATAAAAATTATAATTCTTTTAATAAGTTGTTCTTCTGGTGTCATATCTAAGACCTCTGCCCAGCCAAAAGTCCTAAAGATTTTCTCCGACATTTTCCCTCATGTGTTTTATAGTTTATCTCTTACATTTAGGCCTATAATAAATTTTGAGTTAGTTTTTTTCGTGTGGTGTGAAGTAAGGGTTGAAATTTATGTTTTGCATACGGATATCCAATTGTTGTAGCACAATTTGTTGAAAAGACTATTCTTTGTCGCACTGAATTGTCTTAACATCACTGCCAAAAAATCAATTGGCTATGAATACAAGGATTAATTTCTGTCCATCACCTCTCCTTATGCCAGTATCACACTGTGTATATTAACAAAACTAATAGCAAGTCTTTTTGCATCATTCATCAGACATTAACATTCGTGTACATTGTGCAGTCTCCAAGAGATACGGAAAGAAGCAGTTCTCAAACTTTAACCAAGCTCCCCTTGTCACCATACCACTCAATTTTTTTTTTCTTGAGATATAATTTACGAAGGATGATTTAAATGGATCTTTCAAGTGCAGTTCAATAAGTATCGGCAAATGCCTACATTCATGTAGCCCACAATGGTAGTAAAATATATAGTATTTATTTAGAAAGGCAAACAGATCCTTAGATCATATTATTGGCTATATGGAGAGCTCAGTGCACTAAAGTCAGATAGTATTGTGGTGTAAATCTGTCTCTGAAGAGTCTCCCATGATCTTCAAGAGAATAACAATCCTCTCAACAGTAGTTGCATATTAATCGCTCAAAGCTAAATGAGGTAAGGGGGAAGTTGGCTTTTGTTTTGTTTTTGGTTTGTTTTTTTGTTTGTTTGTTTGTTGTTGTTTTTTGAAGGGGTGGGGTTAGATAACCAGTATTTTACTGGAAAGAGGAACAACTGGACCTGAGGACTTTGAGCTGATTCTATGACAGTTAAGAAGAAATGAGAGACCATTAGAGTATCTTCAGTGAATCCCACTTATGTGTTCTTGTATAATTTAGTTGAGAGCTTCAGACATTCTTTACTAAAAGAGCATATGACATCAAAGGCTAAGGGTCCCTGGAGTCACAGACTACCCATAATCTTAGGATTGAATAATAAGCAATGCAATCAGATTGACTTTTAGTAATGATCTATTCTTTCTCATGGGCCCAAACTCAAAACCATCTGTCAGAGTGCAACTAATTTCTTTTACATTTTGTACCATAGAAAATATATATAGGCTAGTAGAGAAAATTTATATTTGTATATTGTGTTATGTATGGGTCTAACAATGTTTTCCTAGGTGAATTATTGAATAGTTTTTAAAGCACTAATCAATATAGGTAGTATTTCTGATCTCTCCATTCTGTTCCACAACTATTAATCTATTTTATACTAATACCAATACCACATACTCTAAATTACTGTAACTTTATAACAATTCTTGTTATTTGATAGGGCAATACTTTTCATTTTGTTCATCTTCAAAATTGTCTTGGCTATTGGCTGTTTTCTTCCATATAAATTTTACCATCCTCTCACACACTACAAAGTACTTTTTGAGATTTAGATTAAAATTGAATTAAATTTATATTTTAACTTTGAAGAAATTAATAAGTTATGACATACATTTCCCTTCTTTTATTTAGGTCTTTGATGTCTTTCAATACTGTTTTCTCTAATAAAGATCCTACACAGTTTTTATTATAGCTTTATTGATAGGTGGATACCTTATGTTTAAGTTGCTATGGTCATGCTATCTTTCTTTTCTAATTTTATTTTCAACTATTTACTATTGTTATATAGGAATAGAATTGATTGTATATTGATCATGAATCTAGCTACATTATAGAATATTTCTATTATTTTTAATAATTCATATATCCTTATGCTTTTCTGGAGTATATTGAGAAGCAATAACATTTGCAAACCTTTGGGCTTTTGAAATAATTGTTTTCATTGTTATTGCACCAACTGGGATGTTCATGTTGACTACAAGGGGTGGTAGTGGGGATACTAGTCTCGTTCTTGGTTTGAAGGGAATACTTCCCTATTAAAATGGCGACTTTGTCTCAATGTTATCTTCAGTGAGTATATCTATGTCTAGAACATAGTTAAAGTTTAATAAACATTTGTGAATGAATTAACCCTGAAATTGATTATATTTCTTAGGAAGTACCATGTTTCACTTTGAATACTTTTATTTCTAAGGAGTTTTTTATTTGTCTATTTTGGAGATTTTAAGGTAGGATAACCAAAATAATTTCTTCCCAAACTTTACCCTGATGCTTTTGCCTTGTATTTTCTTTAGGCTCCCATTTATCAGAGTTTACTCCACTCTCATGAGTAAATGTCAATAATGTCCTGGACGAATTGTCACTATTTGATGTTTTTTTTCGCAGAATGATTGTGCTTGTAACACAAAAGTGAGACTAGATTGTTGTGAAAATTCTAACAACACAGATTTTATATATGTTAACTTGCCCAACTCATCTTTGATGAAATAATTTTTTACTTTATGCAGGTTAAAATTATAAAAGCAATTGCAAAAAAAATAATTGTTGGGGATATAAATTTTATTTTGATTTTGAATATTTGAATTGAAGAAGATATAAATAAATGGAAGCATATACCATGCACATGGGTAGGAAGAATCAACATCATTAAAATGGCCATACTATCAAACCAATCTATAGATTCAGTGCAATCTCTATCAAAATACCAATGGCATTTTTATAGAACTAGAACAAATAATCCTAAAATTCATATGGAACCATAAAAGATATTGACTAGCCATGACAATCTTGAGAAAGAATAACAAAGTTGGAGATATTACACTACCTGGTATCAAACTATACTACAAGGCTACAGTAATAAAAATAGATACATCGATCAATGAAACAGAGAGCTTAGAAATAAACCCATGTCTGTACGCTCATTTCATATATGAGAAAGGAGACAAGAATATACAATGGGACAAAGACAGTCTCTTCAGTGAATGGTGTTGGGAAAATTAGACAGATACATGCAAAAAAATGAAACTGGACCACCTTATACCATATACAAAAACTGATAAAATGGATTAAAGACTTAAATGTATGACCCAGAACCATAAAATTCCTAGAAGAAAACATAGGCAGTAAACTCCCTGATATTGTTACTAGTAATTTCTTTTCAGATATGTCTCCTCAGGTAAAGGAAACAAAAGGAAAAATAAACAAATGGGACTATATCAAACTAAAAAGTTTTCATACAGCAAAGGAAACCATCAACAAAACAAAAAGACAGCCTACTGAATGGGAGAAGATATCCACTTATGATATATAATAAGAAGTTAATATTCAAAATATATAAATAATTTATATAATTCAACAACAAACAAGAAACAATTCAATTTAAAAAAATGAGCAGAAGACCTGAATAGATATTTCTCCAAAGAAGAAATACAGATGGCCAATAGACTTAAGAAAAGATACTTGAGATAACTAATCATTAGTGAAATGTAAATTAACACCAAAATAAGATATCACTTCACACTTGTCAGAATGGCTATCATCAATAAATCCCAAAACAACAAGTGTTGGCAAAGATGTGGAGAAAAGGGAACTCTTGGTGGGATTGCAATTTGGCACAGTCATTATGGAAAACAGTATGGAAGTTCTTACAAAAATTAAAATGGATCTACCTTTTGACCTAGCAATTTACTTCTGGGTATTTATCCAAAGAAAACCAAAAGAACAATTGCTAAAGATCTATGCATTCCTATGTTCATGGCAGCACTAGTCACAATAGCCATGATATAGAAGCAACCTAAATAGCTATCAACACGATTAGATGAAGAAGTTATCATTCATATATGCAATGAAATATTACTCAGCCATTAAAAGAATGAAATCCTTACAATTGCAATGACACAGATGGACCTAGAGATTATTAATGCTGAGTGAAATAAATCAGACAGAGAAAGATAAATACCATATGATTTCACTTATATGCAGAATCTAAACAAAAAGAATAAACTCATTGAAAACAGACTCACAGATATAGAAGACAATCTGGTGACAACCAGAGAGGAGGATGAGGGGGGCTAGGAGAAAGGGGAGAATGGGTTAAAGAAGTACAAATTAGAATTTGATAGATGGTCATAGGGATGGGGAGCACAGCCTAGGGAATGCAGTTAGCAGTAATGTAATGGCTAGGTGGAGAGCCAGAGGAGAGAAAGAGCTATTAGGGGTGGTCATTTCATAAACTATATAAATGTTTAATCAATGTACTGTGTACTTGAAACTAATAATAAAATCAAATAAAATATTAAAAAATTGCCAACCCCTATCGCTTCCTATTTTTGGATAATTTACAGATGATTGTGCCATACACTTTTACCTTGTTATGCTTTTATTGTAGCTGTACCCTCTGAGTGAAAGGCCTCCTGTTCTCTAAAATAAATTCCTACTTATCCCTATAGTCACAGCTCAGTTATTTCCTCCTCTGAAGAGCCTTCTCCACATCAAGAGGCAGTGTAAGCCCCTCAAAGTCCAATGTTTCACAAGGCTATATATTTTATTCTCTCATAAATGTTAGTAATAATAATACTTTACACTTACTGAATATTTACTGTGTGCCAGAACTTGTGATAAACTCTTTACATAAGAATGTCACTTAACTCTTACACCAATTCTATGGATTATGTATAGTTATAATTTCCATTTCATGTATTTGACCACTGACAGGCAAATGAATTTGCACCACTTTACACAGCTAGTAAATAGAGAAGGAAGTCCTGGATGACCAATTCCAGCCACCAGTAAATTACAAAACAACTTTTAAAGTGCATCATAATTGTCATCATCTGTGCCTACAGCCAGAATGTCAGACTCCTTGATGCCAGGGAACACGTACAGTCATACACCATATAATGCTGTTTCAGTCAATGACAAACTCATGCGTGATGGCCATCCCATAACATTATAAAGTTACAGCCACCTAAGGTTAATTTATTATTGAGAAAGAAAAAATGTTTTATAGCTTAGTGTAGCCCAAGTATACAGTTTTATAAAGTCTACAGCAGTGTACAGTAATGTCGTAGGCCTTCACATTCACTTACCATTCATTCACTGACTTATCCAAAACAACTTGTAGTCATGCAAGCTCCATTCACAGTAAGCACCCTATACAGGTGTATCGTTTTAATCTTTTATGATGTATTTTCATTGTACCTTCTCTATGATTAAATATGTTTAGATACTTACCATTGTGTTATAATTGCCTACAATATTTAGTACGGTAATAAGCTCTACAGGTTCGTAGCCTAGGAACAACAGGCTGTACCACATTGTCTAAGTGTATAAGTAGGCTATGCCATTTAGATTTATGTAAGTGCACTCTATGATGTTCACACAGTGAGAAAATTGCCTAATGACTCATTTCTCAGAATATATCATCGTCGTTAAGCGGCACATGACTTTATATGACATCTTTGAACTCCTAGTGCCAAGCTTGGTTGCTGATACATGGTTGATCATAATACATGCTTGTTGATTAATGAATAAATGAGGACTAAATTCTGACATTTTTCAACATTCTCTAAATCCCTCAGCAATTTTATAATGGAATTGTCAAAGACAAGATATGAGGGGCAACTATTCAAATGAATATTATTAGAGAAGACCATGTTCCTGATACTATTTAATGCATTATGAAAGCATCTGATAGCAAGTGAAGAGATTTTGAATTAAGGCTGTCTTTATTTAATAGGAGTAGGAAGGATTTGAATATTTTCTCTTAGATGTTGGGATCTAGGGCAAGCATTTGAAATAACCTCAGAGCTAATAAATAACAAAGGCTGAGCCTAGAGATAAAGACATTGATTAATATCACAGGATCTTCATGTCAAGAAGTCATTTCAAGCTGCCAATTTAACTGGAATGATTAAAAATGAAAAGAAGATAAAATGACTCACTGCACACTTTAGCCAACAAAAGATAAATATATTGTAGAATTGTAAAATGATATTGGAATAAAGAGGAAGAGAGGAACAATGTCAAAGGAAATGAATATATTTTTTTTAACCACTGACCATGTAATCCCCTGTCATTATTTCACTTTTCATATCAGATATACTGATCACTAAAACTATTGACATTATTGTCAAAATGACAGTTATGAATGTTTCACATACATTTTCCGAATTGAGGATAAAAATATATCACTCAAGCAAACCATCTACAATTTTCTGAAATATCAAGGATGGCAATTGTAGAATTAGAAACTCCACTGAAAAAGTTACTGATTCCACTTGCTCTGTTCTTGAATAAAAGAACCAAAATAATAACAACAATAATAGCTTCTTCCAATATCCAAATATCAAACAATAAGGAACTGGGTAGATAAATAGTTTTGGACCTTTACAATATTTCTTATGAATTAATAGAAATTCTTTTTGAAGAGAATGTTTAATTACTTGAAAAGACTAACAGTAGGGTATTAAAATTAAAAATAAGATTACAAAGCAGTATACATGCTTCAATGGAAAAATTTGTGTCAAAGAATATATATAGAACTGACTATATACAAGCACATTATTAGTGGTTAAAATAGTTACTTTTGGGTATAGGAATATATGTCTTTTTTGTTGTTCTGTTACTTATTCTATTCTCTAAAGTCTATAATAAATATTTATGTAAAGATCAGATTTTAAATATAAACGCACAATTACAAATATTCATCATAAGCAGCTGCATATAAAATCAATCTAATGGAAAAGCAACTAAATAATATGGAAGATCAGAACTAACAAAAAATAAAATGGGACATAAGATTCAAAAACTACAAAAATGTATAAATAATATTTCTTACTTAAGTTGATAACATCTATCCAGGGAACTTTTATTAGTTCCCAATACTGTAATTTCTTTTATTTTTTATTATAAATTTCAATTTTGTTTCCTTCTTGTAGTAGAACATGACCTATATAGAGTTATTATCTTTTGATAAACATTAAGCTTTTGATGTGGCCTAACATAACTTCAATATTCATGAACATTTAGAAAGAATCATTTCTGATGTTAAAGAAGATTGAAATCTATGTATTAAAACAGTTTAATGTATACCTGATTGTTATTGGTCTTTTCTGGTTTTAAGCTATAATTTTATGGAACCAGTTAAGCTCTTAAGCTGCCAGTGGCCAATTTAATAAGAGTCAGAGCCATGCTGGTCTCAACAGGAAAACATAATTTCTGAGTCATGTCTTGATATGTATAGTGCAACTCATACACTATGGACAAAAATTTTCTATCTTCCCTGTTTGCCATGAGTTTGTTTTATAAAAGGTATGGGATATGAATAGTATCTTTGCTTTCTGCCTACTTTCTAAATAAGTCTCAACTTTGAACAACCTTGGATAGTGTACCTTCAAAATCTATATTCAGTTGGCCCCTTTGTTGTTTGTGTAAAGGAACATGTACCACTTTTGTTGTTTTTCATGTTTTCATTTTTCCTCTTTTTGGGGGGCAGTAACTTCATGTTTCTTGAATTAACTAGTTACTTTATATTACTGTAACCACTAATAAAAATATCAATACAGACAGTATTTAGAAACTCTAATTTATTAATTTTATGTGGTAATGGAAAATTAATAGTTAAAACAAGAACATAGAAGAATAAAAATGAGAGATACACATACATTAAAGGAAACATGATAGTGTTTTTAAAGTTACACAATGCCATTAGATGTTTTATGCTTACAATTCAATTCATATTGTCGTAACTAGCAAATACCTGCAGTAATGATAATACCAATCTTAAAATAAAACTACCTCAACCCAAGGTGTCTTTGGGCAAATGAAAAGCAGAGTATCAGTAGTTTCACCGTGAGTTGAATTTTAATGAACTATAAACCCTTTTTCTGAGATACTGAAAGTATTTATCTTATTCTCAGATAACCACAGTACTGTCAAGGCATACCAGTCAATGTCCCTGGGTAGTAAGAAAAATATGCCATATGGATGAAATGACAGAGAACTGTAGGGTATTAAAAAACATGCAATTCTTTTTTTTTTTAATTATGTTTTACTAATTCTTAAATTAATTCTCACACTCTGGCTTTCTATTTAATGGTTTTGGTGACTCACATTAACCAAGTTTCACACTTCTTTCCATGTTGTGGAATGTGCACACATACTATTTCAACAAATTTTTTCTTGATTTTTTTTTCATTTTTTAAATGTCAGAAGCTGTGATAAACATCATAGCAATTTGTCACAATGTTGTTAGTTTGATCTGAACTCTTCAGAAATAATGACTATTTTTAGGCAATAAAGCTTCTTTTCAATACAAATGAATCAAAGTACATTAAAGATATTTTAAATAAAACTTTTGTTTTAAAAATGCTATGTATTCATAATTTTAAATTTATTTTCTTTTTAGCAGTAATCTACAATATTAGTTTATATTGTAACTTCCAACATAATGGAATGAGACAATGTAAATAGATGCCTTTCATCATAACTTACTGTTTCCAGAAATGTTCATAATTTAAATAATTATGTATCTTGACTTCATGCCAATTAAATTTGCTCATCTAGGGACTGAATTTTAATGAGGTATTTGAATGAGTTTTCACTGATATGATCTTTTGGAAGAAACACAATCAAATGAGAAAAAGTTTAATCTCATATTTTCATTTTTTCAATATTTGAAACAGACAGATAAGACTCCCCTCCCCTCCCCCCAAAGAAAAAAGGTGAAATAGAAGCACTGAACAAAAGATGGGTTAGAAGCTGAATAGTTTAAATACATTCAAAGATTTACTTACTAACGCTTGAAGTCAATGTGATTTATCTCAAAAAGAGAATGTATGTTAATCCACTCCCTTCAAGAAAATTAAGAAGCACAGTGGCCAAGTTTTGTTATGCTCGAAGCAGTTAACTAGTTTTAGAGAACCTGCGCACCAAAATTCTGGAGCTGGCTTCATAAAAATAAAAAATAAAAAAAATAAAAAAGAAGAATGCTTTAAAATGCTTCCAGTGTTGAACTGTAGGGTACACGTGTCTCCCTGTGAATGGACAAAACACAGTGCGCCTGGGGGAAGAGGATTTTATTAACTAAATGCCTAACAGCTGCCTCACAAGCATGAGCCTAGCTAAACCAAACAAGCTGCAAATCTGTGCACCCTGCATGAAAGGCCACATAATACAAGCTGATTACTTTAGGGCACATTAGTGTGGTTGTGAATAAAAATAACTAACCAACAAATCCTTGCCTAATTTTAACAACTACTGATGAGGAAATCTAGACAGATGGTTCATTATGAGGAATGGGTTTATGATGAATTAGCATTGTGATCAAAGGCTAGGAGGATGGCTGCAGAGTGAGTGGTGAGGGAGGTGGAATTACTAATCTCCACCAAGTAACCACCAAGTAAAAGTTCTGATCTCTATTTTTTTTCCTTTTTTTAATTAAGTTTTTTGGAGTAATATTGTTTAATACAATTATATAATTTTCAGGAATACATTATAATTTGATATCTGTCTATTCTATCGTGTGATTACCACCCAAAGTCCAGTTTCCTTCAGCTACCATATATTTGATCCCACTTATCCACTTCACACTCCCCCTACCCCCTATATTTGACTACCTTTACCCCATCTACCTCTCCCCTCCTCCCCCACCCCCTTCCCTCTGGTAACCACTAGTTCATTGTCCATGTCCCTGAGTCTCTGTTTGTTTGTCCTGTTCATTTGTTGCTTTTAGGTATATATTCCACATATAAGTGATATCTAATCTCTCTTTAGAAAGCCAGGTATTTGATACGTTCATCCCAAATTGATACAACGTAATAACCTTTGTATGAACAAAAGGAAAAACAAATGACTTTTGATTTACAGTTTAATAAAGACAAGGCTTTTGCTATAGAAGTTTCCCAAAGGTAAACAAAATAAAATGATATGAGTATCATTTTATTGAAACATGCCTTTTCTATTGGAATATTAAAAGCCATCATTTTAAGGATGGTAGTAATACCTGGACTATAATAGTCATTTAATAAGTGCTTTAGAATGACTTAGCAATACAAAGCTCAGAAATTCATGTAGGTAATCTCCTGACATCGAGTTTGAGAAGTGGAATGTGCTGAATTTTTCTATTATTGGTTATTTTATACAGCAGCAGATATATAATCTGAGGAAGTAGTTTTATATGAGGAAGATAAAACCACGAAAATTTTATTCTGTTTTTAAGGTGTAACAGTTACAACTCGGACACATTAAAGCACAGTGTAGTGTTACTCTCCTCTCCCTGATCTCCCTTTCCCACTGCACCTACACCCAGTGCTCATGAGGATTTATCTCTTGGTGAGAAGGTAACAAGTTTACATTTGGAGGAACTCTGCCTCTCCAGCCAGGAGATTCCATTTGGTTCAATCACTCCTCTAAAGTACTCTTCCAGAACTCTCGTCCAGAGTGATTATCCACTGGTCTGCAAAAGTAAGAACCCTATCTAGAAAGTGAACAATTTACTATTTTCTTATCATCATTGCAATTCTTTTTCCAATCTTCTCAAACCACAGTAAGATTGTCAGTACTATTTCAATTTCTTAGTTTTGGAAGTCAAGATAGTTTAAGGTTTTTCTCGTTAGGGAGCCGAATTCTATTTCAGAGAAGTGTTCAAGAGCAAAGGGGTACATAATAGAATAGAAATGCCAATCTACCTTATTAACAAATTTTCTATAGAGACCCACCTGTAACATAATTTATTGTCAGTATATTGTAGAATATAAAATAATTAATTGGATTTTCTCCTTATTGCAGTCTCAGAAGAGTGAGATCAGTTCTAATGTTATCCATTTCTTCCTGATGCATAATTACATATCTGTCTCCTGACTTGCATGCAACAGAGAACAATCCACTGGATTGCTTTGAATGGTATACAACTCATAGATCAAAGCATGACAGTTTGTTTAGTTTCTTCTGCAAATAATGTGATTTATCTGTACACCAAAAAAGAACACTTTTCCTTTTACCATTATGAGGGTATAAGATATTCAAATCTTCTCTCTAAATACCATAAATAATGTCTTAAAAATTGATGTCAACTCTCTAAAAGTCTACTAAAAAATGTGTTGATGAAGTAAAACTAAGTTTATTGGACCTACTGCAGTGAGAAAGTGTATCACTTTGAGTTAATGTCTCAGAATAGAAAAATTAGGGTGGAGTATTTAACCAGTGTTAGGGACTGGGTTGAATAATTTTAAGACAGGCTTTGCAAATTGAGCATGGTTCAGTTTTTAGTTGATGTGAAGAGGAAAATGAGCATCTTGAAATGAGTCATAATAAGCAAATGCTTAGTCTTGATAAATATACTCCTTAGGTTGGTATGCAGTCATAGATTCTAGGAGCAAGAATTTCTTGGAACAAGAAACTAGGTTAATTTTGTTTAGTTCAGGTATTGTTTAACAGAGATAGGGTGTTATTTTGATTTCAATTTTCACCTATTTTATTTTCAAAGTCCTAAATCACTCTTAGGTTTATTTTCAGTTTGATATATTGATAAATGTCCACAAAACCATTTTCAATGACATCTGAGAAACTTAAAAATGATCATAGAGATGAGTCATAAAATATAATTCTCTTAAACCTTGAGATAGTTTCTAAGTATGATAAATACTTATTTATAGATAAATGATAAATCCTTTATATCTCTCCAACTTTAAGAAAATTACTTGTTGGCAAATAATTAAATAAAGAAATTATTTAGTAGCCTTTAACAGTAATAAAAATTGTACAATACTAAGAGAGCAGATCTTAAGTGTTCTTATCACACACACAAAGAAGGATAATTATGTGAGGTGATGTAAGTGTAAGCTAACCTTTTTGTGGTTATCATTTCATAATAATCAAATGATCATGTTGCATATCTAAATTTACACAATGTTATATATATCAATTATCTCAATAAAACTTTAATAATTTAGTCAAAATGTTAAAAAAGTACAACTTCTGTAATGTAACTTAGTTTTCATTAAGAATGCTAAAATACGTTGAGCATTTCCATTTTGTTACATTGAATGATTTCTGAGTACCATGTTAGATCATTTGATTCTCAAACAACATCATGAGGTGAATATTAAGACTATGGCCGTATTACAAACACAAAACTTATGTGACTTGCCTATAGTCACAGTAGATGGCAGAGCAAGAACGTGAACTCAAGTCTCTAATGTCTTTTCAACATGGCCATGTCATCATGGGCATATCGTCATCATGAAACTAGTGATCTATAAAACACTTTACATCTTTTGAACTTTATTTAGAAACAACAATAAGCTTTACTAATATTTCTTACAAGTATTAAATATAATAATGAGAGCTAATGAGGTCATGTAAAATCCAATTTTTTACGTTTATTTAAATATAGCAATTACTTCTGTTGTTTAATCATTATATAGCTATTTTCAGTTTTAGTTGTCATTAGTATTTACAGATTTGTTTTAAGCGTTAGAAGCTCCAATATTATGTAAGAGAGTGTTAAACTATATTATTTTGAAAGCACATAGATAGACCCTATCTCCTCAGCAACATCCTCCCCCAATACATGGCACATATATAAACACACGCACATTTTATTCTTTAGAACTTTAGAAAATGCCATGTAGCTTTTAAAATACTAATTAAAGAGCATTATGTTTATTTGTCACTCCAAACAACTGTATATAAATGCTTAGCCTTCAAATATGATGAAATTCTATAACTAAATTTAATTTTAAAGCCTATATACCCTACATTTTGAAATTATGAGTTATATTTATTTTGTTCCTCAAATGCCGTCATTTTATTTTCAGGAAATTTATGCAGTGTTTTTTGCCTTCTGCAATAACGGCCCTGTCTAATTCCCTTCCCCTAGCCCATGTCACATTTCACATTTCCATATTTATATTTTGATCTGTCAATCATATCTGTTCATTCACATATGACTATTATTATACATGAGATGCAATTATTACTGGTCTCTGAGTGTGTTTTCAGATTGCTGGGTAGACTTTCAAAGACTTTTTTAAAATGAAAATTTAATAATTTCCTGCAAGTAGTAAATTTCATTTTTTAATATTTGTATTTTTAGCAGTAAGCACGGAAGACAATATTTAAAAGAGTTCAGAGTAAGTGCAAAAATTCTGTGTATTAAAACATTATGAAGTTATTTGCTGACCTAAAAAATTTCAAGGTTATCATTTTAACAGCTTTTAATAAGCAACTATCTCTTCCCTATCTCAGAGATTTGCAAACTGCGTGGAACATATGGAACCTATATAATAAACACATTAAACAGATATAATGCCTGGCAACTGTCATCATTTCCAGCAACAATGAACTAAATGGCTGACTGAAACCCTGGAGCCACATAGCTATTGAGTGCTAGAGCAGTCCTATCTTGGGAGTGAAATAGGACAATGACAGTTTAGAAAGAAGAAAGACAATTGACAGTTTGTGTGTATGTTTGAACACACCTGCATGCATACATGTCTGTAAAATAACCCATAGCTAGTTGCATCTATACACACTTTGAAAAGTAGTAATTAGCTAAATAATATTTGCATCTAAAAAACAGTTTATGCTTTTTCTTGAGCCACCTTTAATTGTATGCTAATTGTCAAAGTCACAAAAGCAATTCTTTGTAATTTCTTATCCCATATAATGATAATGATGCATTATTTATAAATACAGGATGACAATATTTTGTTGTTTATAAGAGTTGCCCCAAATATATTCTCACTTTCCATTTTGCATGGTATAGTCTTATTAGTAGTCCCATTTTTCATTCAAGAAAACTGAAATCTGTTAAATTTAAGTAACTGTTTTAGAATGTTCTCAGAATTAAATATCTGGAATTTGTCTTCCTGCTCCATAAACAGTATTCTTTCTTTCCCACAATAATTATCAGAACTGTGCTATTTATTCCTGCTACATTTATCCATGGGAAACAGGATAGTGACTTTGGAACATTTCATTCAAAGCCTTGAACTGGGGTTTCTCAGGGTGAAGCAGAATTTGAATGCTCATCTTTAACCTGCTCTCTTTGCAAATTTAACCATGGAACTCAGTGTTTAACTATATTTATAGATAAAATGATTGTTTCAATGATTTTACCAATAATGATTCTTACCTAATCTGAGAGGCCAAGATTTTCTAATGCTGTTATCAGTAGTGTTTGGTTCTTTTTCATTCCCACCTAACATAATAGAAAACAAAATGTCACGAAATTCTCAGAACATCAGAGTTATTTTATGTTGTTATACCGTATATTTGCTGCATAAAAAAAAAAAGTTGGGGTGGGGGTAGAAGATTGTATTTTGTGCAGTGACAGAGTTTTGTCAATTAGTCTCAAAAATAGAATGTGATTAGTTCCATATGTGATCCATATTATACTTGGATGAATTGTATCTCACAAGACATGGCCATTCTATAGGAAAATAAGTTATTTAAAGAAATAGAACATCTGTGTTTTCAACATTTGAACTATCAATGAGCGATTAACTCGGTTTAGACTCTGAGACCTTTAGAGAAAAAGTAACAAATATTGGGAACTGTACTTTTACTTTGTTTTACCATATGTTTAAAAATACTAATTTTAGTTTTCTTGTAATGTTTTCATAGGCTAAAAAAAACTTGCGATTATTTGCCATGCAAAATAGAGCTGGCCCATGGGAAAAAAATAACTCTCACATTCTGTAGTGATACAATCTTTTTTAACAGCTGAAATTGTCATAATGTTAACACATAGGTGTGCATGCTCATAACTTGGGTGTTTCTCTAGAAAATGTTATTCAAGGAGTAAATATGATTTCTCAAAATATTAGGGACCTGTATATAAAGGGTGATTCATTCTAGATAGAGATGGATTTGAGAACTTTGCCTATGCTGTTTCTTTTCCTTGGAATTCCTTCCACCCCTCCAGAGTCTGGCCAAATCTGCCTCATTCTCTAAGTTCTGAATTGCCGGTTGCATCCTCTGTGCAGACCTTCCTCACTCTGTGTGTAGTTAGACAATCCTTCATTGTGCTCCTACAACCCTGTGCCCAGCCTCAGTTTGAGAACTCAGCCTTTTACAGTGTTTCCACTTGGCCTTTACATACCGGATTCTCAGCATTTATCCTCAAATGTTGACTGCAAAGTAGGTCTCCAGAATTATCTGTTAGAATAAATGAATGATGAACAACATGACACCATTTTCAATAGAAAAGGTATCTCTCACATAATATCAGTTGGGCTCCTTCCTATTTTCAATGCGGCTTTTCATCCTATGATTACATTTTTCTTTTTCTTTCCATTTTTAACAATTCACGCATCTAATATTCAAATCATCCACTTGCATCTTGGTTTTCTTTTCCTGTTTCTGAGAGTGCTTGTTTTTGAAAAATATACTAAGAAAGTAAACAACTATTTTCTCTGGTTTCCATCAGTCATGTTTTAAATATATTTTTTCTCTTCATTTTGAGTATAATGTCCTTTCTTCATTAAATGTTTCACCCTTTCACAGTCCCCTTGTTTTTTATTTCCATGATTTGCTTATCCTTCCATGAGAACAGTTCTTCCTAGGCCTATTGTTTCCAACAGGCAAGTTTATAGACTCCCCTTGGCTTCCCTCATCTCCTACCTGGGTCCTGTTAGGATTTAAGATCTAGGGCACAATAATATGCACAACCTGTAGCAACATTTATATTACTGGGATAATAGTCCTTTCTTGTATTTTAGTATCAAACATTGTAAAAGATTGATAGTACTGAATTTTGATGAGTGTAGGAGGAAGTGCTGGTGAAAGAGTAAACTGGAACAACATTTGCAAAGGGTGATATGCATCCAAGAGTGTTACAGTGCATCCCCTTTGGACTGACTGTGTGCCTAGGAATGTTTTCAAACCTGACGAATGCATGTTGATGATCCAAAAGTTCCCTGTCCTGCAGAGTTATGACTATTACTAGATCTCAAGCAGTGGGAAACATGGGGCAGCACAGAACTCTAGAATCACTACAAAGTTCAAGTTAACCTGCCAGTGGACTTTGAAGGGTACAGAGGTTAAAGACTGAAGATTGTGAATGCTGGAACTTGGGGTGTGTCTTCTTTGATCACACAATAAAGTCTCTCAGCTGTTCATACTGGGTGCAGCTGAGGGACAAGGCAGTGTGGCAGACAGACATGGGTCTGTCTTAAACTATCCATTATAAAGCTCCATTGGCATGCCACCAGCTAAGAATTTATGTCAAGGAGCAATTATCATGCATCTTTCAATGTTCATCTTATATCACCATGGGCCAGTCAATGCCAGGCCTGCGTTGAAAGGAACTCAGTGGGCATAAAGCTGAGAAGGAGTCAGTAATGACATTTAAACAGATAAATTACAGTACACAATAGTAGACGCTTTAAAGAAGGATGACCCCAATGATTTGAAGTAAATGTCTATTTGGGGGAAAATATTGATAGTCTTGCAAACAAAATAGTAATTTGACTGGTTTTTAAGAGATGAGTAAGAGCTGAGCTTGTGCAAATGCAGTTTCTTCTCAGTAGAGCGAAGTGCATACACAACACTGCAACCTTTTTATGGGGCTTGAATACACTTTTAAGACATTTCTTTGTAAGTTTTTTTCTCAAATATCCAAAATTTATATAACCTCCAGTTACATGGTTCAACCCTTTCATTTTAATCTTTTTTTATTAAAAAAGAAAAAGTATAGCAATTAACAGTTTCTATTTAATATCTCATCCTTTCATTAAAATATAATTCTCGAAAGGTAAAATTATAATTGTCAGACAACTATAAAATGGACATATGAAATCTTTTATTTCACTTAACTCATTGTTAATGAGACAGAGTAAAATGTTACAGTCAATTCAGAGTATTTGAGAAGTTAGATGTATATATAGACCATCAACAAAGTAAAATTAGGTTAAGATAACTTAGTTAAAAAAAAAAAACTAGTGGTAAATATACAAAAGTCCATACATTTTGGAGTTATCACTTTTAGCAAAAAAAAAAAAAATATTCCACCTCTATGAGAAAAAAAAGCTTTAGGTTGACCAAAAAACCTCACTAAGTTTGAGACCTTTAATTAATAGTAAACAATGCATTGAATTGAAGATATTCCTGTAGATAATCTTTGAGTAGCTTTTGCCCTTAGATGATGTTGAAAAAAATGTGCCACCATCTTTGCACATTAAGTCCAAGTTTTAGATAATTTTTTTGATGCTCTAGACTTCAGTTATTTGTTTTTCTTGCTTTATTTTTTATCTACAAGACTCTGAGGGGTTTAGATTTCCTGGGCAAATCATTATTCTATCAGCTCTTCTTAGAACAAAAAGTGTGCCCTGGTTTGAAATTGAGAAAGACTCTCTGATGCTGTCAAGTTAAAGTAAATGAATAAATGCAACCTTGGATAAAAATTAGCCTTTATGTGATAAGAGAAAGCCCCAGCTGCTGTATCTGAATATTTATCTCCAAAATATTAATCACAGCTTGACTTAAATTTGCAGAGTGACAGCTGTGTGAAGTTGTTTTTGTGCCTTTCCTTTACAATAGTAAAATAATCAAGGCAGGTTTATTATTTTTGTATATTATGTCACAATATGAGACACCATCAGACTCTGAGTGGGAAGCTGGCATTGATAACCATACATATTCCCTTGTAAATTCTATAATGTCATAATTTCTAAAACATAGAGTTATTTTCACAAAAGTCAAAGATGTGTTCAACTTTTCCAATGAAAGATATTTTAGTCTTTTGCAGATCTTTTGTTAAAATGTTAGGAAGATGACTCATAGTTTCTTTTTTATTTTTCCTCATTGATAACATGCTTTTTCTTCCTAATATTTTCATGACAACCCCAACTTATAGAACATTTCTCTTATCATATCCAGTCTGCTGAAAAGAATTTGATATTTTTAGAGTGGCAATATCTGCTGTCTCAATTAAATAATTAAAAATTTTTTCTTTCTCTCATCAGCACTATCCTTTCTCCAAATGTAGTATAACAGAAGAAAGAATTGAGTACTAAAAAGAGAATTTCCAGCTAGTAAATATAGCACTTCTAATCCATAGGATAAGTATGATTTATGATATTTGGTGTTATAGGGCTTTATCTGGTCTAGCCCACTTATTTTACAGAAGCGAAAATAGAGATATCTAGAGAGATAATATTACTTTGCCAAGGTCACCCATTAAAGGTAGTTTCTAGAACTGTGTTACCTCTCAGTATGTATACTACTACATATTTAGGAAATTAGCCTTTATAACTATATTTCTTAGGTATATTTTCACTAATCTCAGAGAACTATGCTATGTTTTATTTTCTTGAAATAAGAAGACATACTTTTCATAGTTAATATGCATGTTGAACGTGAGCTTTACCAGCTCTAATGATGAGTTGTGTGCATATAGGGGCATAAAAACCTTTGGAAAGCCATTGAATATGCGGATGTACTCTATGACTGGTTTGATAAAGGAAAAGGCAAATTTCAGAGACTCATGTTAAGTGGCTATTTTTGTCTTTGAGGGTAAGATAAAGTTCCCAGAAGATCTTTAATTACCACCTCCAGTTTCTCACAAGGAAGTCTTTCTGTTCACGACTGCACAAAATCTTAAATGCTATATTTAATCTTTATTAGTGTGCACCCAGAGCTGACTTCATGGTTTCTATTGCTTTTGCCAGAGGGGCATGTGTTCATGGTCGACATGGACAGCTGTCATTTTTTTAAATCAGTTTTATTGAAGTATAATTTCCACACAATGAAACACATCATTTTAAATGTATGGTTCAGCGAATTTTGAGAAATGTTTACACCAATGTAATCACCGCCACAATCAAAATTCAGAACAATTCCATTAACCAATAAAGTTCTGTGACAGCCATCAATTTTGATTTTCATAGAATGCTTGCTTAGGCATTTGGCCTTTTGCCTGCCTGCAATGGGGCTATTAAGCCGGCTTCACAGATTCTGAGGATCTTTATAAAACAGAGCACAGGTGTGAGTGTGACACAATAGAGCTCAAGTCCTGTTGTAAATGACTGAATCATTGTATCAAATATTGCATTTTGCCCCTGGCAGTGGTTCTTATTTGAAGTAAGCTTCCTCACATACACATGTAATTGTGTGATACTGTGTTGGAACAAGGAGGAAATACCTTCCCAAATCCTTCTAATGATCAATTTCTGCCCCAAGGCTAAAGAGCTTGTGCATATTGCTAGATATTAAAATGGGTCATCCCTTTTTAGAAAGATGACTGAGTGGTTTGGTTTATCTTATGGTCTCAAGACCTCACGTCATGATGTGACAGGTGCAATCATTTTATAAGTGTGGGGTTGCAAAGCTAGCACTGCAAAGGTTGTTTACTCATAAATCACCATGCCAGAAATGAAGTTATCCCTCCATTAGGCCAACAGTGAATTTTGGGTCATGGTCTCAAAGACAATAGAAAGAGGCTTATGTTGATGAGTCTGATCAAAGGACAAAAACCATTATAATTCTATAAAAGTAAGTAAAGCAGCTACTTATTCCTATTAAATCATTACCATAAATCTTTTTTTAAAATCCCATTTTTTTAGACATCTTTGCCTTGCTTCCTAGAAAATAAAATTAAAAAATTAAAAATAAATACAAATAATAATCACGGAAAAATAATTTTCAGTGATATTCTGTTAATTACTGGAAAAGCTCCATTAATTCCTACTCCCAAACTCCATTAATTCAGGCTTCCATTTTTTGTTATTGAAAACAACTTTTCTACAAATAGAGGAAGGAACAAAACATAAAGTCAGATAACTTTATCCATTCCCAAGCTACTTCATGCTGACTGAC
>CM053507.1:132400962-132427937 GCA_028627145.1 Eidolon dupreanum | reverse complement strand
GAAAATAGCCATGTGGCAGCCTCAAGTTGTATTCACTGGTCTAAGCATCCTTATTCAGGTATTGAAAAACCTCTAAACTTGCAAAGCCCAAAGTGGCAAGTCTATTGAAGTCTCTATCTGATCAACTAAAGTCTTGCCTCCAATAGACTCTGTATTCCATGTGTCCTTGTATGATAATTGCAGTAGCTGTTTCATGATTGCTTTTTATGGACTACCAATGTCCCATCCCCTAATGATACCTGTTTCCTCACTGCCTATAAAATCTGCCATCAGAAAGCCAGTCCGAGTTTCCCATTTTCTTAAGGTCCTGCTGCCAACAATGACTTCTACCAGCAGTTTATATTTTGGCCAGTATTTAAAATTGTAAACAGACCACCTCTGCCTAGTTTAAGAATAAATTTATTAATACATTGGAGAAATTAACAGACTCTATAGTGAGTGTCAAGAACATTTTCCCATATCATATCAGTATCCTTCCAACCCTCACCATTCCATAAGGAGAACTGCCACCTCTGTCACAATCATGCATCATTGCATCAGGAAACTACTACACAGTTGCTGGCTCTAAAGCCACACAACCTCAGGGAGCTCCCAAATAGGAAGCTGCTTCCATATCTGTTGGTTCCAGGGACATGCTGCCTATTCATGAAGTATATAAGGGGGAGAGAAAAGAGAACACCCCCAGGCCCTTCCTTTTTTCCCCCCACATAACTCAGTTGAAAATCAAAGTCTCCCATAGATGTATCTGATTGTGAAACCCAACTCGTGTGCATGTGAGTAGTATCAGGGGAGGCTGGGCAAAATATATAGTTTTTTCAATTCTATTTCGGGATGGTGGTAGTATACTATGGAAAACTATCAAATTATGGAGTTTCGAAACAGCCATAGATGATATATATCCAAAGCATCGATGCTTCCCAAAGGACTAACATTGCCCACTCAAACTTAGCATATTTGTAGAGTATACTGGGTGCTGAAATTGCAGGTTCACCAAGTTTCTCTTCTCCTGGTTTCAATTAACAGTTCTGCCAGAAGAAGCACTGTGTCACAAAATTGCTTTTATTGACATGGGAACAGAAATATCGCAGGAATATTACTGCCCTCAAAGTTAAAGAGAGGAATCTCTTACCCATGCCCCAAATTTAATTTTAATATGGTCCAAATAACTATTCTATCCATTAAAGATAATTACTATTGATGACATTACATACATTTTCAATGACATCATTTTAAATTTTAAAAATTATACAAATGAGACACTAGCTTGAATTTAATGTAAACCAGACTTCTAGGAGACATGATAGACACATTTTCCTTTCTCTGCCATATATCTAAGACCCGAACATCCCTTAACTCTGCTTATTTCCATCTTGGAATCTCTGGCATTCACTTCCTTCTTATCATTTAGTTCCTTCATCAGAATTACCTACCTGCATCCCCTGAACTTGGTTTCACTCCTTGTTCCAATGTGTCCTGCACATCGCCACTACAATTTCCTTTTCCCAAATGGAAATCCATCCATGTCACTTCCTTTTAAAAAATACTTTAGTGGTTCATCCATGCCAGGAGGGTATTTTTCAGCTTTTGTAGGAATCCTGTGTCCTCCATGTTCTGGTTTCTATCTTCCTGAACATCTTTAGCTTTTACCAGTTACCCAGGTGAACTCTAGTCAGTACAAAAGAAATGCTTAATTTTTCATATATGCCCAAGTATTTTTTAAAATCTGGGCCTTTGAAGATACTGTTCGCTTTGCTCAGAATGTCCTTTCTTCCAAACCACATATTTTATGATCTACTGAATGGCCTTCCTTGGTTTATCTGTCTAGGATTATTTATTGACTGTGGGATGTCTACGCCACTTTGTCCATGCCACCAGTATTGTGCTCACCTCACTGAGTTTTGATTAGTAGTGTTTATCATTGTTTATAAACATCTGTGTCACCTCTTCAAAGGGAGTACTAGAGAGAGATTGCTTCGTATCTTGAATCTCCAAAGGTTGGCATGTGCTTGGCACATGTTTTAAGCGCTAACATTTCTTGGTAAATGAATAGACAGATAAAAGACTTATGGGTACATGCTCACCTGATGCTTATTCTTTCTTGTAAGATTTAAACTCAGAGATTCTGAAACAATGGTTGTTCATTACTGAAATAAGCTTAGTAGATTAAATTGGCCATTTTGAGAGATTTGTGGATGCTACATTAGCCACTGGAGGGAGCCCATAAACCATGAATTTAGAAAATCGTCACCAGTCACAAAGTATATTAATTAAAAAATAATTATAAAGTAGATCTTTAGTGGTAAAATAAGGTGAGTTATGCTGATAAAATGATAGCTACACTAGTCTATAAGCTGAAAGAAAATCAGATAAAACTCTGAGTTTGTGTTTTTATCACAAAGATAAGTTATGTTATAGAAGATAAGGGAGAGAGCAAATGGGAAAGAAATAGAAAATCCAAAATTTGGAGGGTTTTTTTTTTGGCTTGAAATATTGGTTCAATAATTTTTCTTTGCATTTATGACAATATCATTTTTAAAGTTTTTTTTTAAAACATGTTTTCCAAGTAGTGATATCAGATGAGTAGGCCAATTATAACATTAGTTTTTAAGACAGCATTAGAGATAATTTGGAATTGTCATTTACTTAGCAGCCTGTATTTTTTTATTTTAATTATGATAAAGATAATGCTGTTCTCTTTCTTGTTATATTTTTCAAAGGGGAAAAAATATAAATTTTCTAGATTAAGGCAATTTTAAAATATGATTTAATGTACATGGCTATGCAAGTTCCAAAATCCAAGTTTTTAAAAAATGTGAAATATATATCTAATTGCCTAGAGACACATATACAAGTATTCTGTCTTTGGACCTTTCAGAACTTGCTAAGTTAGGTGAAGTTTTTGAATATATTAAAAAGTTGCTTTTGTAAATTATCTAAGGCAGTGATTATCTTTAAATTGATCTATTGCCTATATAAGCAAAATAATTTTCCTTTTGGAAGATAAAATCAAAAAACTAATTTCAATCTCAAGTGATCTTGTTATTGAAAGCCTGCAGAATAGAAACCGATGATTGCTTAACTCAGGTACTAAAACAGTGGCTTTGACAAAATGTGGACTGTCTTTTTATCAATTCTCAAAGTTCTGAACAGCTAGACCTAACAACAGGGGAATTCTGATTGTCATTGGCTCTCAATTTCAAATTTCTCTATAAAACAACTTTTAACCTTCAGGACATTATTGATGTTCTTTCTCAGCACAGTTAAAATTCTGGATAGATTTCTCAAGATAATTAATTTGAATAAGTTCAGTGGAAAGACATTCAATGAGCTTAATTATTTGAGGATACATAAAATGTTTAAAGTGTTTTATATTTCACATAAATGCTAAGTTATTTTTATTGTTTAGCCTTTTGAAATGTTATTCATGGAGATCATGACTCACTGTTGCGTATCTCATGCGTTTGCTCCCACCCCACAGTCTAGCAAAGTGAAACTCGGGTGCTCATTAAGATTCAGGTGGCCAGCAGCAATGTGGAAAACACCATTTTTGTTTGCTGGTACTTATACCAATGTTTTAAATTTCGTGCCACGTCTTCCTCGCTTCCGTAAATGTGTAATTCTTATCTAGAATGAGATATATCTGTGATAAAAGCAGATGTGGATGAGATATGATGTCAGTCCAGTTTGTTTGTCTTGCATTCAACGTAGTTATAATCTACTAATATTCTCCCACTTCACCACGTGGAATTATAAACCACCGTTTTAGATGAGGCATTTGAGGCCCCAACAGGTTACTTACTCAATGTCAGAGAGGGAGTTCTAGAGCCAGCATTCAGGCTAGGCCCATTTGCCTCTAAATTACATTTTCTTCTCTGCTTCTGTGTTTTTCAAACTTTACTGATAGGAATCTATTCTACAAAAACACATTTTACATGAGATCAGAAACAGATACACACAATAAAAACTTTTTCAAAAAATACTTATCTTTACTACATGCAATTTAATCTGATATATTGCATTCTGTTCTATTCTATTTCATTTTGTAAGATATAGAACAATAACTTGATTTCACAGTATACTAATTGGTCACAATCTGTGGTTAGAAAAACACTGATCTTCACTTTACTTCTGGACTTAATCTTTCTGTGCAAATAAATTGTTTTGGAAATTACAGACCACTTGAGGTAAAAAGAGTAAAAATATTGATGGAGTCAGTGTCTTTTAAATTAAATTTAGAACTAATAAAGACCTATGTTTAGCTCCTTTCAATATAAGTAAGACTTGTGGCAGGAAACCAGTAAATCTTAATCTTGATATTTCTTCAAGTAGATTTTAAGAGGAATCATGATTACATTAACAAGACTTTTGTTTGTTTTTGCCAAATTAAATCAGTAAGGATAATAATAGTTTTAATCACATAAACACATCTACTTGGAGAAGTTATATTTAGGTAAAGTTAAGAATGTATTTTGAGAATGATTTTTCTGGATTGTTGCATCCTTAGAGATTTCTTGAGGAATTTATTTGTGCAAAACTGAGGCAGTCATTTACTATAGTTTTTCCCTTGAGGTTTCTGAATCAGCATATCTGTGACACTGTAGGTTTTCAAGGCTGTAATCTAAAAGGTTTGAGATTTCAGGCAAGCATTTTTCTTATTCTCTGAAAATTTGGATTCTTTCATTTCAATTATTAAAATAAAGTTTCATTTGAAGTGTTTTAATTTCCACTGCTTTTAGTAATATTTTCATACTTCTTAACCCATGAAGCAAATATTGGAACTTAATTTTTAAAGTAAATTTTAGTTGACCTTGAAATGAATATATATCACATGAGCTACAGTTACCTTAGATTGTTACCTATTTTACATCCATGCATGGAGACCAATATCTTTGCTCTTTTTAATAATATTCTTTTGATTTAGTACTTTGTGATCAGCTTGGATCTCAATTTCAAAAGGCCATTAAGCAGATAGAGTGGAATTTTTCTAAATCACAACAATGACAGATAATCCTTCTGTGGACTGAATTTGGAGAATTAGTATAGATTTTAAAATAACAGAAACTTACTGTATCTTCAGAATTTCAGATGTATGCCACTTAATAATAATGATAGTAGACTATAACCTCATTAATTCATATTTCAGATAATTAGGACATTTTAAAACCTCTCAGCTTGATTTAAAACTGATTCAACCACTTGGGTAGAACATTAGCTGGATGTTTGCTGCTGCTATGAAGTCATGATATTCATTTTTCAGAGAACATTGTTTTCTGTGTGCGAGGCTCTATTCTAAGCACCAGATAGACACAATCTAGCCACAAAAACCTATACTTATAGCATCTACCTTCTAGTTAGGAAGAAAGATAATAAGCAAATAATGACATAGTGTCTGATTGAGTTTAGGACTTTCAGGGAAAATCAAGAGTATAAAGAATTGAAAAGTGAAAGGTGAAGAGATATTTTAATATGGATAGTAGTGAAGACCCTTTTGAGGAAGGGATATTGGAACTAGTTATACCCTTTCTTGGAAGCTGTGCTTCAAGGTTATCAAAATGGATTTCTTTTCCTTCTCTACCTATGTCTCCAATACATTTCTCCTTGCTCATGCTATGCTGGAAAGTTAGAAAACCATGCACTTTAATGTTGGCAAATGGCTTGCCTTTACACATTCCTTATCAGAAAGATTTCCATTTAATGTCCATTGTTGCCTATGAACAATATTGAAGAACTTTCTCTAGAAACTGTCTAAAATGGTAGGGTTCTGTGAGAGAATACTAATATTTGCTGCGGTTTCTATTTCATCTGCAGAATGGCCACATTGATGTCTAATTGTGATTCTTTTAAGATAATTGAGTTTTTGTTTGGGGCTTTTTTATTTGACTTATAAGCGTACCTTGATGGACCATTTTGTATTTGGTTATTTTGGTTTTGTTTTTAATGTGTCATTTAAATCATGTGTGTGTGATTTTCCTACCTGCTTTGAAGAGTAAAACCAACATGACCAGTGATCAAAAGTAACTGGAGACATCCAGCCATTCCTACTTCCTAGTGTTCTTAACTTTGTGTAAGCCCTTCCATTGGAGTGTGAGTAGGACCTGTGACTTGTTTCTAACCATAGAATATGACTAAGGGAATGAAACGTCACTCCCTTTAATATGTTATGTTTTATAAGACTGTCTTAACAGATTGGAGCTAGAGATTATCCTTAGGGTCTTGAAGTGGCCATATTAGAGAAGCCCATGTGGCAAGGAACTCTGGATGGTCTCTAGAAACTGTGGGACGCAAATAGGATCTGAGTTAGCTTCCAATCAATACCCAGTAATAAGCCAGGGCCCAGGCCAGACAGCCTCAGTGAAATGAATTCTGCTAGCAACCTGATTGAGCTTAGAAGTAGATTCTTCCCTAGTTTGGCCTCTAGATGAGAATATGGACCAACAGCTTGATTGTGCCTTGAGAGACCCTGAGTGGAGGACTAAGCTAAGCATGCCTGAACCCCTGATGAATGCAAACATTGAGATAATAAAAATGTGTTGCTTTAAGCAGCTAAGTTTTGGTCATTTTTACACAGAAGAATAAAAACAATAAAAACGGATTGAACTCCTCCATATCCTTTTACTCCAACCATCCATCACACCTTCAAATAAGGTTTGAAACCTTCATCCTTGAATAAAGGATGATGATGAGAATCTTAACACTGAAACAGAACAATAATAATCAAAAAATATTTATTGAGTCCACGGCCATGCCACCCTAAACATGCTCTATTTCATCTGATCTCGGAAGCTAAGCAGGATCTGACCTGGTTAGTACTCAGATGGGAGACCACCTAGGAATACCAGGTGCTGTAGGCTAAAAAAATAAAATAATAAAAAATATATATTTATTGAGTATCTATTGTATGTCAAGCAATGCATTAGATAAACACTTTCCTTCTATTGTATTTATTATTTTTCATAAAGATCTTATAAAGAAAGTATTATTTTAACCATTTTATAAACATTGGAAATTTAACTTTCTAGAAAACATACTGTATGTACGTTTGCATACAGTGAGTGTCAGAGACAAAATTCAAAGCTATAGCCAGTCGATTCCAAGTTGGCTTGCTGCTCGGCTATAATGCTTCAAAAATTCACTTTCTTGTCCCCCACTATCAGACACTTAAGTGCTTCCTGGGACCAAAAAAAAAAAAACATGTTAGAGTTCTAACCTCAAGTGCATCAGAATGTCACCTTATTTGGGGTAAGCATTTTGAAGAGGTAATCAAGTGAAAATGAGGTTCCTAGGGTGGATCCTAATTTAATATGTCTGATGTCTTTATAAAAAAGGAAAAATTCGGACACAGAGACTGATGCACACACAAGGAGATGACATGTGAAGAGTTATTCTGCTCAGAACAGACCTCACCCCAGTGCAGTTAGAGAAAGCACAGCCCTGGCACATCAATCAAAGGCCACAAGTCTCTTGAACTGTGAGACAACAAATGTCTGTTGTTTAAGCCACTAAGTCTGTGGTACTTTCTTACGGCAGCCCTAGATAAAGAATACACAGGGTAACAAGAAAAAAAAAAACCTCACTCTTTTCTCCATACCTACTTGCTCTTCTGTATATTTCTACGTAGAGCTTCTTTCTTCCACAGGGATTTCTCTTACCAGTGGTTTTTGAAAAAAAGTTGAGTCAACCAATTCCTATTTGTCGTTAAGGTAAAATGCCAGTTTCCAATGACCTGGCAGACATGAAAAGCCATCTCTTAATTTTGTAAGGGCATTATAAAAATATCTGTTTCTATAAATTTCCACCATCTGATTGTTAGGATTCTGATTGAGGCCGTGTTTTCTGGCACCTCTCCTCCATTGTCTTGCTGCTGAGATCTCCTTGACCTTCCAGATGGGCTTCTTAGGCAGGATCTACGGCCATGCCAGGCCTGCTCTGTTTCTCATGAGTGTCCCATCTGCTACATGGGCAATGTGATATCTGAGGGATTGTTGATATTTCAAATGTTCTATTCTGGTACCACAAGGCTGCTTTCAATGTCAGATGGGTGTCCACTATGTCCTCTAAATTGCTCATATCGAGGTCTATGAGAAATTTTCTTACTGTGCCTCTCATCAGATGTCAAAGGAACTCACACTATTTACTCTCTTCAAATAAATCATCCCAAGTAACTCTATTCCTCCAGCTCCTTTCATTGTAATGCAGGGGTAGTGAGAGTAAAGTAATTTTTCTGATATCATCCTACGAGTCCTGCTTTCTGAACAGGTAGGTAATTGCTTGCATGTGAGTGGTCAGATGAGCACCACAGATCTGGTCCTGTCACCTCCTTGGTTCCCTGAACATAGGTGAGCTGGCATCTTACTTTGGAAAAACTCACCACTTATTATTTCACTATCAAGTTGAGGTCTTAGATGAAATGAAAAACAGGTTCACCTTTAACCTCCTGTTATCATTTACACCTGTCCACAACCTGGCTACCTGCCCCTACACTTTGTTTCTGTTTCCTTTTCAGCCGACTTTCGTGAAGAAAGTAGCTAGACTTCTTGTTTCCATTTTCTTCCACTTCTCAATTCACAGCTCTGTCTTCTGTTTCTACAGCAACACTAAAAACCATCCTGAAAGAAATGACTAATGAACTCTTGATTACTTCGTCCAACATTCAATTCTCAGTTCTGGCTACTCTCTTGCATTTTTGAATCTCTGTTCACCACTGTGAACTTCCTTCTTAAAAATGTACCCACTGTGTTTCCTGAGATTGCTCTCTCTCCTCTATCTTCTCTATGTCCTTCCAAAAGTCCCTCTTTCTCTAATGTTCATTGGATGTTAAGTGTCTTCATGTTTCTTTCTTGGAAACATTTTTTGTTTTATTTTGTTTTTGGTTTTGGTTTGTTTTATTTTTAATCTCTTTGCAATTTAACCCATTATAAAAGGATTTTTTTAAATATTAGCTCACTTTCCTAAACTTGATGGTTATTTAACAATCTAATCTATTTAATCAACTAATGAACATTCTTGAAACTATATAATTTTGAGCTATTATTCTTGATACAAAATTTTTTCAGTCTAGACAATTCAGGAAGAATTACATAGAGTTGAAAACATTGAGGCAATCATCTTTCAAAAAAGAAGAGCAATTATTGAATTTGAATAAAATGGAAAAATGAAAGTGAAGTAAATTCTTAAAAACTTAATCATTTTATTTTAAAAGAAATTTTATTCATTGTGATGTAGTTTTCTCTCATAAGTCCTTGAGTTATTTTATAATATATTAATATACTTTCAGTTGAAGTATGTCACCCATTTAAAAACCTTCTGTTATAATTTTTAAATCATTTTACTGATTTGTTAATTATGCTTTTTCTATTCTCTTTTGTTCCTAGTGATACAAGAAAAAGTGGTTGGCATCTTAGAAGTATCTTTGCTATGCATTCTTTATTTAGGAATCATCAGAGGCTAGGCAAAGTCTTAATCATTTCATTAGACAATTTTAAATTAATTTTCTTTTTCTCTTTGTTGAATGATTGTTATTCATATTACTTCTTATTTTTTGCTTTTATCCCACTGTTTGCCTCTAAACAATTTTTGGAGAACAGATACCATCTGTGTTGTTAATATTTGCCTCCCCAACATGTAACAGCTGATATGTAGTTATTATAAAAATGTTTCTTAAAAGATAAAACAAAATTCTATTTTTGGTTTGTTTCTACAGCATTTATTAATCTGCTAGACTTAAGAAACTTCAAGGTTTTAGTTATTGCTGATTTTCATTCTTCTAAATTATCCATGCCCAAGTATTATCTCTTCATTCCATAAATTCACTTTTATATACTATGCTGTTAAGCAGCACAATTATGTTCCCTTGAATGATTTCCAAAATGTTAGAAACAATTATTGGTAGTAGATAACTAAAGGGCACACTCAGATACAAACTCTGGTATTTAAGACTAAGTCCACAAAAATCAAACATCTTTCACGACATTTTAATACATGAAATAGTCACTTCACAATTGAGAATCCACAAACTACAAAAACCCAAGTTAAATTCTTCTCCTCATAAATGTTTCCCAAAGGTAAAATTTTTATGTAAGCTGCACCCCCGCCCCAGTGAGCAGAGACTATTTCTTTTCTCCAAAAAGACACATAATGGAGCAACCTGAAATATCCATAAAACATCCATAAGAAAGAACTAATAAATACTGCTTCCAGAGGGACATCCTTGGAAAGGTGAGAAATGGAAGGAACAGTTGCCAACTCTCTTGAAAAAGTCTGGCATCAAATGGGGTGACAGACGTTCTAGCCAGGTGGTCCACACATATGAATGAAAAGATATGCTGGAAGCGAACCCATAGCGACACTGTATATCCAATAATGGCCACAGCTCAAGATTAAGTTAATACCAATAAGTAGGAAGAAGTATTAAAAAAATACACAACTCATTTTAGATTTGCTTATGCAGAGCCAATGCTAATCATGTGTTTGAATTTAGATCTCATCAATTTATTATGGTCTTTGCCAAATAGAAACTAGAGAGAATTCTACAAATATATATATCAGCTGTCCATGCTTTCTTGTCTTTGTGTAGATGTGATCCAATTTATATGGACAAGGAAGGATTCTAAGATTTAACAAGACTCATAATTATAAAATTTGCTGTGGTTTTTCAAAGCCATCTATCCCATATCTACCTGAGGCCTCTTTCTTCAGAAAGAATAAGGACCAGAGCAAGTCACAGGGACATCAGTGAGAAAGGGTGCTGCTCAGAGAGGGTGTTAAGGATGCCAAATACAGACAGAGCTCACTTCAAAAGTTTGCCAGTTCTAATCCGAGAAGAGGGAGGGAAGCTTCTTTCTCTTTCTCCTCTCCACTCCATTCATCAATCACACCCAGTGCAGCTACTATATCCACATCATTGTGTAGTAAAATGAGTGCAAGACCTCACCTATACCATGGAGCTTCTTCCATCCTAAAGAGCATACATGAAATAGGCAGACCACTAGAAGATATAGAGTATGGAGGGTTGGCTAGGACCAGTGTATGCTTGTCAATGTTTAAATGGCACTTCTGAAAAAAAAAAAAGCATGTATATAAGTATGTAAAGGTTGATTTTATTTGTCAACTTCTCTGGGCAATGACACCCAGATATTTGGTCAATATTATTCTGGATGCTTCTGTGAAGGTGTTTTTTGGATGACAGTAATATTTAAATCAGTGGATTTTGAGTAAAGTAGACTATTTTCTATAATGTGAGTAGGCTTCATTCAATTAGTTGAAGGCCTTAACAGAACAAGGGGGAATTCCGTTGGCCAACTTCCTTTGAACTCTTCCCTGGGTCTCCAGACTTCTGGCCTACTCTGTAGATTTGGAACTTCCTAAGAATCCACAATTATGTGAGCCAACTCCTTAAAATAAATGATAGATGATAGATAGAGAGATAGAGAGATAGAGAGATAGAGAGAGAGATAGATACAGATATCTGTCTGTCTATATCTATATGTATATATAAACTATTGGTTCTTTTTCCCTGGAGAATTGTGACTAAAACAATATTCATAAATTTATTTTAAATGTTACTAATATAAAACTTGTATAGCACCTAATATAAAAATAATAAAATATTTTTTAAAATGCTTCACTGTAAATTCCTTGTAGCTAATTGAGTCTCAATTGCTTTCTTAGTTTTTGACAAACTGTTGTATCCATAGATAAACAATGGTTGCAATTTAATCATGATGTGACAGATGAAGCTATATCTCAATTTGCTCCTCCATTTCCAATAAACATATTACTGTAAACTCTGGTATATGAATCTGTGAAATCTAATATCATTTTTATAACATTGCATTGCTAATAATTTTTTGTGTCACAAAATCAGACTACTAATAAATGTTTATTATTCTATTCAGCAAGAAGTCATGCATAGCTTTGTGAACATATAGAGTTTAACATGAGAGTTAGTTGATATTTTAACTTATATTAATAAATAAGGGACAACTGGAAGAACAAAGATGTATTTTAGAAGTTCATTTGACTTTTTTACTGAATTGGATAATAGTTTTAGAATACTGGAAATAATTTTTTATGTGCTATTCTAATGTAACAGGTATAGACATAACAGTTCAAATTACCAACAATTTTTTTCATCGCTTTCTTATATCTAGAGCAGGAATTGGTAGACTTTTTGTTTAAATAAGGCCACGTAGTAACTATTTTACTGTCTGTAGGCCTTATAGTCCCTGAGTCTCCACTACTCAATTCTGCCATTGCAGTGTATAAGTAACCATGACAATATATAAGTAAATGAGTTTAACTATATTTCATTAAGCTGTATTAACAAAAATGAATAGGAGGTTAGTTTTGACTTCATGGTTGTAACTCCTTGTCCTCTAGTTTGGAAATCAAAAATCAGTGAAATCAATCAATTTACTGATTTCCATTGTGTAGATATTCTCATCATGATTGATATGAAGCTACCAACATGTTGTCACTGAAAATGGAGTTGAAAAGAGATGTGCAATACCACACCTTGGTATAGTATTTTTTAACATATATATGCAGTACACCTAAAGAGAGTAGAGTATTAATAGTAAAATAGTAAAATAATTAAGATCTGATGAATTTTGAGCATTGAAATTATTTTCAATATAATTTTCTTATAAGCATATGTAATCTAATTTTTAATATTGGCTGTGTTACAAAGATGGCTTACAAAATTTCTGAAAATTTAATGATTTTCAGAAATCATTACAATCTGGTTCTAACACACAACGAGTACAGATCTGATTCTAACACATCACTAGTACAATCTGTTTCTAACACACCACTCGCCAGAGTCAAGAATAAATTTAATATCTGGGTCAAGGTCACGAAACTGTTTTAGGGGATAACTACAGGGTAGAAACTTAGATTCATGATAAAGACATTAGGAGGGACACTCAGATAGATACCAATAATGATGAATGGATAGCATTTTACTTAGCAAAACTACTTGCAGAGTTGTCTACTGACTTTCGAGGTACACCGTGTAACACGTGACTTGGTATCAGTTTAACAAAATGCGAGGTTGAAAGGGTTTTTCTGAATTTACCAGAGAACACAGTTATTATTTAAAACACTGTCTATGGAAAACACATCTCAGGTTTCAAATAACCAATTTAAAAAAGGAACCGTTCATAAGTTATAGACTTGCTTATACGTATACAAACAACAGGGTCATTTTTGCATGGGTAAATTATATTTTGCCAAAATATTATTAAATACAATTCATAGTAATGGCTTTACTGTTTAATATCTTCTTGCAAAATAGTAACAAGCAATCAGATAAAACCCCTTAGTTTTCTTTACCCCTTGTCAGACCACCTGCATCATGACTGTGTGTCTTGTGTCACACATCAATTCTAAAAGTCTTAGCATGCCTCTATTAACATGCTTTAAGAATACCATAAAATGTTGCATAAATGGATCCATTTTGAAAGACAAGAAATTTGACTTTGTAGCTATGATTTTCTGCTAAGAATAGTGAAATGGATGAGATGGTGTAACATGTTTCAGTCTGAGACCAATTGTTCCTACGTGTAGTTTAACTTACATTAGCTACTGAAAGAACCACAAAGATAGTGGCAGAAATGCATTGTATTCATAACATGTTTTCTATAAACATAAATTCTACCTTTATATGTGCAACAATTTGATGGAATATAATAAAATGATCTTCATTTCTGTAATCAATATGCTTTATTTTGCTGTGCAGAAAGGTTGTGTATTACCAAAAACCCTTTCTCATCATTCCCAGCAAATTTATTTAAAATTCTGTGGTTCCTAGCTGCAGGAATCTTGGGAAAGTCTGCCAAACTGTGTGTTTATTCATATCATGAAATGGCATGACCAAAAATGAATGGTACAATCATGGAATCATAAATTTTTATACCTGACTATATTTCATAAAACTTCATGATCAAGTAAAACCTCATTTTACACATGTGGAAATAAAGGCCCAGAATATGTAAGTGACATGGTCACTTGTCTGGTTAGAAAAAAACAATTTTATTTTTTAATGGGTAGAAAAAGGAGTCTGTTGGCTTATTTTTAAAGATAAAGAAATTATTTAAATGATACTAATACATGTTTCTAACTTTGAAATCAATTTGACTTTTCCCCCTTAGACTAATTCTTGTAGAACAAATAATTATAAAACAAAAGTAGACTTCTTGATGAGGAGACAAACTATCAAGTCATTGTCATAAATCTAGACAAAATAGTGAGATGATAATCTTTACATACGTGCTAATCCATAGATCATGTATGGTAGTTTCTTATGACACTTCTTTAATATGGTAGAAGACAAGGCATAAGTCTTTCACCTCCAGTAACCATAAATACTATTTTTTTCAGAATAATCTAAGTTCAACAAAATGAGTTTTATTAAATAGTGAGAAGTGTTAAATTATACTCCATTCTCTAGAGCATTCTAAATGTAAACACTATTAGCATGATTTTTTTATGTACTTTTTACCTAAAGATACTTGTACGCTTTTTTGAAGACAAAGTTGAGAAACTGGAAATGTTTCTAGGTAGCTGTGCTCTTTAAATCAAAGTCCACATATTTAGTTAAGCAAAATACAGTTTTACAACTGTTCACATACTGTTCATGGTCTAATGAAAAGTAAAAATAAAATTATTACTGATTCCATGATATACAGCAATACTTCTCAAGCTTTAATGCTATTTGCATATCCAGATCACGTTTACATTTTAAAAATTAATTTATTAGGTTTTTTCTTGCCATGCAGAGCCAAATCATGGCCAAGAACTAATTTAGTGGACTGATGTATAGTTAGGAAGTATAACAGGAGGAGGTTTTTTGCTCTTACTTGTACGTTAAGAAGAGAGAAAGAATGTCAACAATCTGTCCTTTCTCTCCATTATGAGACTAAAGGAATAACATCATAAAACCAACTCAAGTCTTGCATATTTATGCATCCTCTGATGCTGAACTTTGTAAGCAGCTTTCCAAATGAGGACTCTCTAGTGCCCTTTTAAATATAGCACTCAGTGTCTCAGACAGCTATTTTTATTATCTTCATTATTCCCAAAACACATTACTATTTGTTTTTTTTTAATTGGAGTGCTGTTGTGTGTTACAGCAGCTCTGAGAAAAGTGTTGTATTTAGAAAGTGTGTGAAGGACTTGATACTTAAGTTAATAAATTCATCTCAATAGCTTCCCACCTCTGTAGAAATGTTGGTTTTCAGCAGATCAGCTAATACACAAAAACCTACACCATTTCAAGATTACAGCCCTGCTATTCTTATTAGGTGTTATGGTGACATAACTTTTTAAATTCTAAACAACTATATTAAGAGCACTGACAGGAAGCATCTATAAAGGTAGCTGAGAGCAAGCATTTTAATCCCAGAGATGGCAATAAAAGAATCCTGCATGTCCTCTCTTGAGCAGACATTCTGTCATTTAGGCAAGGCTGCAGTTTGTCAAAAATAATTTATGGAAACAACACTTTGGTGCTAAGAGTACTAAACTCATTGTGCTGAAAGAATATGACAAACACAGGATTTTTTCTTTTTCATTCAGAATTTTTTTGATCCAATAAGAAGTAAATTATATCATTTGATTTCTTGTTAGTGCTATTTGTCATGAGCAAAATATCACCACCTTGACGTGTTTTACAAATTTGAGAGGCATTTGAATGATGAAAAATAATAAGGGCATCTCCTTTTAATGGTAATATATTAATTACAAAACTACTATTGGATCATGTCTTGTCCTATTCCTCTGCCCTCCACATGTGCAGAGGTCTTTATACAAAATATGTTTAGGGTGTATATGGACCTAATTAAAAACGTATTATAAAGGATAAGAGAGAAAAGCACTTCAAATGAGTTTGAGGAATATATCTGTTGCAATATATAGTGGTAAATTATTTGCTGCTTTTTAGAAACAAAGTGCTATATAACAGGCCTGATGTATTACAGCTAAAATATTTACATTTTCTAAAAAACAAATAGAAGCACATCCATTGCCCAGCAATTCTAATTCTTGATATTGACCTAGAGAATAATTTGTTTAAATGGGCACATTTAAACGTGTTTCATTACAGGGCTCTTTATGATAATGTAAACATAAAAATCACTTACATGTCCATTCAAGTAATAGAATACTATGCAGCAGTTAAGAAGAATGTTTAAAATTTAAAAGAATTTCATGCAAAAATTATTGAGTGATGAAAGCAAAATAGAAGGATTTCACAGTATGACACTCTTCTGTAAACACAAAATACTATATATTTTTTATTTTTTACTTATTAGTGTCATCTTTATAGTGATGAGACATACATGGAACTAATAATTATATTTCTTATGAGAAGGTCTTGTTCAAATGTCACTTGAGTCATATCTAGTTGAGTTCATGAGGCAACATTTCATAGCGATTAAGAATTTGAATCTGAAAGCAGATTAATTATGTTTAAACCACAGTTGTGCTATTTACTGGATATATCACACTGAATAAGTTACTTAAGACCTCTCTATAATTCAGTTTCCTCATCTGTAAGATGGGAATAAAAACGATACTTCCTTTAGAAAGTCGCTTACACGATTACATCAGTTGCCATATTTTACCGAACCAGATTATAAGATGATCTATTATGATACATCATCAACTTCAAAAATGTCAAAATGAGAAAAGATGAGCATCATAAAATAGAAAGATGTGTATGTAAAGCATTTGAAAGGAGCACTTTGTATATGTTGCTTATTATATTCTGAAATCTCATTTATTGCTTTTGTAATTAAAAATAATAAAATATCAATGCATAAAATAAAGGGTGATAGATTTGTTAAGTCCATATGTGACTTCAAAAGTAGATTTATTTTGGGAAACCATGAAATAGACCCTAGCCACCTCCATTAGATATCTTCACAAGCAGGCATACCAGTGCCTCAGCTCTAAAAATCAGGCTGCATTGGCGGAGTTAATTTTCTTAGGTTCATCCATGCAAATCCCAATTCCAACAGCATAGCATGGCAATTCATGCATTCCACTGCAGGTCCCTTAAGAAAATCACCTTTATTAACTAAGTACTAAAAATAGTTTTTAATCCAGTGTGTATAAGAACTGTTACACAGCACAGCTGTGTTTTCCTTGAACGTTTCAGAGGTTCACCAAAATCAATTATCAATAGTAGTCTATTGTGCTTTATGGTTATAGGGAAGGGTCAGGTTAAATTAATTAATTTTAAATAACTACCAAAGTCTATGTGACAGCACTGTCATCCTGCTAATCTAACACATTTATGGGAATGTGCGTGCTACCTAGAATCACAGGCTCAGAGAACGGGTCATATATTGAGGGCATTTGCTCTTGAATTGATTTCCTTAGTGGATCATAATTCCAGGCCACTGTGCTTTTGAGACTCAACTTCAGGCTGCAATAGATATTTGGGACAATGTTTGTTGGGTTCGTTCTCAGGATCACAGAGAGTAGAAACAGGGTAGATAATACAATGTTTATTCCTATGCAAACAGAGCATTCAAATGACTTTATTTAGGGAATCTGAATGTTTTCTTTTTTGTTGTTTTACATAAAAAGCCTTGCTTTCTTCCTATACAGGTCACTTAGGGCAGGAGAACAAACCTGATCCCATGGTACTTTAAACTCTATAGGAGTCCACTGCCGTGATGTTTCACTGCAAATACAAATGGATTGTAGAAATTAAACTGAGCTTTAATTGTGTTAACAGTTCCTCTTAATCCTTCTTGGAAGTGGAGAAAGGTGGTAAAAAATGCCTCTCTGGTTAATGTGCGAAGGCATAATGTAAACAATGATTCTCTGGAAGATTAGCGACCCTAAAGAAAGCAATTACAGAGGGAAAAAAAGGACATTTAGACAGAAGCTACTACTAAGTAGCTTGCAGCAGGGGAAGCTGTGCAGAATTTTATTTCCACATTAGATAGAATTTATTCAAAGCTTTTGTACTACAAAACAGGAAAATTGACTCCGAATTATAGGCAAAATTCCATGAAACATGAGAAAACTTATCCAAACCTCTGTTATCTTCTACCTATGAACTCATTGTAGAAAAGCTATTTTGTTCCTCAAGTACACCCAGCACTGAGTCCAAAGCCTGGGTTATAGCAGATGCTCAGAAAATGTAATAAATGTTGGTTGATTGAAAAGAGGAATGAATGAGAAAGTAAGTCAACCTTTATAGTAATTCTTAATGGAAAGAATAAATATGTATTTTACTCTTTCATTTTTTTAAAGACAAATGTTCATTTAATTTGTATTGATAGATAAAACTTACTTAGGCATTCAGTGGTTCTTTAGTGATCCAAGGTAAGCGATTTTGTCTATCCCAATTTTATTAGGAGAAGGAAGGACAATCACACTGTGAGGTTCCTCTCACATATAAGTAACGGGACAGAGAGAAAGAACCACTGGATCTTGATTAAAAATTATACCACTAATAAGATATATTTTTTGGCAAATCACAGACATTTTCTGGCCCTCCATTTTGTATTGGTTTTTTTTTCTACTTTTATGAAATAACAATATCTATCCTTGATATCTCAGCATAAATAGAATGCTTATATAATTTGTGAATACATTTTGAAAGATTATAAAGCAATACTTCTCAAACCATCTATGATGGACCAACTTTTTTTTCCTGGTTTTTAATTTTTGACCCATTAAGAACTGATACTTTTAAATCCCCACATGTCAATGTCACAACAATGTTAAATTGATATCAAGGTTTCTAAATGCTTTCTCTCACTTTCAGTCTTAGCTTCTTGTTGGAGTAATAGGAAGTGGTTTGCTGACTGGTCAGGGTATCTCAGTGTTTACTCTTTGAGTTGAGATGCTATTAGTGTCTGCACAAACAGAGCTGACGTGATGATGATGATGGTGATGACTCAATGATGATAACAGTGACAATAACAATACTGCTGCTACTCAGAGTTGGGAATTAAGCCAGACTGGATTCGAGCTGTTTGAAGGGGAAGTGGAAGTACACTGCATGTATGACAAAGCCTCAGCAAAGGTGAGATGAGAATCACATAATGGCATCAAGATCATTTCACACTTAAACAGATCAGATACCTTCAGAAAATAAGATTGAAGAGTGAGATCTTAAAGGACATAGGGTTTAACAAATGAGTGACAGGCTTAAAGTGGTATTTAGAGATGCTACATTCAGCAACTTCAGGAGGAGTACATTGGAGCAGAAATACAGTTTAATATTCAAGATATGAGACAAAAAGAGTCTAAATGTGAGTGACTAAAATGGGATCCAAAAAGAATCGATGTGAGAAATATAATGAATGAAGAACAGATGGAAGCTAAAATCTGTCTAAAAGATGCAGAAAAGAGTGAAAGAATATGCAGTCATGAAAATATAGTAATAAGTAGAAATATGGGACACAGCATAATATATATGAGAGCAGGCAAAGAGTTGAGATGATATCATGGCTCTGCTACTTGCTAGCTGTGTGTGTTTAGATAGTTTAGGAGATGACTTATCTATAAATTAATTTTAAAAACATATACCTGATGAGTTCACTGCAGTTTTGAGTGTTACAACATATGTAATATGCATAACATATGTAAAGTGTTTAATAGTATATTTGTGAGTTTCATGAACACATACACATATCTATGTATCCATATATCTAAAACATAGCATTATTTTTCTATCGTTTAGTTGTCTATAATGTATGTACTTTTTCATTCCAAAACATATTTAAAGTTATCAAATTCATTTGATAGAAATACAGAGAAGTCTTAAAAGAGAGAATTACACTAAATTGTGTGATGTCATGACCTTGACTTGACCTGGGTATATGCTCTCCTTTTACACAAATCAACTGGTAGAAAATAGTGGTAACAATTGTGTCCTCCTGTCTTAAATGCACACTATACCCATTCAACTGTAAATAGAAGTTAAAACTGATTTGTGGGCATCTCTTATTAATACTGACATTATCAGCTTTACACCCTCAGTACTCCAAATTACACAGTTCCAATTACATCTTTACAGAAAATGTGTTATCAAGGCAGTACAGTTGTGGCTGCAAGATTTGCAGAAAATGGACTGTTATGTGATGGAACTATTCCTTCATAACTTGATTTGCAAGCTCTGTACATTCTTTATTTCAGGCCATTTTGTTGCCCAGTGAATAGCAACCACTTGATCAAAGTCTGAGAGTCTGAATAGTAAGGCTTCACTGAAATATAGGAACCATTATAAGTGTACAAGGGTGTTATGTAAAACCATGTAATTAGAAGACATCTGCATTAAGTGCTGTAATTTTTAAATTTCTGGCCCCCAAGATGTGTTGTTATAGCCTAAGACCAATATATTCTTATTTGATAATCTGGAATGCCTTAATTATTTTCAATTTAATAGACTTTCATTCTTTTAAATACATATATATTGAGTTCTAGTTGTGCATGATGTTAGGACTATAAGTATAATGAAAGATGATTCTTGCCCTCAAAGAGTTTCCAGTCTAATATAGCATGTATTGTAGAAAAATGGCAATTCAAACACACTCAAATTGAAATAAACCTTAAGGCAGTTTTCTCCCAATATACTTAATCATGTGTCAATAACACTCAATTTCTATATTATTTTTGTGTGTATATCTATGTATTTATAACTAAGAAATAGTCTACTCTAATAGAAATATACATAAGCATCTTCAGATGCAGACATTAAATAAGATGATATAAAACATTTTAATATCTGTGTTGTATTTATGTTATACAAGAAAAATATTTAGCAAAATTACCATTAATCAAAGTGATAGAGTAATTTCAGTTTGTTTCTAAGTTCAGTTTTTTTTTTTTAAATACACGTTTGAAATTGCTATATTAATCAAATCTCTCACAAAGGTACATAGATCCAATTGAAGATATAACTATTTACTGGATTGCTAATTATAATATTCATTCATTTCTTCACACCTTGATTTGTTCAACAAGTATTTATTAAGTACCTACTACTTGCCAGGCACTGTTTACTAGTATGAGAACAGAGAAATAAATATAGCAGACAGTCATTGCCTTCAAGGATGGGAACGAAAGAGCAGACATAAGGATCATTCTAAGCAATAGTGTACTGGTAAATGCTAACATGTAGCTCATAGGGGAAACAATAGTGTGTATATCTAATATTTTGCATTAAAATTATTGGGCATTAAATATTAATCAAGCACAAGAGGTAATGAGTGATGCAATCAAGAGACACAGTAAACACATGTATGCAGCTCTGCTGGCATAACATGGCATATCATTTTATAACAAACTTTTTTTCTATAAGTGGAAAGAATACACACTAACATAATGATAAAACTATAGTATCTTAAATATATACACCACCATCAAGTATTATGTACTGTACATAATTATATGTGCTACATTTTCATAGGACTGCTAGCACAGTAGTTTGTTTACCCAGTATCGCCTCAAAAACATGAGTAATGAGTTGTGCTATAGTGTTTTGATGGCTACAGTGTCACTATGAATTAGGAATTTTTCAGCTCCATTATAATTTTAGAGTACCACCATTGTATATGCAGTCCATTATTGACTGAAATGTTATGTGGTGCATAACTATATTCTTTTCTGTTTATGTTTTTTATTTCTAGCATATTTTATTCTGTTTTAGAGTTTTCATTTCTCTGCTTACATTTTTCATCTGTTCTTGTATGTTGTCTACTCTCAATTATAACTCTAAACATATTAATCATAATTATTTAAATTCCCTATCAGATAAATCCAAAAATTATGTCATATCTGAATCTGCTTCTGACACTTTTTTTAGACTGTTTTTTCTTTAGAGTGTTTTTTCTCCTGTCTTTTCATATACTTTATAATTTTTTTTGTGAGAACAGGGCATAATGTTTCTGGTTGTAGAAATGAAGTAGTTAGACTTTTAGTATGAGATTTTATATTCATTTGGCTAGAAGCTGGGCTGTATAAAATGTTTTTCCTAGCTATATGCGTCAAAGACTTCATTTTCTGTACTTACCTTTTTCCTCTTCTATATATCTTTAGTTTCTCTAAAAACTTCTTTTTAAATAGAGTGTGTCTCTTACAGCTTTCTCAATTGTAGTCCACTGTTACCTGAAGCCCTGTCGATGTAGTGGTATGATATGGATGGAGAAGAATTCTTTAATTTTATCATTAAATCTCAATTTTTTAATGGGCCAAAGTTCCTTGGTTGTGACCTTCAAAAGAATTTCATAGCCTTTTTTTCCTCCTCCATTAGGTGGAACAGGAAAACTACAGTTGTCTTATCGTCTCTTTTCCTCAAGACAGATACGGCTCTGCTATAGTAACCTGAATGCTACTAGGCTTTTTTTATGGAGAATGTCCTAGTGGTATTTCAAATTTTTTACTTTTCACCTTCGTTGCCAACACAAGAGTAGATTATTTTCCAGTCTTCATTCTTTAGAACCTGATGCGATTCCAGGAGGTAAAACCCATGAAACTGTGGGATCTCCCTTTTGAAAAACAGTCCCCAAGACTCTTTAATTTCCTAACTAGCCTATACTCAGCCTCCTGCAGTTCATCCATTTACCATTTAAATATTCTCATCAGTTACTGGCTTCTAGGGCTTCTTCCTCACATAGGCGAACCTTATGTGTAATTCTCTGCATTTACCTGTCTCTTCATATTTGGGAATGGTAGTTTGCCTTGTTATCTCAACTCTAAGATAGATCTAAGAAAAATAATTCAGTTTCAGTTTGCTCAGCTTTTTTCTTGTTGTGAGAATGGGAGTGATGACTTCCAAGCTTTTTACAAGTTGAAGGTTGCACCAGAAGTCATCTTTTAAATTCTCTCTTTCTTCATATAGCTAAATCATAATTCTTGATGTACCACTTTTAGGTATAATTACCCATCCATTAATAATAGTTCATCATCAGAAAAATGCAAATCAAAACCATGATGAGATACCTCCATTTTCAGAATGGCTATTATCAAATAGTCAACAAATAACATGGCTATTATCAAATAGTCCCCAAATAACATGGGTCTGATAAGGATGCAGAGAAAAAGAGAATGCTTATGCATTGTTGGTGGGACTGCAAACTGGTATATCCCCTATAGAAAAACAGTATTGAGATGCCTCAAAAAACTAAAAATGGATATACCATACAAACCAGCAATTCCATCTCTGGGTATTTATCCAAAGAAAATGAACACACTAATTTGAGAAGATATGTGCACTATTATGTTCATTGCAGCATTATTTACAATAGCTAAGATATGGGAGCAACCTAGGTGTCCATCGATAGATGATTGGATAAAGAAGTGAGATATATATACAATGGAATATTATGAAGTAATAAAAAGGAATAAAATTTGCAATTTATTACACCATAGATAAATCTAGACAATATTATGCTAAATGAAATAAGTCAGGCAGAGAAAGGCAAATACTGTACAGTTTCACTTACAGGTGAATCTAAAAACAATCAAAACAAACAAAAATGGACACAGAGAAACAGAGACCAAAGGGATGGTTGCCAGAAGGGAGGGGGTGAGGGAATGAGTGAAAGGGCAAAGGGGAATATGGTCAATAATAATGTGATAAATTTGCACCGTGACATATGATTACTAGAATTAATGAAGTTTACATTGTAAGATATGAAAATATCAAAAAACTATGTTGTACACCTAAAAATAATATAAACAATAAAGATTATATACCAATTAAAATTTTTTTAAATCTCAATATAACATATTGACCAAGTCATTATAAACATAATAGAAAACAGATTTTAGTTGGTTTATTAACATTGTCTGTCATTTTGTTATTATATCTTATGACAATAACAAGAATTTCATCAAATTTGGAGAGTTTATTTGAAATAGTCTGAAATTAAATAAGATTTCATTATGTGAATAAAATTTCTTTCAAGAGCCCTTGTGACTCTTCAAAGAGAAGATATTATATATTTTCGAAGACATACACAGTCATCTCCAAGTAGACATCCTCTAAGTTCTGTTACTCAAAGTGTGTTCTGTGGAACAGCAAGAGCAGCATCACCTGTGAACTTATTAGAAATGTGGGCTAAGAACCTTGTGTCAAACCTATTGAATTGGAATCTCTAGGGGTGTGGTCCAAGTGTCTGTTTTCTGCAAATGTTCCAAGTGATTCTGACGCACACTAAAGTTTTGTATCAGTTAACAATACATTTGAACAAGAGGTTCACGCGGCAGATGGTGCCCTACAAAATCAAATGCCACAAAAAAGATATTATTGATTGTAAATGTAAACCCTAAATTGCAAGTTATAAAGTCAGGAATCAGACTTTGCAGTTGTGCTGCTTTTTACATGAATCACACATATATGTACATGCTGTAGATTTGTTTAGCTATATTAGCACTAAGAATTTACTAATTTAATGGTAAGTGTATTCATTCACTGGGTATAAAGGCATTGATATCTTGAATCTAGTCTTACTATTTCTGTGATGAAATTAGAGCCTTAGGCTTGCACTTTAATTCAGGGCTAACAACTAAATAAAAAGACATGTCAGGTAGAAATTTGCTTAGTCTCTGTATCTCCTGCCTACCACGCACAGACATTTTCATTTATAGGTGATGAAAAGAAGTCACAATGTCTAGCCATGCTTGTTGAAATTTGTGATCTTGGTTAGGAAGAATAAAAACTTCCTGTGGGGAAAAAATAATTACCAAAATATTTAGCTATCTACCACGGAAATGTTTTTTTTTTTTTAATAAATGGTTTGTAATTTTATTTTTTTTATTATGGTAACATTGGTTAACAACGTCCAGTAAGTTTCAAGAGAAGTGTTCCTTAAATTTGCAGCTCTAATTTATTTAGTGGATATTTTTGGATTGACTGTTCAAATTTAAAACAGTAAATATGTGTTTCGTATTTGGGAAATTTATTTTTAAATTCCCACAACAGTATATAAAACACAGTATTTTTTTGTTTTATCATCTTTACTTAGAAACCTCCTTTAACCAATTTTGAGCTTATCAGTTTCCATTTAAGTTAAAGAAAAATTTGCCCTAATGCTAAGTTGCCATTCTGTTTTTAAGAGATCTACTTTAAACTACATTATTGAACTGCTTTTAATACTGCTCTGGTAAGAAATTTTAAAAATAATATCTTATATTGACTCCAGGCTTAATTTTCTGTCTTTTGGTGCAAGAATTTAATCTGCACTCAAACAAGTGACATTAACAAATTACTATAATGCATAAACTATTTTTCTTCTTATGTAGCATTAAAAACTAAGAATATTATGCAAGTTTTTCACTAAGAGTGCATCTGAACTGTATCATTTAGAGTATGTAATACTTTCTAAGCCTGCATTTAGCTTGTCAATTATCCATTATTGATCTCTCAGGATATAGTTTAATTTTGCTTACCTTCAAACCTGACAGTATCAGAGTTGCTTTCCAAATGTAATATATTCCCACTTTAGAAAAGATGGGAGGTGAGAGTATCACATATAGAAAAGATATTTGATTTTAAGATTTGCGATAGTTTCTATGGGCATTATAATTAATAACAATGATTATATCTCGATGACTATGTTTTAGGATAAAATGTGTGCATGCCACCTCTAAAGAGAGTTTCAAGTCTCCTCTGAATGTTATACTGTTTGACTTTGCACCTCTGCCCTGTTAAAATATACCAACCCATTACCATCAAAATTATAGTCTTTAAATGAAACAATAGAGTAATCTTTTTCTGTTGGTTTAATCTATGTGCTAATGAGTTTTTATACTGTTGTTTCTGGGTCTCTCAAAGCATTGTTTTGTAGTACACTACTCTTGTAGGAGGGAAAACAGACACTTTAAATTAAAAATAATAATAATAAGCTCCAACTAAGAACAAGATAATTTTGTGGGTTTTTTTCCATAATTTTTGCCAGCTGATGTAGTATTTTCATATTTCTTGTTTTAGGCAACCTATAGATTTTGAAAGAACCTAAAATTTCACCTCTGAAAAATAGGGTCTTATTTAGGACGGCATAATTTGGCTCAAATATCAGTGTAACAGATGGATGACATGTCCACAATGAAATAAGAATACGGTTAAAGGAAATATTACTGTAATTGAGAATACTTTGTTCTATTCAGGTAAAAACGCAGTATCTTATACTAAACTATTTAGATGCTGAGAAAATAGTTTTTACTTCCCATCTGACTTACAGGTGTGAAATAATGTGCTTTTTCTCACCATGATATTTTCAAGTATATATTTTGGATTAATGGCAGTATATTTATAATTCACTTAAATGGCAAAAAAAAGTAAAATATCTAATAGAGTTGCCAAGCAATAACTGAAAATGGCCACATGGTGCATTTTACAAGGAATGGTAAAGTAGAAAAATAAGGAGGAGGAGGAGAAGTAGAGAATAAGTATACTGTTAATATAGAGAAAGGCATTTTTTAAAAAAATGTGGATGAAAAATTAATGTATGTACTAAGGGATTTTCATTGTTGTTACATTTCCATAAATTGTTTCTGCTATATTGAATCCTATTGCTTTACAGCAGATATATGCCAAATTGGCTTTTATCCCACTAATAATTTACTTACTACAAACTTGGCCATCTTTTTCTATTCATAGTTGCCACAAAATTCTTCACCCCCAAGCATCACACAGTTCTATCTCAAAAGATTGAAGATTTTTATGTCAACTATACACATTTTGACACAATTTGTTTTATATTACACATTGTGAAGACTTGAAAGTCTTTGACCCTATTGATTGTTGGGTGATAGTTATGTCAATTTGACCTAAAATTCTTTTGTATTGTAAACCAGGATGTCACATTATAAATCATGACATTGTTTCTTGTGTAGACACAAACTTTTTAGTATTGCACTGGTCCTTTTATAGAATGTGAGTTTTCACAGACTAATTACATTTTGCAGTCATCTTCCTTATTTTTGATTTCCTTGACTAGCTATGTTAT
>CM053507.1:132339865-132400462 GCA_028627145.1 Eidolon dupreanum | reverse complement strand
GATGAGTCTGATGCAAACTGAAATTTGAGAACCAATGCTGTGGATTGCACAGTGATGCACTCATAAAATCTAGGAAGCATTTTTTTTTAAAATTCCAGATTTATAAAATCAAAATAAAGCTATTTCTTGTATTTTGTTACTATTTTTTAAATTACCAATGCATAAATTTATAAGTGTACATACAAACGTTATAAACAGATGTGTATTGAAGTATATACCAGCATAGTATATTTATAATTCTAAATGATGATATAATTTAGTATTATTTTCCAAGCTAGTGTCTAGTCACTTGATGTAAATTTTGTGTGTCCTTTGCGCTGCCACAGCTTCTGATAACCCAAACAGGATAAATTATAGCCCTAAGATGCAAATGAAATATTTACATTTGCACTTAAAAATCTCTTGTTTGTATTGAAGTAGTTAAGTGTACACATTTGAATAAAGCGACTAGATCAATTATGCAGTACCATACTTGAATTTCAGGTTCCTTGTTATTGAATGAGGCAAATTTAATGTGAAAGAAATTCAGTTTGTGTAAGCGAAAGCTCAAGTTCTTCCACAAAGTAAGTTTCTCAAGCTGTAAAACCTTCTAATTTAACAGATTACCCAGTAATGTTCAGCTCTCTACCCCTTCTTAACAAATTCTCAATTAAAGACATTCTGAATGATTTCTAAAATTTTATTTTGTAATATTCAAGAAGGCATATTAACAATATTGTCAAAGATTTGCAGAGTCTATTTTAATGAACTGAAAGCAGTGTTGGTATTTTATCCCCTTGGACCTGTTTAAAATGCCTTAATATAATATACAGTCATGTGCCACTTAATGACGGGTATATGTTCTGAGAAATGGATCACTAGGAAATTTTGTCATTGTGTGCATATCATAGAGTGCACTTACATAAACTAGGTGGTATAGCCTGCTACACACCCAGACTATATGGTACAACCTAATTCTCCTAGGCTACAAGGCAGTACAGCATGTTGCTATACTGAATATTGTAGGCAATTTAATACAATGGTAAGTATTCATGTATCTAAACATATATAAAATAGAAAAGTACATTAAAATTATGATATAAAAGATTTAAAATGGTACACCTGTGTAGGACACTTACCAAGAATGAAGCTCGTAGGAAAGGAAGTAGCTCTGGGTGAGCCAGTGAGTGAGTAAGTGTTGAGTGAGTGTGAAGACCAAGGACATTACTATACACTGCTGTAGACTTTATAAACATTGTACACTTGAGCTACACGAAATTTATAAAACAACAAGACATTAACTCAAGAGAAAATGATGCAATCAGGAAACAAGGTAGACATGAGATGTGTAGGCTGCTGCCAGCGTAACACAGTGTACCGTTATACAACAAACTTTTTTTTAATAATTGGAAAGAGTACACTCTAAAATAACAATGAAAAGTATAGTATAGTAAATACATGAACCAATTATGTAGTCATTTATTATCACTATCAAGTATTACATATTATATATAACTATATGTGCTATACTTTTATATGACTGGCAGCACAGTAGGTTTGTTTACAACTGGTGTCACCAGAAACACATGAGTAATTGTTATGCTAGGACATAATGTCTACTATGATGTCTCTACGCGATAGAAAGTTTTTAGCTCTATTATAATCTTATGGGACTACCATCATATATGTGGTCCATCGAGGACTAAAACATCATTATGGGGTGCAGGACTGCTTTCTTAAAGAAAAGTAGATGACCTTGTTAAATTGCTTATTAGAATTTTTTTCCCTTCCACAGATAATGCAAAAGCAAATTCAGTCAGACCTATGTTGATAAATCAAAAATTCTAAACTAGCATAGTATGGGTTTTTGAGGTTTCACTGTGTATTGATTCCATCTATTTATAAGTTTGTATGGCAGATTCATGTTGTTTCTTCAGGACTCTGGAAGCCCATAATGTGTAGCAAGTGCTCTGATTACTTGATGTGCTGTAATGGGCTAATGCTTTATAACGACTTAGAGAAAAACAACTATATTGTACCAAGTGAAAGTAGATATGGCAAATAGTAGACTCCTCTGAAAGTGAAAAATGCTCCCTAACCCCCCAAAATAGTTGCTGTAAAAGAAGAGAAAACATTGTTCTGAAGGTAGGATGGCTCCTCCAGGCCACCATAATCACACTAACAATGTTTGACTCTTGGTCAGTAGCACTATTAACTCTGAAGACTTCATTTCACACACCACTTGTATTTACTTGACCTACATTTATGAGTTACTGGCATAATAAAGAATATTTTATGAGGACGTTTTTAGGCTGGAATATTAAGCTTCTTAGTAAGAAGATGCAATGAATAGAATTAAACAAGGCGACATAAGGGAATAAGTAATGGAATAGAAAGTTTTATAGTTACCTTCAGGCGCACTCACAGACAAAAGACTAATTTTCGAGTCATAAAAATAATAATAAACCTGAATAGTCCTTTAAAAAATGGTTGATAGTATTGGATTATTTTACTAGTATTTATAACACTGCCACTTAATGAGAATTCATGATGTGCCAAAGACTGTGCTAAGCTTTTTAAAATTATTAGCCTGTTTGATCTTCAAAAGTATATATTTTATCAATAATTTTGAAATAGGAAAATTGAGGCTCATAAGGTTTAGGCAACATTTCTAGTTACTCAGCTAGAATTAAAGGAGCAAGGATTCAGAAAGGCCAGGCGAACATCTCAAATCATAGATGATGTAATTGAGGCTCAGAGAATTTGCAACTTTCCTAAGACTCTTCATCTAATACATTTTTTTTTTTTTAATCATGAATGGGGTTCATATGAAAAGGATGCTTACCTGGCCAACCAATGAGACTTTATAATAAAAATCAACAACAACAGGACTGGTTGAGAATTAAACTCTGAATGAATGTATGTGTATGTGCACATAATAAAATTATATGCACAACATATATACTATGAGACGTAGTTGTTACCTGAATCTTCTTTATTCATTCTGAGGATCCTGTTCCTTTGATACAAAATGTATGGTCCATGAGCCAACGTCATGGGCATCATCTGGAAGCTTGAAAATGTAGACTTTTCCCCAGAGTAAATCAGAATCTACATTTTGAACAAGATCCGCAGGTGATTCATTTATACATTAGTGTTTGAGAAATGCTGTTAACTCACTATGTTTATATTCTATAAATATCTGGAGCTGGCTGGCCACTTTCTTGTGTCTGCACAAATACACTAATAGCTCTTAGTTTTTCTTTATTTATTTATTTATTTATTTATTTATTTATTTATTTATTATTTTTTTAGTGTTTATTTTCTCTGCTGGTAACGTGAGTCCTATTTTAAAATTTTGGCCTTTCTTCATCAATTATACTAACATACACTGACTGTCTTTCTTAGGAAGTCCTTGTCCTTTTCTGAGTCAAAGTTTTGCTGAGCAACTCTATTTCAGTATTTAGTAGATTCTTCATAGCTTCTTATCACCACTAATAAATTTCTCCAACTTGAATTAGATGCTATTTCATTGAATACTGGTTTGCCCTGGGAAACAATGATTTAAAACCTGCAATTTGATGGCCACTTTATGTGTGTTAAATGTGAATACATTTTTTATTTCTCATAGCCAAGCAGGTTGCTCAAAATATGAAGATAAATATTTAATATGAACATTTTGACATTTATTAATTTATTCATCCATCCTTGTATTCAACATATAGTATCTATAATAACCTAGAAAAGAGAAGATATATTTAAAATATAAATCAAATGCTGACATTTATTTTAAGAAGAATGTAAATATTTTTGAACATTTAGTTTGACAAAATTGGAATAAATGGGGTAAGTGATAAAATACAGAAAGAAAAGAAATTAAACTATTATTATATAGTTTTATTTTTTAAATGATACTTCTAATCCAATATTAGTTATTTTGCTTATATATGAGCTCTAATATGGTTTCCAAACATGATTTTATACTCCTGGCCTCCGGGATGAAGTTTTAGAACTATGGACTCTACGAATATTTATGGGTATATTTTCAAATATGAATATCTTTTTCCAAGCATATTATCTACATATATTTTTACTATTTGTACACAAATTGAGATAAAGGCAAGAAAGGAAGGGAAAGTGGATTTTTCAGATGAAATTAAGTAGAGAGGGATATAGGACATTGCTATATCTCCATTAGGCTCCAGAAATCCTGGAAATAACGCAGACCAATTGTAACTGAACTAATAGTTCAGTTTGACTCGAAGTTAGGTGTGTCTTAGGTTATTAGAGCTGTTGGCAGAGCACTCTCAGATCTGTAGTGGCAGCTGTAACAGGGCCCATGCAAACAGGAAAAACAGGTTTATAAGGAGGCACAGCTGCTTGCCTGGACAGCTTTATCTGAGCTGCAGAATGATGGTCTCCAAGGTTCTTAGGTTCCATCTAATTTAGTTACCTCTCTTTAGCATCAGTCTTCATGATGGAATCCCATACACACAGCATAATGAGGATATGAAGAGAAGAGAACCTGTCATTTACTGTGCCCCATGATGTTGCAATGGTAGAAGTTACTTATGGCCACCTTATCAAAGTGTTGGAATAGCTTTGGTCAGGAATGATTAAGGAAAATATTGTATTCTGTTTCTATGGCTCATTCTTCATTCTTATAATCTTAGTGTGATATAAGAATCTCAAGTTGGTCAACATTCCATGATGACATATCACTTCAATGATGTTTTCAGATTCAAAGCAGTATTATTTATTGCATTTATCTTAGACTTTTAACCTGAACTCTCTAAAAAGTAGAGGTATCCTGCCTCTAGTACACAGAATTAATTCATCAGTAATGCTTCCACAGAAGTTATACTTCTATTCCTAATTATTTGAGTGCAGAACTGTGAGTTAAGTCATTCTACAACCTTTTAAACACTTTTTTTAAAAAAGGATTTAATAGCAATGTAGAAAAGTGTCGATATTTCCTAATATAAATGAAGTACATAGGTATTTGTCCTCGTGTGTACCTGCTTTTCTATATAGTTGAAGCCCTCTATAATTTAAAAATATAAATTATACTTATAAAACATTTAGGACTATTTAGGTTATATGACCAGATGGTCTAGCTATAGGGTGGGTTTGATTTAATTGTGCGATGATGTCTTCAAGGCATGGCATGGCTTTCCTGATGTGAGCGTAACCTCTTTTTAGTATAACCGCTGGAACTTTTCTTTCTGTCTCATTGGCCCTAATTATGTGTGCAAAGCACCAAGGGAATACTTTGTGTTGATTGGCATAAAACAGGTTGTCTCAGGCAACCTCTGTGGCAAGGGAATGGGAGTACCTTGATTGGGTTAGGCAAAACAGATTCTACCCACAAATTCACATACACAAAATGAGAGAAGGAAAGGCTCCTGAAGACACAAATCACTGCATTCTCCTATTCTTTTGATGTCACTTCTACATATAACTATTGGAAGGCTTCTTCACACATATGCCATGTAGCTTTTCCAGCTAGAGTTTGCAAAATAGGGCCGCTTGGTCAGTGATTTTATTGTTAAGCTGTTTTCAACTCAATTATATATTGGTCAAATTCTCCTCATACTCATTTTAATTAATTGTACTTATTTAAATTTTCACTCTGCACACAGAGAGTTTACCTGTTTTCAAGGTCATATTAGAAATGTCGTCAGAGGACAGCACATTAAGTGATATGAGTGAGCAAAAGCAATTAGATGTGTTTTCATGAGTAGTAATTAATGCCCCTAAATAAAAAATTCCACTTACCTCTGAACACACAAAAAATTGCAATTATTATGAATTTTCCAGTTTATGATGACAGACCGTACTGATACAGTTGAAACACCTGTGCTGTGGCATGACCAAAAAATAGAGCTTGTCTTGAAAGCAGTCTGTTTCCTTGGGTTTCCCAGATGGACCAACGATGCCTCATAGAAGCAGGAGACTTTTTGTGAATAGACTAATGATTTGACCAACCTCAATGACTTGGCTGTGTGGACTAAAATATTTTAGTTTGACCTTGAACTGACAGTTGAAACTCTGCTCTTTGCCTGGTCCATTCTGCATATTAAGCATACATGATATGGAGGTATCTTAAGCATTGCAAGATATGGAGACATCTTAATCAAACCTTTACTATAAATCAACCATAAATATAAGCACTCACAGAAGTGCCCAGAGACTAAAATAAATCAGGACAACTAAATGAGAATCAGGCAGTGAATCTAAAGGGATGCTCTCACATTCTGCCCCTTTCCATTTGATTGGACAGGAATCTCCAAATAGAGATTCTGAATGGAGTTGCTATAGACAAATGTTCAAATTCCCTTAGCCTGGCCTTCCCTGGAGCAGCAGAAAGTCATTGCAGTGGAACTGCATAGGGTACCCATGGCTGAAATTAATACACGATTTTGAGGCAGAAGTTAGAGAAAATGTTTGTGGGCCTGGCTTTGAAATAGTAAGATTTTGTTAAACTTGATGATAGAAATGTTAAACCTAATGCAGACAGGATGCTTGATCTGTTCCCAGGAGCACTTTGATGCTGGCAATGTAAATGTCTCACTTCTTAATTGATGTTTATGTGAGGAAATCTGTACTCATCCAGCTGATGAAAGAGGCTAGGAATCAATAAGAAAATAATCCCCTTACGAAAGAAGGCAATGTTGTATGCTTTTAAATATTTAACTTGCCTCGTAAAAAATATTAATTAATCTGTAAAAATACATATTTTACATCAAGGGTTGTCAAACTATAACCTCCATGCCAAATCTATTTGACCACCTGGACTTGTAAATACAGTTTAATTGGAACACAATGCCACTTATTTGTTTACATATGTCTGTTTTGCTCTGCAATGACAGAGTTGAGTATTTATGATGGGATCATGTCACCACAAAGCCTAAAATATTTTCTACCTGGCCCTTTACAGAAACACTGTGCTGAACCTAGGTCAGTAACAACCTCTTTCATATATACTTTTTTGAGAGGGCATAAAAAAATGTTTTTTGTAGTTTTCAACATTCATCTTAATTTCTTAATTTTTTTTTTTTTTACCCAACAGAGAGCCTCTATATTATTAAAGTTTTGAGTCCCCAAAAGTGGGTTCCACGTTTTCTTTCCTTTTCTTTAGTCTTGATACTTTTTCAAGTCAAACTCTGTCTGAAATTATTTCCCCATTTCAGCAGGATGCGGAGCGTGACATCCTTCGTGTCCCAGGGAAGTGCGCCATACATAATGCATGAATCTTAGGGAAGATCTGAGCCTTTGAATACACAATTATGCTTTGGGCTTAAAATGGAAAGTGCCACGTTTGGAAGCAACTTGAAGTTTCTCAAAATATTTGTTTGCAGTTCTAATTTCAATAATTAACATACGGATTAAAACATTTTTCTTATCTTTCAATTCCAGCAGTGAGGTCAACACCTCATAGCTACAGGGGGAAAAATGCCTTTAGAGATTCTTGAGTCAAAGACAGCAATAATGTGCCAGCAGCAGGCCCTTTGCAGGGAGTATAGCACTGCGGGCTGCTGCATGGATGTGCCTGCATCCTGACATGGCACGAGACATGCTGTTTTGTCTCTTTTTTCCTGAATGCCCTATTCCGTGGGCCTCTGATGAGAGCAAACAGAGGGAAAGCATTATGTGCTTTTCATCTACTGGACCAAAATAACAGGCAACTATATTTCTCCATTTATTGTTTCCTGTCTTTTTCTATGTCTTTCTTCCCAAACCCAACTACTTAAGAGGAGAGAGAAATCCACGCAAGCATAACCCCTGACTCTCTAACTTCTTGGCTCTCCACAGGCTGTTTTTGCTCCAAGCTTTCTTCCTGAAGCAGAAGTGAATCTGTAGACGGAGTATAAAGTGCAGTTCAACCGAGGGAGGTTCTTTGAGTTTCTGGGATTCCTCAGAACAGAAAGGCTCAGCAGCTACTTTGTGGTTTTCATCTCTTACCTGTGTTTCCTTACTATTTACAGAAATAATAAATGCTAGTTCCAGGTGGTATTGCTACTTAAAAGAATCCCTTCCTGCAGCCTCAGATATGAAAGTCGACTTTTACATTTTCCTTCCCGTTTTATGTAGGGGGTGATGGCTGTGATGTCTGCTATTCTGGCTTTCTGATATCAAATCAGTTCCTAGATCTCTTGACTCTCCAAAAGTGGGGTATATAATCAAGGAAAACAGGAACCACATGTCATTTACAGATTGGCCCTGTTATCTGATCAGTCATCACTGTGAAGCCCTTACGCCTTACCTACATTCTAGGTGAATAGCAGAGAGCTCTACCATGGCAGGAAGTTGAATTAATGATGCAATCCATGAATGCCACCTAGTTAAACAGAGAAGTTAGAGGTAGAACTTACACAGAACTAGAAAATTTGAGGATATTATATGTACCCATCCATGTGAACATTTTAATTTGACCAAAAGGTCCACTGTGCAAATAATCCTTCCTTCACAGCTCATATTAGAACCTTCTTACCTTAACCCCTCTCAGAATTGGCTCTTCTGAGTTTTATTTTGATTTCATGCCCTTGACATTTTTTGAGGTCTCTGAGATAACAGTCATTTGGAGTCAATTTCTAAGTCTCTTTTGAAACTGTATTTTAAGGACATTGCTTTGCATTTATATCATGGATATGTATTAAGTGCACATTAGCTGGTTGTTCTCTGATCGTCCCTCAGATTCATTCTCATGCTTTTCTGCCTGACTTTACACCCTAAAAGGCCAATCCTTGGCCTAAATTGCTGGGTTCCATTGACCTTGGCCTTCCATTGGGATTGGCCAGTAGACAGCAAGAGGGAGATTCAAGAGCAGGAAACAGCAGAGGTCAGGGCATATACCCCTTTCTCCCTCACCACTTTAGGCTGTGTTACCAGGGCAATTCTCTTTCCCTCCAGGACCACCACTCCTTCCGGGCAACCCCCCACCTTGACTTTAGCTCTCACTGAGCATCAAGACATCTTTAGTGTCTGTAATATTTCTCTTGGTGCCTCAGGATTAAGGATTTCCTCTGGTTTCTAATTTCTGGGTGCCCCATATCCCTTGTTGATTACTTCACATATCTCTCTACTAACTGTCTATATTATACACACACATAAACACACACACACACACACATATACGTGTATATACATACACACATACATACACACACACACACACATATAATACACATATAAAACCTTCTTACTATTTGAGTAGAATTCTATTTTCTGCTGGGACCAAAGAATTCAATTTACTCTACACTAGGCACTGTTCTAAGTGTTCTAGACCTGGGGATACAATGTGAACAAAACACCGAAAAGAAACCTGCCCTAATGTCATTATACTCTAATAGGGAAAACCAATAATGAAAAATATAGAAGTAAATAAATAACTAAATATGTACTATGTTGATGGTACCGTTAAGAGACATAAAAAAGATCAAGGGGATAGGGAAAGCTAGCTAGGGCTGAGATCAGGTTATTATAGTCTTAAATACAGTGGTGAGGAATGGTCTTAATGAGCAGAGACATGGAAATTCTATTTCTGCTATGAATAGAATTCTTTTTAAGTCACTTACCTTAGTTCCACTTAAAATTTTCTCCCTTGAGTTTTAGTTTTATTTTATGTCTGTAACTTTAAAAAAAAAAAAAAGATTTTTGAAATAGTCACTTGGAATCCATTTCTACATTTCCTTTGAGATCATATTTTAAGTACATGGCCTTGAATTTGTTCAAAAGCTCTTTATTGAGCATATATAAACTGGTTGTTCTTCATTTGTTTTCTCAGAGGTATAGGGACAAGAGGAGAAATAGGTCAACTATTTAGGGATGCATTGCATTAATTCAGGCAAAAGATGATGGTAGCTTAGGCTAGATGGTAGTGGTGGAAAGGATGAATAGTGGTCAAATTCTGAATTTATTCTGAATGTGGAGCAATAGAATTTCTAATAGATTATATGTGGTGTACAAAAGAGAGAAATTAGAAAAAAAAATATTCCAAGATTACTGACCTGAGAAACTGAAAGAATGAGATAGACTGCAATTAAAACAGATTTTAAAGAGAAGATTAGAAGTTTTGCATTACACAAATTTAGTTCTGAAGCATTTGTTGATATTCAAATAGAGATGCCCCACAGGTAATTGAGTTTGAACTTCACAGAAGGGGTCCAGAAGAAAGATAAAGAATTAGGAATGTTACTTAAAGCCAAGCTACTAGCTAAGATTACAAGGAAGTTGAATGCATGTAGAGAGAAGTAGAAGGTCCATGGAAATGGTCTTGGACACTCCAGTGTCTAAACTTCAGTTATTAAGTCCCACCCACTAAAAAAGGCTATAAAGAGATCACCAATGAGCAAGGGATGTTTGATATCAACCAGTGCTATAAAATACCTCATGTAAATAATTTCTCTTGGAAAACGTAGCAAAAAAAAAAATATATATATATATATATCAAGAGAAATGCTCTTAGATAATGAGTATTTTATAGTTTATACTCTTCCACTTATGCTTCAACTAGTAGAACTCTTAGAACCAGATTACACGTACAATATACAGACATAATATATATGTATATATATAAACATAAACATCATATACACACATATATACTATTTTCACATAGTATATTCTATGCATATGTCTGTGAAGTTAGATAATAGATTTAATACAGTCCTGTGTTTGGCAGTATATTTTTATTAGCTACCTCCTTTCAACACCTTCAGCAAGATGTGAATAAACTTAATTAGCATCACAGTATATTAGAGTTATTGCCACACATCATTATTATGAAGATTCAAACATGATCTAGATTAGCTTAAGCTCTAAAAGCATATTCATATTCAATAGAAGTTTACATAAGTGATTAAGTTTACTTTAAAAATAAGTTATTCTGTATCTCTTAGTACAAAAGGTTAAGAAAAAGTCTTCAGGACAAAGCAAATAAATGGTTATTCTGCAAATAGAAGGGCTCCAGGTCTATATTAACCTACATCTCATTTGGATGACTTTTCTGATTTGTGTGGGAAGAAAGAAAACTAGAAACTGTGCTTTCAATGGATTGTGATTCTAATGTCTTGTGAAAATAGGAAAGGAATGAAATTCAGACTCAACATGAATAAAACACTAGAAATGTCAAGGAAGGTGTTAGTTCCACAGAAGAGAAATGGTATGGAACCTACATGACCTTATTTTCATGAGGAAATGCAACCTCAGAGCACCATGTACAGAGTGCACACCTTGTCACACACCACTCTGAGATTAATTTCCTGGGTGACTCAGACACCATCTTGGCTAGAGATGGGCAATTTGGGATACCAAAGCATGCAAATTCTATCAACTAAGAAATTTTTAAGGTAAGAGAAACAAATAATTTTGAGATAGTATGTAAGGTCTAGATTGCAAGCAAATTATCATAAAATAACATTATGCTAAGTTACTTTCAGGAATGGGTATGGGTATAGGTTTGGGTAGTGGTAATGTAGCTTTGAAAGCAACTTTACCTGTATATTGAAAGACCTAGAAGCCACTGAGAAAGGCTCAATGAGAACTCTGGTGGAATTTGGACATGGTAAAAATCATGGTATTTCCAACAGTTGTCTTATAGAGGATTTGCCTCTGAAACAATATGGATATTCCAAAGTCTTCATTATGACTTCCCTAGCCATTTTCTCCTATCCAATTTCCCACTCCACTGACAAGAATTGAATTACCAAAACAGTTGCTGAGGAATGACTTTATAAGGATACCAGATGAGTAGAGTTTAAAAGAAATTTAGAAAGTAAGTTTGAAAACAATATGGCAGCATGTCTAAAACTCACTGGTTCTGCCCAGTATTGCCTTCAGTTCCTGTCATAGTCTTCAGGGACAGATATGCTGCGTAGAGGTAGTGTTCTCTCTTGCTTTAGCCCAGGCATGTGGGGCAGAGGACAGTCAAATCAGGCTGTCAGAAGTGGAAATGATAGATGTGATCACCAGCTAATGAAGTCTAGTGGCACAGAGTAGATATTTAATGTTTCTTGAATGAATTTACAGATCTGAGTAATGAGTGATTAGTTTTCATTTTACCTTTCAACTCTGTTATCATTTCTTAGCTTTCCATGTCACTCTCTTATCTAATAACAATTTAGTCTGTTATTAATTCAATTAGTGCATCAGTTAGTTAACTTATCAATATACAAATACTCAGTCACTGCCCATTAAATGCTTAGTTATGCTAAATTCTTGCAATGCAGATGGGAAAGCCATAGTCATGATTAAAGAGATTCTTGGTAATCAAGGAGTCAGAGAAATAAATCATAAATCCCCCTAAAAAAGATGCTAGAACAGGTATGGCAGAAGAGCAGAAGAGCAAAATCTGGTACATAATTTTGGAACACAGTACAAAATGAAAGTGCAGGTGCCCTTGTTGAAAACATAAGAATTTCAATGAGGCTATAGCAGTGTTAACCAAATGCAAGGCCTTTCTAAGCATGGGGCTCTGAACTGTTTTCCAGGTTGTGTGGCCTGAAGCTAGCCCTGCAAAGGACGATTGTCTGTTTATCTCTATGATGAATATTTTTGGAAAGGTTTTTGGAATAAGTGGAATACGAGCTCTCATTTGAAAGAGAACTTAAGAGTTTGTTTGCAAGGGTAGATTAGGTTATAAAGAGGTGGACCTGTTATAATTTATTTTCAACTGTAAAAAGCAAATGTGGCCAGGAAGTAATAATTGGTTCAAAATTTGATTGAAGGAAGAGAATAGAGTGGCCAGACTTGAGAATAGAAAAGTAAATAAGGAGCAGATCCCAACTGCCCTTGTGGCTATGCCTGGGAACAGGGAATATGGATAAGTATCACAGCAATATCTTCCTTCTATATATTTTATTCAGGTTTAATTTACCACAAAATGCACAAATCTTAAATGCACATCCCTATGACATTTTATATTGTAACTTCCATCTGGATAAAAGCATATAATAATTTATCACTCTAGAATGTTCCCTTGTGTTTCCTTTCCATCAGTAGCCTAGGCCCCCATAATCATTATTTGGTTTTCTATCACTATGTATTTGTTTTGTCTTTCTTGAACTTCATAGAACCAGAATTGTACAGTCTATACTCTTCCTTTTCTTTTGCACTTTATATTTTAATGAATGACTTCTTGCTATATTTTCAGTTAATCCTTAAAATAATGATGTGAGGAAATTATGTTCAGTTCTCCTTTTTACAGATGAGGAAGTTAATACTCATAATTATGAAATAATGTCACATCACATGAATAACAAGTAATAAAATCAAGTCTCAAAATCCATTCTTCCAACTCTAAGCTAAGTTTTCCATTTTTTTTTCACTTGGTCATTGATAATCTGATAAAATGACATTGCAGAACAAAAAAGAAAAGGAACAGGAATGCAAATTTGAAAAATTAAATTCTAAAACACATGACTAATTATAATGACCTTTATCATCATCATATTATGAATATGAAAGTGGATTGACTTACCAAACATTTGTTTCTGAGCTAATAAAGACAGCCACCGTTTTTCTTCAAAATAATTTTTTTTAAATCCACCAAATGGAAAATAGACAGTTGAAAAAAAATCAGATATATTTTTCTAGACATTTTATTCTCCTTTTACTGAAAATAATTATAGGAATTTCTTACCAACTATAAGAAAAAGTGTATCCCCTTACATACATAAGACTATATAACTTCAGTGACACCTAATTTAACATATATTTGCTGTTTTTAAAAACATTACTCAGAATTTCTCTTTTTGTTGTTTGCTTAGTATGATCACAAACCACTCTTAATTTTTCTTTGGAAGTCTCATTTTTGAAATGTATGTAGAACTTCAATTGACTTTCACCACTGGGTAAGGAAATCTTAGAAACAGGTACAACTGGATTCTGCATTAGTGTATACAGGGAACAAGTAGAACAAATTAAAACCAAATTTAGATCTCCCACAATATTTTCAAATGTGGATATTTAACTTACTTTTCTCATAGAATAATGCTATTGTATTTCATGATGACCTTATGAGGGGCTGGAGGGAGGAACATTTTCTCTTTGGGTATCATTTCCTTCTGGTCCCATTATCTTTCAATATCCTACCCCTGCTCTGTTCCCTTCTCCATTAAGTTTTAATTATTTCATACTGACCTTTATCCCTTGAAATAGTTTCTCAATTCATATCTTCTCATCTTGTCCACCATTTTATTCTTAGTCAATTCTTAGTAATTACCACCTCATTTTGTCTTAAATGCTACTATAGAAATAATAGAATTTAGTCTTAGTTCAGGACAGTAATTACTGCCTAATCTTACCCTTTTAGAATCACAACATTTATTCAAAATTCTCTGTGGAAAATAATCCCCTTTACAATCAGCCATTTAGCATTATATTCATTTTGTTTCTGACTTTGATGCCTCAAAAGTAAAGGCTATGTAGAAATCAATAAAACCACAGGTCTAGAGGTGACAGTTTTCAAACAAATGCTGTCTATTACAGTCACTTAGGAAAGCTCTTTTATGAATAAGACCTAGGAACAGTGTTGGAAATGTCCTAAGGGAAACTACTGTGCAATTAATTGAACTTGTTGAAATTTCTACTTTCTCTAAATTGTCTCTCACTCAAAGATTCCTTAGAGACATATAGCCAAGTGAGAGACATACCACATGCATCTAGTAGCTTTAGGAAATAATAAATTCACATAAAAAAAATAGAGCAATTCTTGTTGTTGAACAATATCAAAATGTTTTCTAAAAGCTAATGCTTATAAAACTACTTGGGACTAATTTATTGGCTCATTCACCCATTTGAAAAATATGTTTTGAGAACCTACTGGGCACAATTCTTGGTACTGTAGAGGGAAAAAAAAAGAGACAAGTTTTTGATTTTGCTGTCATGAAGCATATTAGAAGAGGAAACTAAGCAATATTAGATAGTGATAAACATTGGGAAAATGAAATAGAGCAATAAGACAAGTATCATTTAGGCTCCTGCTGGTCAAGAGAATGGACTGAAGGAGGCAAGAGGTAAGAATGGAGATCTGTTAGAACAGTAGTCTTCAGACCAGGGATGTCACCCCAAAGAGTAGGGTACTCTGTGACATGAATTCTTTTAGAGGAATCAATTTACAACTCCTCAACTTTCATATGTGCCCTTTTCTGAAAATGATCTTCCTGAAAACATTCTATGCATGTTCTATTTTCTTATCTCCCCTTTCATAATTCACAAAGAAAGTTTTGCCCCATCCATCCAGAATCTACAATGATATTTTGCTCTGGTAAAACCCTCTGGACACCAAACAAAGGGACAATTAAAAATATTGGTTATTATAGAAATTTTAACCACTACACTGTACACCTGAAACTAATATAAAATAATGTTGAATGTTAGCTGTAATTGAAAAATTTTAAAAATTAAAAATGCACAGAGAAAAAAGAGATATCAATTTTGGTGCTGAAAAAGTGAATGACTCTAGTCAGTGCCAAATCATTTTACAAATCAGTTGATTTCTTATTCTTCACTTCAATAAGATTTTAGAAAATACATTTTTTGGTAGTTAACAATGTGATTGCTAGTATTTAGAGAGGTCCAATAATTTAGTAATATTGCTATAACAAAACTTCCATTGCTCATCTATTTATGCAAGTGAATGTAATGCTCAGTGCTTATATCTATAGACATGCAAAACAGAAATAATCAATATACTGAAGACTATATAATTTTTAGTACTTTGTAAAATGTATCTTATGTTCTTTTAATCAGCTATTAATAATCACAAGAAAATTTTAACACCTGGAATCTTATAATGACAAGTGATTTTCTTTGTTGTTTTTTATAGTTTAATATTCCTTTAAGAGAATATGCCACAATTTGTTTATCCATTTGCTGTTTAAGGATGCTCAAAAGATTTCTAGTTTTTAGTATTTTAAGTAAAGGTTCTATGAACATTCATGTGGAAATATGTTTTCACTTCTCCATAAATATGTAGGAGTGAATTGCTGAGTCATACGTTAAGTGTATATTTAATTTTCAAGAAGCTGCCAAACAAAGTGGTTGTACATTTCACAGTCACCAGCACAGTGTTGTAGTTCTGGTTGATCCACATTCTAACTAATACTTGATATTTTTGAAAATTTTGATTTTAGCCATTCTAATAAAGGGGTGCTAGTATCTCATTGCAATTTTAATTAGCATTTCCATGATAACTGGAGAATCTCTTCAAGTCCTGACTTGGTGAAAAACAGGGATGGACAGCAAGCAATCCTGAAAGGACTATCAGAACTGAGACAGGCATGAGCTTTTTCACTAACCATATACAGAAAAATTTTCTGTATATGGCTAGTGGAGGGCTGTGTGTTGCAATGGTTGTTTTGCTACAGGGCCTAGTTGGTTATATGATTTATATTATGTGACTATGACATCCCAATTTTTAAAAAAATTCAACATCTGTATATTAATCTTGAATGGAAATAAAACAGGGCTTCTCTTCAAAACCAGAAAAGTCAAGTGTCCATTTGTATATCTTCTTTTGTGAAGTACATGTTAAAATCATTTGCCTTTTAAAAAAATAGGTCATTTTTCTTTTTATTGTTGATTTGAAATTATTAGAAATATTTTGTTCCCCTCTGTGGCTTGTTTTCTATTTCCTTGAGGAAAAATTTTGAAAACTAGAATATTTAAACTTAAATATAATCCAATTTACCATTTTTTCTTTTACAATTAGTGCATTTTGTAGAAATCTTTGTCTACCCCCCAAAAAATAAAGATTTCTCGCATGTGTCCTTCCAGAAACTTTATAATTGTTTTTTCACTTAGGTTTTTGATACATTTGAGTTTAATTTTCAGTATTGTGCAAGGTAGGCATCGAGGCTTATTTTTTACATGTCTTTTCCCATTAGATAACTAATTGGCATATTGAAATTTAATTTACTATTCATGTGTAGATCTATTTCTGGGCTCTCTACTTGGTCCCATTGACTTACATATTTATATTTTTCAAATATTACACATTCTTCATTAATATAAATTTACAGTATGTGTAAATCCCTCAATTTTGTCCTGATTTTTCATTTTTTTCTTGTTAATTTGTTTTTTTGCATTTATATGTAAATTTTATAATTAGACTGTCAATTACTACAGGGAAGCATGCATAGATTTTGAACAGAGTGGTATTGAATGTACAGATCACTTTAAGAAGAATTTCTATTTTAACAGTATTGAGTCTTTTAATCCATAAATGTGATTATCTCCCTATTTATTTTTTCTTTAGTTTTTCTGAGCAATATCTTGTTCTTTTCAATATATAGGTCTTGCAAAGCTTTGTAAAGTTACCCTGTGTGTTTAAGCTTTTTTAATACCTTAAAATTATGTTTTTAAAATATAGTTGGTGACCATATGTAGAAATATAATTACTTTTTATATTCTCTTATACCCTATAGTATTGCTAAACTGACTTTTCTTTAGCTTTCTGTAGATTTATTATCTTTTTTGGTGTATGATTGTGTCATATGCAAATAAATATAGCTTTAATTCTTCCTTTCCAATTTGCATCCTTCTATTTTATTTTATTTTATTTTATTTTATTTTATTTTATTTTATTTTATTTTATTTTATTCTATTTTACTTTATTGCTTTCTTCTTGCCTTTTGCACTATGACTTTCAGCATAATGTTCAACAGAAGTAGTGTTTTAACTATTGATTTTAAATTTTGAGCTTTGTTTCATGACACACAATATTGTCAATCTTGATGAATATCTCTTTTGTACTTGAAATGAGCATATATTCTACACTTGTTAAGAGAGTCCTAAAATGTCATTATGTAATCTGAGTTGTTTTAGTTTTATATATAATGTTTATAATTAATATTCATCATTATCTCTGGAAATATTTGTCTGATATTAATATAGTCACTCTAAATTTTTTATGTTTCTTATTTGTATGATATATCTTTTTCTATCATATACATTTAATTTTCTTTAGTCTCTACATTTAAAGTGCATTTCTTGAAGACATTATAAAGCTACTTTTTTAAAAAAAATTCTATTCTTACAGTATCTGCATTTTATTTAGTATATTTAGACAATTTGTATTTAATGTAATGATGGATGGACCTGAGTTTAAGCTTTCTACCTTGCTATTGGTATTCTCTTTGTCTGATTCATTCTTTGTTGGTTTGTTTGTTTTTTCCTGTTTTTATTTTTGTATTGTGGGAATCGAGTATTTGTTAATAGTTCACTTTGTCTTCATTTGTTGGTAATATATAGGAGGCAAATTATTATTTTTGTTTGTTGATTTTGTATCCTGCAACTTTATTGAACTCTTTTATTATTTCTAACATTTTTTGGGAGGGTGGGGCAGGCAAGTCTTTAAGGTTTTCTAGATATAAGAGCATGTCACCTGAAAATGGGAACAATGTTATGTTTTCCTTTCTGATTTGGATGCCTTTCATTATTTTTCTTACCTAATTGCTCTGGCAAGGACTTTCCAGTAGTATTAAATAGAAGTGGTAACAGTGGACAGACATCCTTTTTTTGTTCCTGATCTTAGAGGAAAGGCTTTTGGTTTTCCCCAGAGAGTGTATTAAATTAACTGTGGGCTTTTCACATATGGCTTTTATTATGTTGGAGTAATTTTCCTCTACTTTTAGTTTGTTGAAAGTTTTTATCATAAAAAAATGTTGTTTTATCAAATACTTTGTCTGCATCTATTGAGACAATCATGTGGTTTTTCTAGTCTCTATGTTACTTTTTCTACTATAACATTTACTTTTATTAATTTAATAATTATTTATCTAATTATTTTATCTAATATTTATTCTAATAATTTCTATTCTAGTAATAATATTTTCTACCATCTGCTCCATAAATCCTACTTCTGTGTATTTACCCAAAAGCATGGAAATCAGGGTCTCAAAGAGATATTAGCACTATCATGTTCACTGAAGCACTATTCACAACAGCCAAGATGGAGAAACAACATAAATGCCCATCCACAGAAGAATAAAGAAAAGGTGGTACATATATGCAATAGAATATTATTCAGTCTTAAGAAAAAAAGGGAATCTTGCAATATGTAATAACATAGATGAACTCTGAAGACATTATGCTAAGTGATTTCACAGAAGGACAAATACTGCAAGATTCCACTTATATAAGATATCTAAAATAGTCAAACCCATAGAAGCAGAGAATACAATAGTGGTTGCTAGGGGCTGGGAGGAGGAGAAATGGAGAGTCGCTAATCAATGGGTATTAAGTTTCAGATATGCACGATGAATAAGAGATCTGCTACACAACACTGTGCTTATAGTTTGCAATACTGTATTGTAAACAGAAATCTGTAGAGGATATTCCTCATGTTAAGTGTTCTTATCAAATTAAAATTAAGAAAAGAAAAACAATCGGTGGCCAAAAAGCAATGCGTAAGAGAGGAGATTGACTGTAAAGGAACAAGAGGGAATCTTCTGCAGACGATAGAAATGTTTTGTGTCACCACTGTAGTGGTACTTATTAGACTCTACACATTTATCAAAGTGCATAACATAATACAATTAAAATTAGTGAATTGTATTGTATGTAAGTGGTACCTCAGTAAAACTGACACACAGATACCCAGATTAGGGGACAACTACAAAAGCATTATTATATTTAATAAACCATATTAATTATGTAATTATTTAATTTTTATAGTAATCTAAAATATGTTAAGAGCATAAGAAAGATTCTAATCAGCATGAAACAGTTGGATTATTATATTGCTGTTATTCATGTCAAAAGCATGGAAATGCAACCTTTTACTTAATTGATGCAGCCTTATGGATATATATTTTTTTGAGATTATGATAATAAGGTACAGTTTCCTTCTTATCCTATTCTCCATCCCCTTGAAGCAAAGAATCTCAGTTGCAACTATTCTGAATATATATAATAGGTGCTTCCAAAAAAAAAAGCCCTTTGCTTACATAGCTTTATATTTATTCAAGGCTCTTGGAAATCAGTCATAAAAATATAAATTCTTCTACATTCCTACTGGTGAAAAATAGCTTTAGCAGTTGGATTTCCGGAGGTAAATTCTTTGGCAGCTTATGTGAAATTAGAATTTAGAATTTGCATCAACTGAAAAGTTGAGGTTAGAGATCTGTAACAGAAAGGAATCTGAGTGGGGCTTTACAAGACCTGGGATCTTGCTTTTGCTTTACTTTTAATTCATCATGTGTTCTTTGTTAAGTCAGAAATTCATAGGGTTGTGGAACTCAAGTACAGCGGTAATAGACTATCACTACTCCTGGGCTTCTGATAGGACAGCCACTATCTCAGTCTGCAAGGTCCCTTGGGCCCCAGGTTTCTTCTGTGGCTTTGGACTCTGGTTTGTGCCAAGTTCAAGCTTCTTAAGGTATACCAGCAAGCCACTCCTTTGCACCTTTCCCACTCTCTCTTTCCAAATTTGAGATGTATGTTGGGGATGGGTAATGCCAAGGAGACAGACCCAAGGACTCAGAGAAATCTCATTTTTCATTCTCTTAGATCTCTCCCATATTACAGGGGTACTCTGGTGTTTCCTGCCCTTTCAGCAACATGCCACATAGTCTTCTCAATAAATTCCTGTTTTTCATATGCTGAAAGAAGTGGCTGCTCCATCTCTCAGCCATGGCAAAAGCCCTAAAGCAGTACATTGCTAACTCTTGTTACCTGCTTGATTTTAAGACAAGAGAAAGAAATTAAGAGAGCATATACAATTTAATGTCAATAATTTTTCCACTATACTAGTTTATGGGAAAGTACTTTTTTAATCTGTAAAACTCTACCTCAATATTAAAAGACTTTGAATTATTTGTTTGTTATGTGTTCCAGCATTGAGCAGAGATGTAAGGATGAAAATGTGAAAGTCTATAGGACATATTAATTATATACAAACGTCTACAGAACTCCAACACTGAGAAACACCTCTAAAATACTTTCTCCAAATCCTCCACACTACCAACTCAGTTTCCCCACTTGTACAGTTGTGATTAGGAAGCCTTTTCAGAATAAAGCTTAATGTGCAGTTCTTTTCACAACTCCTATTACCTTGATTGACCCAGCCAACATGTTCATTCTGGCTTTGGAGCAGGAGTTTTCTCTGTATGTTACTATCAGTCTCCCCAGCAATCAGAACTGCAGGATAGTCAGCTCTAGCATGCTTTAGGTACTGTACGCATATGTGAAGTTACTTCATGGCCATTATCAATAAAACTAATTTATTTTCACTCATATGACTTCTTTTGTGTGAATTTCCAAATATTTTTCTATGTTTAGGTATATTTCCCTAACCTGACATGGATGTAGAAATTGCAGTCAAACCCTCTTCTTTAAAAGCCAGAGACGTTGATTCTTAGGTGCTCTCATTAACCACAAAAGTCCCATCTCCAACAATCAAGTCTTTTAAGCCCTCTCACTGAACAATCCTGATATTATAATATGGCAAATGTGGCTGAGGTTATTCAGGTGTCTTTTCAGGGGCACATTTATACATCAGAAAGCACTTACAGAGCCGTAAAAATATTTCCTTCCTAAGAGAGATTGTAATATTGAAAGGTTTTCTGGATTAATGAAAACTGGCATGGTTTGTTCAGTTCATCGTTCTAAAATTTAACAAGGAACAAATTTCTTTTGGTTTAGAAAGATCTCCTTATCAGTTCAAAGAGTAGATTTTGTAAGTGAAAAGGGATTTAGAGAAGAGAGAGAAGATGGAGAAAAAGACGAAGGAGAGAATATAATAGCTCTAGTTGTAAGAGCCTTCACGCACTTAATGCTTTTACGTGTGCATTCATGCCTCAACCAAAATTATTATCCCTATTATATTCCATTACACCAAAAGTCATATTCGTGAAGAAAAATATTGCCACTGAGAAAATTTAAATCTCCACACTTTTTTTCTTTTCTTTTTAATCTCAGAAAGCTCTCTCTATTCTATTACAGACTGAAAATTTGCAGCACAGATATACAAACCGTTATCTGGCATTCATGGAACTAGACTGTAGAGTAAATTACTAATAATAGTTCCCACCATTTTAACGCTCAGTGATTCTCTGTAAGAAAAAAGTTGCAAAGTAACATTAGGACCTGTGTGTCAGAGATTAGCACGTACTGTTTCTTTGTTGTTTGTTAGTGTTTGCCTCTGTTCATGGTTTAGCAGTACATCAATGCATGTTTTAAAGTGTCAGAAGTACAATAGTACTGTAAGTGAAACCAACATCTATAAAACCAATTCTAAAGTCCATCAGGATCTCTTCAATTATCTTAGCATAGTCACAGTGGCACTGTATACTGATGCTTATCTGTTTGTGAGGCTGAACAAGGCAGCTCGGCAAAATTGCAGTAAAATTGATCTCTTTTGCCTTTTGAGGCTAAATGAAAATATTAGCTCCAAGTAGAATGTGAACAGTTTACTGATACTGCAATGTTGCTGATAGTGACAAATTCCTTATAGGTCTCAATATTTCAGACTTTAAACACCTTTTACTGAGATAAATTTTAAAAATGATGTCATGACATTGACTTTGGACTTTACGTTCACCAGGCAAAACTTAACCCTTTACCTTTATATGATAATTTATCATTTTTTAAAGGACTTCCCTATTTAATTTTTGCAAATAGGGCAGATTTTATTACCCCCCACCTGACACATGAGGAAACTGAGCTTCAGATAACTTCAGTATACAGCTTGCCAATCAAAAACATTCAGAAGCACCATTTATAGTGTCCAATTAGCTGATTAGCTAGAATGAAGCAACTGATTCTCTGACCCAACCTAGGATGAATTATCTTTAGCAAGAAGACACTTTTGAAACTATAGTTGACTCTTAAACAATGCCAAGGGTTAAGGGGGCTGACTGTTCACACAGTCGAAATTCACATATAACTTAAGTTGACCCTTTTGTATACGTGGATTCCCAATTGCTAGTTGGCTTGAACAACACAATTTTAAACAGTGTGGATCAACTGTACATGTTGAAGATGAAAACAACAAAAAATAATAACAAAATCCCTCTTCTCCTAACCTGAGTTTCCTCGTCAGTAAAACAAGGATAATAAATCTTAGCCCACCCTGTACTATCTACCTGTAACAGTTTTTTAAATATTAAAATTAGATAATATAGTTAAAATGCTGTAACATGTATGTAAGCAATTCCAAATCTCCACCTTTGGCCTCCTGTCCTGCCAGGTATCACCTTTCTAAATTCCAACAGTTTCCAGAACAAGGATATATACTGCCTGTGTAATACATTACTTTCTATCTTACATCATGTTTATTTATGAGTGTATCTTATCTCCCTACTGGAGTTCCTTCCTGCACAGTTCATGTGTGTTTCAAATATGTTCCCCAGTAGGAAACATGATGCTTTGAATGGAGCTGATGATAACTAGAGTGAGAGTTAGAATGAATGCTCTCCTCTCACATTGGAGGTAACAGTCCTCCTGTTTCTACCTGGGACCCTTGGAATTGGTTCTACCTGTCACAGTTCATATTGAATAACTCTTCCATTAAAAATTCACCATCTATTGGGATTTCTTTCCTTTTTAGAATTGCTTTGATTATTCCTCTTTACCATATTCTGACTTTCATATATGCCCACTATTAGATAACTCTTTAGTTTTTCCTGCACTGCCTAGAACAGTGTCCTATATATTTTAAGTGCTCAATAAATTTTAGTTGAGTTAACAAATAACTGTTGTCTATTGTTATCATCCTTGAATCAGAGTCTGCCTCTCACTTGCTTGGGCTATAGTACATAAGAAATACAAATGGTTTGGTATCCCTAGAGCTTACTTTTTTAAAAATAGGCAACAGGCTTGCATTTGTCCTGGCTGAAAGATAGCCTCAGAGGTAACCCAGATGGCCAGGATAACTCCTGGGCCACTAACATCTCACTGGCTACCTTTTTGACTAGACCCATTTTAAGACCTCAAGCAAGAAGTGGAATGATAAAGGAGCTCAGATAGATCTCCCGGATCTTCCACCTGCTAGTTTGTATAGCCTCTTCTCCACTGTCCTTATACCACCTTCTAACTATTCACAGTTCCCTACATGGAGTGGTCTTGTTCATCTTTTTTTGAAATAGGACCAGAATCATTTTTTAGGATAAACTACAGTTTCCAATAAAGGCCAAGCCAGCTTCTAAAGAAATTGTTCTTAAAAGCTTTTACTCTAAACTATTTTAAACAGTGACCAAGCGTTCTTCAGAAAATATAGTACAGTGCAATTGGAAAGAGAACAGATTTTCAGAAGTGTCCCAACAATGTCTGGCAGAATACCATTTATTTGACATTAATGGGGCAGACCATAATGTTCTTATTTTGAATTCTGTCTTTAGAAATGGCCTTATCAAAATAATCCTCCTGGATCAGCTTACCTGCTGTTTGACAGCAGGTCAAGTATAGAGGTAACCAAAGCTGAAAAGTACTGTGTTTCTGTGCCATTTTGGCATTTGAAAGGTGATAGATTAACTGTGAAGCTGAATTAAGCAAGAAAATACTTTCATTCCACTTACAAAGTTTTACAACTATAAAACAACCCTTGGGATATAAATCAACATCCTCAGACCAGTATTTAAGCAGCCATGCCAAAAATCTAATTACAGCATCAATATAAAAACAAACAAACAAACAAATAAAACATCATTATGAAAGTCTAACCAGGCCTCCAAAGAACCTCTGATCAGCCAAATTGAGTTTGAAGTAATATTTTATGTCTACCAATCACTGCCTGGCCTTTCAAAAATGGTTCAAATTCCATTTATTACTGCTGGAAATAAGGTGGAAGAAAATCCACATAAGAAATAGGAATCAGATCTGATACAAATCAGATTTCAGGATAGAATTCATTCTCTTCCTAGGTTAATCCTTCCACTCCACACTCCCTGTTATCACTTCCATCCAAACTGAGAGACATCCCCAATTACATTTCCTGTTGTTCCAGAGAGTGGCCATTGTCAGCCTGGGCCTGAGAACAGAGCAGAATCAAGTCCCAACTGAGGTGCACTGGTGATAAAATATTATCTACTTAATTATTATTTGTTATTTGTATCAAAACCAGTTGTCTATCATTGTTTTTGTTTGTTTGTTTGTTTGTTTGTTTTTTGACGAGGCAACCCTTGGTTGACCTCACAGATTGCAAGGAACTTGTCAGTTTACAATCCCTTATTTTTTTTTATTTTTTATGCCTACAGCACCTGGTGGTCTCCCGTTCAAGTATTTACCAGGCCCGACCCCGCTCAGCTTCCGAGATCAGACAAGATAGGGTATGTTCAGGGTGGCATGGCAATAGTCATTGTTTTTTTTTTTTTTTTCCACATGAAAGCTACAGGAATCCTAAAATGATATATCATTTTAAGATAAACAGATCTAAATTTTAGAAATAATAAAAATACTAGATTAATTTTAAATAAGTATTTATATAACTTCAAGTTATGGGAGACTTCTAAAGCAAGATAAGAAACTGAAAATTTTACATAAGCAAAGAAAAATGCATATGCATTTATGAAAAATTCAAAATAATGTTATAATAAAATATGTCATAAAAGAAGTCAACAAAGTCAAAGTTCATAAAAAAGTCAAAAGACAAGCAATAGGAAAATGTATATAATTTAAAAGAAAAATGGTTAATAATCTAAATATTCAAAAGAACCCCTAAAAATGACAACAAAAATGCAATGGAGAAATGCCCAATGAATACAAACAGGCTAATCATAGGAAAGGAAACATTTTTAACTTGATCAGTGGTCAGGATATTATAAATTACAATAAAGAGTTATTATTGTGCTCATAAAATTAGCAAAATTTAATAAGATTTGTAACCTATACTACTAGAGGAGAAGATAAATAGACACAGCAATCTTGTATTTTAAAAATTGAAATAGCTTTTGACTCAAAAATGTTTGTTTATGGCAACATTGTAGTAGCAAAACCCTGGAAATAATATGAATGTCCACTAGTACAGGAAACGTTGAATAAAAATTATGCCTCTAATCACTATGTAGCTATTAAGAAGAGTGTGTTAGGCCTATTATCACTGATTTATAGAGATGCTCATGATATGCAGTTTATTGAAAAATACAAGCTGCAGAGTCCATAAATACATGATCTTGAATATCCTCACTCTTGAATGTCCTCACCTCCTTGATTTTGACTTGCTTTCCCCCTCTTAATTGCAAGCCATTTCTTGCCATGTATCTTGTCTAATTCTTATATATTCTTAAATGTGCAGCAGAAGCCTCAGCTTATCAAGGAATCTAAACTGATCAACCCAGGTGGGATAGGTGTCTATTACCTGTACTGCCAAGTTAACCTGAGCAGACGTCAGTCATGGCCATTTATTCAACTTGTGCTTTCTCTCCGACTACAACTCTTTGAAGCCAGAAACTACATATCATTATATCAACATTCCCAGCATCTGATTTAGATATAATATCTGACATAAGGGTGATTTATCAATCTTCATTGAATGGTTAAAAAGTAATAGTTCAGCCATATTTCAAAAGTTAATGCTTAAATTAGTAACAGTGAAATATTAGAATTAGATGAAACATTACCAAAAACTGAAGAGTGTCATCTGTTAGGTGCCTTCATGTGGAAGCAGTAGTATCTAGCTTAAGGGTTATCAAATTCCAAATACATATGTGCACTAACATTGACTAAAGAAAAAAGTTTTTTTGAAACTTTCCATAAGGTACAGAATTTTTCAGATCGTGTAAATAGCAATTCTTATGCTTACTAAAGTTCGGGCACTACTGGATTACACAAAAGGAAGGAATGAAATGTCCACATGAAGATGTCTGGGTGTGTGAAGCACACTGCGTTTGATGTAAGGATCAAATTCCTTACTGCCCTCTGATGAGTGGAAAAGTGAAAATGATTCCACTTACTTATGGCTTTTCTCCATTCTGTTTTAATTTTAGATCTTTGAAGTTTGAATTTGTCTTAACTTTTTTTGTTTTTCTGATCAATATCTTGCCCTATCTATGATCAATCTGCAGAGAAATCCATAGAGCTTAGTAATTAAGAGTTTAGGTTTTAAGGTTAGAAAAACCAAGGATAGAATCTTGGCTTAGCATTTACGAGCCATCTCAATTTGAACAGGTGACATAATCTCTTTAGCCTCAGTTGCCTTGACTGTGCAACTGGAATTATAATATTAGAAAGTTCCTTATAAACTGCTATAGGTATTGATAGATAAAATATGAAAAATGCTAAACATGTTCCTATGCATATTATTTCATTCATGCTACTTTTGTTATTATTACTAACAAATTTCATAACCTCTAAAAAGCATGTTTTTTCCACAACTTATCTCTGAAATCAATCAGGATGCATTTTACAATTGGTGGCATCTTATAATTATAGTTGTGGAGTGATATATAAATCAGGAAACAACTTATAATAGATTACATCTTAGGTTTAAAGAAACAGGTTATTATAAATACCAATAACAAGATTCTGGGTGGAGCCGCCTTGAGCAATTATAAGTCATGGTGAACAGGGCTATTTTGCCATCCTGCAGCAGCGATGTCATAACCTTGCTTCATCTCTCCTTCCCATCACTTCTACTATTAAAACTCAGAACCTCAGCTGTTTCCTGGAGAGCTTTGAAATGTTTTTTTCCAGTATTATAATGAGCTAGGGCGATATTCTAAACAAGGTGGTCTTAAATCAGAACTAAAAGCACTCTAACAAGGAAGGCTGGCTACTTTGCTATTGACTCATGCCTAACATCACTATGACAACTTCTGGGAGCTCCTCTGGTCTCCCATTCAGACCGTGAGCATAGTCAAAGCCTCCTCATCCCCTTTGTCTTTACCATCTATACCATACACAGCTGCCTTTCTCCAAATCCTTCAAGTACCTGAAGTCTCTCCCTGATTTATTTGAGGTTCTCACTAGCATTTAGCTCATTCTCATTTTCTGCATTATCTCCATAGGTAATCCTCTTGAATTTTCCACATTACCAAAATGACAAGAGGTAACACAAACCAACTTTATGACAACACCTAGCCTTATAAATGGTGTGCATCTGTGTTGTTCTGAAAGTTCATCATTAAGCTTTGTAACTGTGCCATTAAGGTTGTTTCTCTTAATGTTCAGTTATGAAAATCCAAGTGTTTCAAAGTAAAAGGGATCATTTGGGCCCATAGCATGGAAATAAGAGTGATCTGGTAGGTCATTTGGTGGCCTCAAATTCTCTTTTGAATCTAGGTTGGTATTCTGACTAGTTTTGAGCAATAGAATATGAAGAAATGATGCCATGCAAATTCTAGATCCAGGGCTTCAAGAGGCTTTGCGGCTTTTACATATCCTCATGTGGAAGGCTGCCGCTGAGCTCACCATACCATGGAGAAGTCCAGGATGTGAAGAGAGAGGCCTCGTTATTCCAACTGTCTCGGATGAGGCAAGACCCCTATCTATCCACCAGCTAAACACAACTGCATGGGTCAGCCTAGGTGAGACCAGCAAAACATCCCCACAGCCAACCCACCATATTTGCTAGACATAATAAATAATTGTTATTTGAAGACATTATTCGGAGTGGTTTTTACACAACAGAAAGTGACTGAAAAAAGTCAAAGGCTTTTAACAGGCATTCCTCTGAATTAGAGATTGAAAGAAAGAGGACTATAGAAAGATATCTGACAATGAAACATAAAAAATTTTTTCACATAACTTTTTTTTAACTTTTGTTTCTGTCACTCGTGTTTGCAACATGTGAAAGACTTTATGCTTTATAGAGCTATAAAGATAAACAGTTTGAAGTTTTAACAGCCCTTTCATAAAATCATCACAAAATACTCTTCAAACAAGTCTCATGTCCCTATTTACGATTTTTTATGCTACAACAAATGAAAGTGAGATGATTAGCTCCAGGAGTGGGAAGAGGAAGAAGCCTAGAATACTTCTGGATCATATCCTGATTTCTGCCACTCTCAGATATTTAAGATGGGGTGGATCTAGAGCAGGGTCAGCTAACTATGGCCCAGGGGCCAAGTCTGCCCACCATATGTTTGTATGTCTGTGAGCTAAGAATAGTTTTTCATTTCAAATGGTCAATAGAGAAAATCAAAAGAATCATAATATTTCATGATATATGGAAGTTATATGAAATTCAAATTTCAGTGTCCATAAACAAAGTTTTATGGGAACATTGCAATGCTCTTTTGTAGACATATCTATGGCTACTTTTTCACTCCAGCTGCACAATTGAATAGTGGTAGAGACCTAAAGTGCTTTACTCTCTGACCCTTTACAAGAAAGTTTGCCTATTCTCAGTCTATAATGCAGACTTGAACATTTTCTTTTAAGGTTGCTGTAATGTGTTATGTCTTCATGGCAGTATTTGTGAACCTATAAATAAAGATAGCCAGCTGACTTTTTCTACTCACAGTCTTTCCACCTTGTTGGTCTAATGTGGAGAAATATAAAGGTGTTTAAGTCCTAAATTTGGTTAGAGGAATAGATGAGGGGAGGAGAGAGCAAGAGAACAGTAGATCACAGATCAAGTGTTTGATGATAACAGTTAAGTGACTCTAAAAACTCCATATTTATGTTTCTATCTTGATATCTCTTCTAAATAATATTTTTGTTTATAGACAAAAGCTATTTTTGAAGGGTTGGGATAGCAAATGAATAACAGCATTAACCCTCAGAAATGGCTTTTTTATTTTCTGTTTGCTTCCATCATTAGCAATTAAAAGTTCTTCAAAAGATCTTGTGACCACGTCGCTAATAAATAATATACGAGTGAAAAAACTGAACGCATTTTTCTTACCTGGCTGAACTTTAAAGGCTTCAAGACGTCTATAGACTCTACTCCCTTTCCACCCTCATTCAAAAGGTACTCCTAAAGCACCTATGATTTCCTTTAAAATCCTCTTCAGAATCTATTAATGTACTTTGCTTCTATAACAGTTAAGGGGTTATGGAGTGTAATATCAGGATACCAAATTGAAAGGAATATTTTTTAGAGGAACAATTGTTACCAGAATATTTTATTTTTTCTGGAAATGACACACCATTACTTATGAATGGAAGAAGAGGAAACAAGTTCTCTTTCCCTGTAATAATATAGTTTCAAGTATAATTTCTGGTTTAATTCCCAAATAACACATAAAACCCCTCATTTAGGCTGTATGGTTTAATTCCCAAATAACATATAAAATCCCTTGTTTAGGCTGCATGCCTCTTTCCTCATATTTTTTAACTTTTCCTATTAGACTATATGCTGATATTTACCTTAGTGAACATATGTTCTTAGCTTAGGTATTCTTTAAAGAATAATCTCATTTTGATCTACTTTCCAAATCACATTGTTTACCACATTCTGGAGAGGACTAAGAATATTTTAGCTGGGAACATTATCCAGTTGGAGAATTTTGGAGGCAACATATGCTATTATAACAACTTTCTGTGGGGAAAATTTGTTCTAAGCAAATTTTGCAATGAAGGATCATGAGCCATTTTCTATACAGTTGCACAGAATCTATTTAGTGTTAAGAACGTCATCTCTTTTTACTTCTTTTCCTCAAACCTAAGAAAACATATACAAACTATAAATATTCCCACTACTTTTTATCTTTCCTTCCTTAGCTGTTGAGAATCCCCTGTTTTCTAGTTAGGTCTTACACATGACAGTACCTTCATTAGATTTGAATTTAAATAATAACTAAATTGCAGTAATTAAGTGTTTATTTAGAGCCATAATTATATGCCAGTGAATAAGTAGATTTATTTAGGGCCAGAACTGTACCTAGCATTGCCAGGACAGTCTATCACTTAGAGTATGTGCAAGTAAAAGAAAATATAATGCAAAATTGACTTTGAAAAATGAAGCCTTTTATTGGCTTGCTTTACATGAGACTACAAAGGTAGGGTGAAGCTCAGTGTTGGCTGATTCAAAAGATCAGTGTTAGAGTAATCAACCGTCTCTCCATAGTGTAGTTCAAAGTGTCACCTTCATCCTAAAATGTCTAGGATAGCAACAGTAGCATTCTTCCTTATTCCTATTGGGTAGAAGAAAGAGAACTATCTGGACCCTTTCCCAGATAAGCAAAAAACAACTTTCTAAGAAGCCCTCTATAAATGAGTCCTTTGGTTCTCATTGGTGAAATCACAGAACATGTTCATTCTTGAGTCAGTCCTTTGTGAAGAAGATGGGGTTTTGGTGCTTAGACTTGTAGCTCAAGATGAGGAAATAATATCAGCTCTGAGTCTTATAGGCTGTTGGCTATTTGAACATAGCATACTTCAGAAAAGAAAGATAAAGGAAGAGATGTGGAGTAACTAAATATCAATATCCAGTTCAGCCAGCTGATTGTAAAATACAGTGAATTTTAACGTTATAGAACAACTTCATCCTTCTTTCCATTATTGTCTTTTTATTTTGTTGTTGTGAATATCAAAGTTCACAATTAGATAAAAGTTTTTGTGTGCATTCACCACCACAAAAGTAATTCTAAAATGACTTTTTCATATTTTCAGTTGACTAACTCCTCCAAAATAACCCTATTTCTTATATATAATTATTTAAAGGACTACTGGCTAACATACAGAAATGCCTACAATTATTGAATGCTTCCCATGTGTGGTCGAGACTTGTAACTCAAACACATACTTTTAAGCCAGGAATTAAATAGGAGGTAGATAGTACTTTCTTATTTTGCAAATTAGCCAGCTAAGAGCTAGAAAGCCTAAGTGACTTGCCTGAAGCCATGCATTTACTAGGTTGCAGAGCTCAGAGTTCCCAAGTCTTTTGCTTCCTAAGTCCTGATTTTCTATGCTATTTTGTCTCCCGAAGTTGTTGTTACAAACTACTGCAAACTGAATGGATTAAAACAACAGAAATTTATTCTCCCACAGTTCTGGAGGCTAGAAATCCAAAATCCAGGGGTTTATGGGGACATATTCTCTCTGAAAGATCTGGAGCAGAATCCGTTCCTTGCCTCTTTCAGCTTCTGGTTGTTGTTGACATTCCTTGGCTTGTGGTCATGTTTCTCTCTGCTCCATCTTCACATCACCTCTCCACTGTGTATAGTGTTGAACTTCTCTCTGTTTCCTCTTATAAGGATACATGCGATTGCACATACAACTTACAGCCTACCTGGATAATCCAGGATAAATTTCTCCTCTCGAGATCCTTAATTTAATCACATCTTTTGCTATGTAAATCTGTATACACTCTTTTGCCATATAAGGTAATAATACAGGTGTCAGAGACCAGGAGATGGACATGTCATCGGGACCACCTTTCAGCCCATTAGAGATGCCAGGCTAGACATCTGATTTTTAAAAAAAATTCAATGATGGAGGATCCTGTCCATATTTATCCCTGCTGTGTTCCTAGTATCCAATACAACATAATGCCTGGCATAAAATGTACTCAATATTATTTGCTAAATGGATGAATGGATAAACACTTCAGGATATGGAAGTGGAAAGTATCTTGATACTGGTAGGATGTGCCTTACCATTGAAAAGAAGTTGTGGATGAAGAACAATAGCTAAAGAAATGAGACTGACTTTATATTCAGATGTTCTCATTGAAAAAGTTTTTGACCACAAGGGTGCCCTTAATATGAAGTCAGAGAAATAACTGAGTATCTGTTTCCATGACTCTTCCTTATTATGGGTAAGAAACAGAAGACATGAAAGGGAGCAGGGAAACTCATAGAATCAGATCATCAAGTTTAAAAGGACTTGAAATGTTGTCTAGTCCAATTTTACACCCAGCGACAAATGATCACACTTGTGAAACACTGAGCGCTTCCATTGAAATGCCCCAGTGCTGAGGATAACATCACCTGACTGTTCGACCCATTTTATCATTGGGCTGACCCAGGAGGGTGAAGGTGAATAACACAAAGCTTCAAAGGTATGTGGCCAGTTGCACAGGGCAGTGTCTGGGTCAGCTGTAATTTCTAAATTTGGGAAGAGTCTCGTAGCAAAGGGAGAGCAACTTCCCATCTTATAAAGTTCTGTGATCATGAGAGGTTACTTGCTTTTTTGATCCATAATCATTCAAACCAATCTATTAACTTGAAGGTAATTTCTACTCAGAAGTAGATACCAAGCACCCATAATTTCAAATTATTTATTGAAAACACTGTTTATTATTTATCATAAAATCCTGACAGAATGTGAATGAATCTAACATATAACATGCTAAAAGGCAGGCCTCACTATAGAGATGAATTAATTTGCTATAAGATTTGTTACATTAAAGAAAACTTTTGTAATTATTTTTCATGTTTTTACTGAATCATTTTTAAATGAAAGTAGATGTGAAGAAAAAAGAATCAAATAAGATGTGGTTTCTTAACATATGCAGTATTGTCAAATTTAATAAAAAGAAAAAATTCAAATATATGCACTTGGAGAAGACAATACAGAAATAAGCAAAAGATAAATTATTTAACAACACTGTACAAAATACATTGGGTTGATTTTTAATGTTTTTATGAGTAAATCTGGAAAGATGATATCCATGCTAATTAAAGGGATACTGAATTTTACTGTCAAAAATCATTTTAAAAGCATATTTCTTAGCCTATTTCTCACTAGGTGTTCAAGTATAAACACGTATATGTAAGGATCTTTTAATATTTTCAAACTATAGGTTATTTTGGTATGAGCACAAAGTTATGGAATATTAAATATATTATCAGGATAACATACTTGAAATTCTTTGTAGTGAAACCCAGCTCAAAATCCAGAACTAATCAGATTTAGTTGTCCAGCCCCAGCACTGAATCTATGGCCTATGATGGAGTCCTGGGCACATTTACATCCCACGAAGGGAAAGCAAACAGTCAGAAGAAGAGTGGGAAGGTTTCAAATGTCTCTGCTACCAAAGAATGTGTTCATAGATAAAATGGGGTTAATTTAAACCAGATTGAAGCTCAGTAAATATTTATGGAATAAATTAGTAGCTAAATGGGATTGGATGACCTCTAAATTGAGTGTAGAAAGGTCGGGGTTTAAGTTCAAATACTACCGCTAACTTGTAACTGATGTTTTCTAATTCCCAGTCCAGACTCATCCATCAAGAACAGTTTGCCAGTGAATCAATTAACCATAAAAGAAAGAAAAGAATATTTTTTATAGCTACATAATACTTTTGAGTACCAACTATGTCTCTGTCACATGACTTTTATACAGATTTTGCTTTTTATCATAGCGTCCAGTGAGGTAAATATGATTTCTGCTTCTCCCCACCACAACTAAGATTAATGCCAGAAAAGTCTGGAACACTTAAATTCTGAAGGAAATGATAGAACCTAAGAGAAAGGGCATTTCACGTAGCAAAGAAGAGGGACTTTTTAAGTAAAATGTTTTTACACAGTTATTGAATTGTGCCTCTAAAAACAACCTTGAGTGTTGATTCGTTTTGAAAAGAAATGTCAAGAAAATATTTCCTTTCATGCTAAGATTCAGTCTCTGGTCTCACTGTATACATAAATTTTGAAGTACTGGAATCTGACTCATTTATTTTTATAAAACTTTACTCTTAAAATTCAAACACTAGTTTTTTTAACAGAATATTTTATATATCAGCTTTTAAAGGGAACTTATGACATGACATTCTCCAAGTGAACTTGGTGAATAAATTAGACCAATTGTATGAATTTTTTCCTCCAGACACATTCCAGGACTTCTGTCTATCCCAAGGTAATGGCAAATATGGACATGTTTATTTTTTCCCCCCCAAAAATACAGGGTTTCTTTGTATACCACAAGAAAAATTTCCAGACACAAACATTTACTAAGGGAAGGAAATCACAAACATGGAACACCTACTTAAAAATTTCAGGCATATTCCACAAGTCTGCTAATAAGATACTCTGAGCAAGATGTTGTCCACAGTTTGCTTCCTCTTGGACAGGCAGGGGTGGAGAAGTGAAGAAGGAAAATAAACATTGAGTAAGAATGGCTAAGCAAATATAATTTTGGCTACAGAATTGCGTTGACTTCAACCATCACTACAAATTACACATAGAGTCTTTCCCCAGTGTAGTCAAGATGATATCAACTGAAATGATTATAAGTAGCTTTATATCAAAGAAATGTAAATGTAAAGCCTAGGATCCCCTAGAGATGGTGACAGCCATGTCAACACTGCTAAAATAACAGATCAATCCAATCCATTTGGCCAAACAGCTGGTCAAGTCAGTTAAACAAATAATAATCAAATCAGCTGCCAGACCAAATGAACTAGAAAACAATCCCCAAATACTCGTGCCTGTTATGTATGTACATAGTAAACACAGTGTCAGTTTGGTGAATATAAAGATTGCATTTTTGCTAGAGTAGTTAGAGGCTTGCATGCAAATTTTCTTGGAGCTATTCTAAAATATATTCCAATAACTTCTCAGGATCTCCCCCACAAAAACCTTAATCTAAGACATTATCACATTGTACCTGGGTTACTGTAGCTGCTCCTTCCAATCTGACTCCCTCCCACCAACATGACCCTCTTTAGTCCATACTTTAAAGCAACAGCTAAGGTGATCTCAAAGGATAAACTATATATCATGCCCTCCCATTGATCAAAATTCTCCTTTGCTTCCCCCTCTAATATAAATAAAATTCAAGCTTTTTACCATGATTTACAGAGACCTACCTGGTCAGGGCACAGCCTTGCTTTCTGACTGTGTTTCCATTCACGCTCACCTTAAACCACAACCATGGCCATTTTCTGCCCTAAAACCAAGCTTGTTACTATTGCTGTGCCTTTGCACTTGCTGTTTCTTTCATCCGGAAAGCTATTTATCTCCTTCTCATCATTTAAGTTCCAAGTCTCATATGTCATATGCTTTCTCTGACCTCCTCAGATAAAATAGTCACTCCTTTTATATCCAATTATTCACTCTCCTGTTATCTCTTTAAGGTTTTTCATAGTATATATTTATTCCTGAAATTTTGCAATTTATTGATTTGGTTGCATATTTATTGTCTATCCCTAGAAGGTAAGCTTCATGAGAGCAGATAATGTGGTAGACAGAATACTGTCTAACTCCACAGATGTTGACATCCAAATATTTACATCCTAAACTATAAGTGTGTTTCTTTACAAGGCAAAAGGTACTTTGAACATGTGATTCAGTTAAGGACCCTTGAGATTGATAAAATTTTTCTAGATTATCCAAGTAGACCAAGTATAATCGCAAGAACCCTTATAAGAGGGAGGCAATGGGGTCCAAGTTAGCAAAAGGAGATGTAAGGAGAGAACCAGAGCTTGATGTGATGTACTCTGAAGATGTAGAAAGGGACAATGAGCTAAAGAATGTGGGTAGCCTCTAGAAACCAGGAAAGGCAAGGAAATTATATTCCCTGCAGTCTCCAGAAGGAGCACACCTTGACAACACCTTTAATTTAGTCCAGTGAGACTAATTTCAGATCTCTGACTTTCATAACTGTAATATAATAAATTTGTATTATTATAAGCCTCTAAGTTAGTAGTAACTTGTTAGGGTAGTAACGGGAAACTAATACATATGTTTATTTGTTCCCTGCTGAATCCATCCTGTACATACTTGTCTGACACATGTAAATAGTTAAGAAATATTTCTAAAACAAACAGATAGTAAATCATGTACCAAAATTTCCTTATGGGAAGACATGAATGCTGAATTGACTTGGACTGTATATGAGTATAACTAGAGTTATGAGCCCCATTTATTTTAAAAAGCCATAAAATTTACCCCATTCTCTTTTGCTTATTTTTCTAATGGACAACAAAATATGATAAAATATATGTCGATTAGATGTCATTCAGAAGAAGTTTAAAATATGACCCCTGCCAGCTTCAAGTTTTCTTGAAAGCTGCCTGTGAACTATTTGATTTTTTTTTTGAAACTGACCTTCAGAGTTAGCATGCGCAAGATGAATATATATGATGATAAGGCCACAAACTTCTCAGCACAGATGATCATATTTGTTTGAAGGGAATGTTTTGTGGAAGAAATATGGCTCTGGATTTTAGAAATTATAACCAACCCTGGTATGCATGGATTTTTTTCTTTTGTAAGTGTTCATTTATGGCTTATTTATGATTAGTTTTTGACATGCTATTTCCATGGGCTTAGTTGTAAATACAGAGTAGGAAAGTTAGAGGGAAAAGCTAATCAGAAGAAAATGCATAAACCATAAGTCAAGGTTTTCTTAATATTCAATACTCCTGACTCATAATGGCATTTATCCAGGTAAATAAGCTGAAGATTAATTGCCCTCAATATGTTGAGCCCTTAACCAATATACTGAATGTAGAAAGAAACATATGCTACAAAGTCAGTGTGTTTCTTTCTGCACTATATGTTTAACTAGTAAAAGGCAAACTTCAAAAGGATCAGAAATTGCATTTGAATGAAGAGCCAAATGTCATGCACATTTCGAAGACTTTTTTCCTAGAGTTGTAACTCTTGAAAGAATTAATCTTTTTGTAATTTGTCATCCTCTAGCATTCCAAGAATACTTGTAATACTTCAAAATTATATTAATACACTCTAGTGTATTAATATAAGGAGACTGTGATGTGATTTCTGATCTCCTTTCTATACGAAATCTGGATGAAGTATAGACTACCTAGTATGTGAATTTAGTTCAAGTGATTTTATTGATCTAGTGTAGCACGTGGCATCTAGAGACATGAGTAAACTTAAACCAGGCACCTATTATAAAGGGCTTTGCTTGTCCACAAGTGCCAGTTGATCTCTTAAAAACTATTTGAAAGAATCCTTATAAGTCAGGACTCTGAAGCCTGTAAGAGACCTACAATGATTCAACTTAATGTATTGAATATATATATAGAAATGCATATACATATATACACACATACATGAGTTTATGCATAGTTTGCCTATCACCTGATTTAAAGATGCATTAATATCAAATAAACAATATTCACAGAGGTTGTGGTATTGATTTCAAATCTCTTAATGAAGGACTGCCAATCCGTGAGTGTGGCTTAAGAGTTATGGATGGAGATGACAGAAGCTAACAAGAATTGAGTACTTACAATGTGTCAATGTTCAAACATGTGTCACTTGTATTACCTAATTTCATACTTATAATATCTATATGAAAGGGGTATTACTAGAATCCCTTTCAGAAATACAGAAACAGGCACAGAGAGGTCGAATTGATAAAAGCTATACAGTTGAGCAGGTGGCAGAGCCAGTCTCTCTGCTCAAGCACTTTGACCATGAAACCCGTACTGATCACTGTTTCATTCAGATGCATTCAGCAGAGGACTGTCTCCACTGATGTCCTGTCCTGCAGGAGAGTTTTCTGTCCGTTTTCCTGATTGTTAATCTCCCATTACTTCTCTGTTTATACTATTGCAGAGAATTCTCTAACTTTCTTTATGCAGTTGTGTAATGATCAGCAGAGTCTTCATTATTCTGTGAAACTTCCATCTATTTGTAAAATTCTGGAACTTAAGGAATGTATCTCTCACTACCATTATAGTTCATGTTCTGCAAATTACCTGTTGTGTCTGAATCCAACCTTGCTTATTTTTCTGTCTGTCTGAGCAGTGACAGAAGTTACCTAGACTACCTATACATTCTAAAGAAAGGGGATAACTTCCAAGTGAAGTGCTGCCTGAACCTTTCCCCTACCCGCACCCCCAGCATTGTTTAGACAACGGCTCTCTGTGTGCCCTATGAAATATTTCTTCCGACTAGTGCTACCAAGTCAGAATTGTACCAGTGGTGTAAAGCTCCCAGCACTGAATGGGCCACTCTGCTGGAAACATAGGTAATATGTCACCTGATCAAATCTTTGGGTAACTCATAATCTGGTTGAGGATGACAGTAGATACTTTGGGTTTTCTACCCACCAAACATACTCCTCTCCTATCTTCTTACTGGTAGAGTCAGCCTTCCATGATAAAAATTACAAAGGCTAGATATTTATTTTCCCAGCTTCATTTGCTGGAAATGATCATGTGACCTACTTCTCGGAAAAGAAACATAAAGGAAAATCTGCTGCAGAGTTTTGTTTTGGGCTAATAATATAAAATGGTTAGCCAGTTCTAGTTTCATATTTTGTTTCTTGAAACTAAAAGCAATTTGACTGATATGATGAGACAAACCACAAACACTAGGAGTAATTTGAGAAGAATACAAAAAAGGGTGTACTCAAGTGGCAAAATTGTCTGGCAATAAATGCAGTAGGTAAGAAAAGCAATGATACATGAGTTTGATGCAAGCTTCATGGAGCTCCTGCAGTTTTACTTGGATTTCAAGTTCCTTTTGACATTCCCATTAGGAGTGCTTGTCATTTTAGAGCAGTCTTTAAGGGGGAAAAATATTATTTTTCTTGTTTGCATTGATATATGTATTTATTAAATATCGACATGGGAAAATAGATGTAAATATCAGAAGAAATTTTTTCTTTGTGAATGATCTGTGTGGTACTGATACGAACTTTGAAACATCTCAAATAGACAGTGGGATCAATATTTAAATGATATGAGAATCTCTTACCTTCAGTAATCTGAATATATTAATTTCCTAAAAAGCACTTATACATAACATTTTTAATGAAAGCAATTTTGTTTGAAATGTCACATTATCATATTATAGTTACAATCAGCATATGGCACAAAGGGAGCAAGACAGCATTTCTCTGCCATTTCCTTATAGTGTAAAAGCAGCCATCAAGTCTTCTCAGCTAGAAATTTTAGAACTGAAATTGTTTTTTCTTTAAATTTTATAAGTCATTTAGAAAGATGTTAAACTATTCCATTTTCATCCATAACTAATTTTTTTTACCTGCCGAAACTCACAAATTGGTAACACCACCAAGTGGAATCGTTTTGGTTTCTATTCAGTTTTACCACAATTCTGTATAAAGATTTTTTAAAAAATCTAGGCTATACATATAACTACATAACCATGCATATCTATATATATATATATAGATATACACATATAATATATAGTTGTATATGTATATATACTTGTATGATCAGGATATATAAGATATATAAGATCAGGTGAGGCATACATATAGACATATGTATATGTACTATTTATATGTGTATACATGCACATACATATAATCTTTTGGCTTAAAGAAGAAAATTTTGTTTTTTATTGATTTTTATATACCAATAATTTTCCTAGGTATACATATTCTTACATTTTTGTACTCATATATAGAGACATATGTTGCCCCAACTGTTGTTTTTTTAAAAAAGCACTGTTGCTATGTAGTCTTTTTAATAAAAATTCTCAAAGGCGTAGATATTTTGTTTTGAATATAAAGTTAATTTAAACAATGTGAGGGGCGAGCCTTCCCTGTTTTGCTCAGTAGTCTCAAGGCCTCGGGTAGTGCACTGTACTGTGATATAATGAATTTTGAAAGAAGCCGTGTTTTAATTAGTCACCTTTTGTCATCTCCTTTCAGTTTTAGGTTTGCACAGATGGCCATGCTGTGTATGTGGAACTGACAGAAATGCACCATTTTGCATTACTAAAGCGCACAGTCTTTTATGCTTTTCTTCACAATTGCATTTTGTTTTCATGCATCATTAAATAGTATAATAATTTAATGATTTCTCTATAACATGATAACTTCACCTCAGGTTTGATGTACAGCTCTGCGTAATCCATTAACATAAATTGACTTTCAGTAAACCTAAGCAATAGAGACCCCTTGGGAGTTACAGAGGCTGATTTTTCTTTTTCTGTTGCAACTTTATCTGACAATGCGGCGCAGTCAGCTTGGATCACATGTAGGTATTATGTGCTCCATTTGCATTTACTGGTGTGTTCTTTGGAAAACATGCCCTCCGTGGTTAAGGAGTTTTCTGCTCTGATATTGCTATTGAATTTTGTTTCACTGGTTGAGTTTTCTGGTTCACTTCTGGGATATTGCTATTGACTGTGTGCAAAATTATCTCCTTGGGCCAGAAAATTCATCTGAACATAGCAATGCTTGACTTCATCCCCAGAGAGAGTCTGATGAAAAGAGAAGTGAATTAAAACAAAATGTGTTCATATACTATGTATGCACAGTGTGTGTTCGGGGGCCTAGAAGGAGGCACAGTGGTGTTGGACATATCATGAATGCAAATCCAGTAAGTCAATGTTTAGGATACAAATAGGAATTGCCAATACTTGGAAAGTTATCATAGTGAAGATTTGGCTGCCGTGATTTAAACCTAAAGTAGCTCAAATTTGTATGTTACTAGTTTGTATAACATCGAGTTTGATGTGAATAAGCAACTACATAAACTATGATGTTGACATTTTTACCTACTTTTTAATTAGACAGTCTTTGAAGGTGTTTATGCAGCATATCATTAATGCACATATATAAAGTATGGATGCAGTTTAAGTATGATAATATGTAGCTTGAAAAGTAGAAAATTACACTATCTTTGAAGTCTCTTGTGTTATCCTTTTTGATTGCAAATTCCCCTTCTTGCTCCCTTCCCAAGTAACTACTATCCTGAACTTTGAGCAATCCATTTTCCTTCTTTTGTTAATTAGCTTTATAATATATGTACATATCTCTAAACAATATTTTATGCAGCTTTGCCTGCTTGCTTTTGATCTTTCTATAAATGTAAGATCTCACATGTGTTCTTTTGTTGCTTGTTTATTCTTGCAAAGTTATATTTTTGAGATTCATGTGTTGATGCATGTCACAAGACTTCCTTCCTTTTCCTGCTTTCTTCCAATCTGTAAGTACACCACAGTTTATTAAGTCATTTTAATAGAGCTATAATATTAGCTTGTTTCCAGAGTTTGCTCAGTTGATGATTCCACTGTCTACTTTCTTATAAAAATCATTCTTTGTAACTTTGCACAAATTTCTTTAAATTGTATACCTAGGAATAGAGTCACTGGGTTATAGGATGCATGCATCTTTAACTTTTCTAGATATTGACAAATTGTTTTGCAAAATCATTGTATAAATTTACATGCCCACCAGCAAAGGATGAGGGGACCTATAAATTCACCAACACTAAAGTTTAGCCAACTTTTTAATTTTGGATAACTTGGTGAGTGTGAAATGGCATCACCTCATGATTTTAATTTACATTTTTCTGATTACCAATGAGGCTGAAACTCCTTTCACAAGTATGATGATGATTTTTATTTTATTTTCTGAAATGCTTATTCGAATCTTCTGCCAAATTTTCCATTGGGTTTTTCAGCATTCTGATCTTATTTCTGATTTTAAAATGAATAGATTTTATATTTCATTATTAAATATAATGTTTGATGCAGATATTTTTGATTCTAAGCACCCCTTGTTGATAAAAAAGAATTTTCTTCAATCTTTAGTAGGTTAGGGTTTTTGTTTATTTTATCATGGAAGTCTTTTTAAAAATTGTCAAATGCTTAGTAATTTTTCAATATTAGGATGATCATATGTAGTTTTTACTTGAACTAACCTTACATTATTGAGATAAAAAAATTTTATTTATGATAGTTTACAATTTTAAGTACTCTACTGGATTTGACTTATTCATCTTTTATTGAAGATTTTTTCATCTATGCTTATGAGTGAAACTGTCCTCACTATAATTGCCTCATCGCATTAAATTACTTAGAAATTTTTCCATACAAGTTTTATGTAAGGATAGAATTTTTTTTTTTGCCTCTTTTGAGAAACAGCCTTTATTAAATCTAAGAAATTTTCTTATATTTCTATTTAAATTTTTTTTTGTTTTTTTTTGGGGGGGGGGCTTTATTGAAATAAAATAGACAGTTGCTCATATTTACATTGTACAAGTCAATTAGTTTTTTTTTCAATTATAGTTGGTATACCATAATATAATAATTTCAGTTGTACAACATAGTGATTATAGATCTATATAACTCATAAAGTGGTCACCCCACTAAATCTAGTACCCCTCATCCCTCTTACATATTTATTACCACATCATTAACGTTTTTCTTAAGCTACACTTAATATCTCCATGTCTTTTCTGTAATTATCCATTTGTACTTAATCCCTTTTGCCCTTTTTCATTGTCCCCCTTAAACTCTCTTCTATCTAGTAGCCCTCAAATATTCTCTGTATCTATGCTTTTGTTTCTGTTTTTGTTGTTTATTTTATTCTTTATATTCCACATGTATATGAAATCATGTGGTATTTGTCTTTGTCTATCTGACTTAATTTCATTCAGTGCAATATTTTCTCTAGGTCCATCAAGACTATGTCTTTTTCTATCCCCTTCCTTGTAAGAATTTATAAACAATTGGGATTATCTATTCATTGAAGTTTGGTAGAATATTTCTGAGAAACTATCTGTGCCTGTTGAAATACTTTAAATTATTGATTTGATTTAGTTCATTATGGTGAGTTTAGTGAGGTTTTTTATGTTTTCTTGATTGATTCCTAATAGTGCTCATAGTACTACACATTTCTAATACTGCTCACTTTTACTGTGTTTTAAAAGAATGTATATTCTATAATTTATATTCTACAAATATTAATATATCCATTAGATAAAGCATATTAAATGTGTTACTCATATATTCTAATTTCCTACTGGTTTTTATGTGATTAATCTATTATTACTAAAAGGCATATTTATATAATATAGCCCCATGTTATAATGATTCATGAATTCCTTCTGATAGTTGTTTAAAAATTTGCTTTCAGTTTTGAAGTAGTGTTATTTCATAGAATATAATTTGTTTCTTCCTGGGGAATTAGGTCTATTATCATTACGCTGAACATTTTACTCTCTATTATTTTTTTCCTTGAAGCATAATTTTTCTTACATTAATATGAAAACACCAAATTTTCTTTATGGTATTTGGATGGTATATATTTCCCATTGTTTTACTTTCAGACTTTTTGTGTATCTTGTCTTAGTTTTGAGTTTCTGTTAAAGAGTATATGACTTTTTCTCCCCAATCTTGCCTGATAATCTTTGTCCTTTAATTTTAGAGTTTAGTCTATTAACATTGATTGTGATTACTGATATATTAAAATTCATTTCTAACACCTTATTGTATGCTTTTTATTTATTCTGTTTCCTTATGTTTCTTCTTTTTTTCTTCTCTTTTTGACTTTCTTCTTGTTCTTTTTTTCTGTTTTATTTCTATTTTTAGTGGTTACTGGCAAACACTTAACAGCATATTTATTGTAACCAAGTGTAAATTTAAATATCTTTTCCATTTCAGAAAAATATAAGCCCCTTAGCACTTGTTAATGTCAATCACCTCCTAATAGCTTACATGTAGTTCTATATCATAACTTTAGTTATATTTTGTTTTATTTTTAATATAAAAAATTAAATTGATTTGTGTTGCTTAATGTACTAACGTTCGTTTAGATTTACCCCGAAATTCTTAATTTCTTTATTATGCCATCTTTAATCTCCCTCTTTCCTTCTAGCATTTTCTTCAACCTAAAATTACTTTTTCTATTAATATAGAAATATTTTATATACATACAGAAAAGAAGAGAATTGTATAAAGATACTCATCACCCAACATATGGCCTGATGGAGGCCATATATCTTATTCCAGGGTTACCTTTTTCCCAATTCCTCACTACACCCCATACCCTAATGAATTACTCCAAGCAAATCCTAGTTATATTTTAATCTTGAAAAATTTCAAAATGTATCTCTAAGAGATAACTATTTAAAAATTAACATATTATCACAATTATACCTATATAAAAATAATTCCTTCATATCATCTAGTATCCAGTTATTATTTAAATTTTCTCTAATTGCGCTATCAATATGTTTTTTAGTTGATTATTTAAATAAAATTGTAAACAAAGCCAAACCATGGCATTTGGTTGATAGGTTTTCTAGTCTTTTAAAAGCTCTTAATTTGTAAGAGTTTCCTTTCTCTCTTTCTCTTTCTCTCTCTCTCTCTCTCTCTCTCTCTCTCTCTCTCTCTCTCTTAAATAAACCAGATTATTTTTTCTGTAAAATTTTCTCTGTTCTGAATTTGACTGATTGCAACTCTTTAAGAGCATTTAACTCATTCTTCTGTTCTCTGTGTTTCCTATAAACCAATAGTAATATCCACAGACTCAAATAGGTTTAGGATAGACTTTATTTTTAGAAAAAATGTTTTGTATGTAGTTCTGTGTACTTTCTATTGCATTCTGTCATAACGTACAAAATGTTTTATTACCTCTTTTTCTGTGGTGTTAAAGTTGATCAGTGGGTTTAGGTTTTGTTACCTTCATGCATTCATTATACAGTTCACCATTAAGAAGTCTTATACTAAATAATTTGTCAATAGTTAATAAATTACCTAGGTACAACATTTCATTAGAGTTTGCAAAATGATGATATTCTAACTCCATCTTTCCTTCTGCATTAATTAGCTGGAATTCTTTTATAGAGGTATTATTCCTCATAAATTTGGTTTCTTGATATACAGTTTAAACAGTTAAGGCAGAAAAAATGCTGGAGGCTTTCCTTTCTTTATGAGTTTTTGGAATATTTAATTAGTGCCATATATTAGCAACCTCCAAATATGTTTGACTTCTGTTTTGTGTTGTTTTTATCAAGTTCTCGCTTTTTAATTTATTTTTTATGTATTCAATAAATTACATTCATTATTCTTTTTGTTATTAAAATCGTTCCCTATTGAGAAGTGGGAACCCCTTCTCTTGACTCTTGGCTTTTTGACATGACCGTAATAGTCTTTTATAGCTTTCTTGCTTTTTAATATGAAAATATATTCTTGCCTTGTGTTGAATGTTTCCTCTCTCAGTCCAGAGAATTGGCAATTTTCCAAAGAAGTTTTGGTTCTTCTAAACTGAAAATGTTATTTAAAGACCACAATCTCAGTGATCAGGGTGTTCATTGTTAATGTATTTGTCATTGCTTTCAAAATTTTTCATGGTATGTGCAAAGAAATAGGATTTATGATGTTAAATAGAATAAAGTAAGTTTATACTGATATTTTCAATTCAAATTTAAGATTTTAAGATTTCAGGTTACTTTTATTGACCTTTTTGATTTTTGCATTTCTATCCATTTTCTCTCTTTTCTCCTATGTGGAAAATGTGGTCATAAAAGACCTTGACATAATTACTTATTTAAATACTAATATAAAAAATAATATGATTATCATTCAAGTTATCTTCGTGATTTATTTTATCCTTTGTATATATTCACCAGGAATGTTTATTAAAAGTCCTTTGTTTAAATTCATTCAAATTAATTCGTACCTGTATAGTTAAGCCTCCAAATTGATACACAGCTAGTTTCATTTGATTCATTTTGTTTAATAATTAAGTAAAACATTTTTATGGATCCAAAACCAAATTATAAAACAAAGTATATACAGGGCATCCAGCTTCCATTTCTCTCCTCTCCACCTTGTTCCATTTCTTCCCCATAGGTAACCAGTTTGTTTTACTTTTGCTTTACATTTTTAATATAAATATATATGTGTATACATACACACATATGTTTTAAAATAAGATCTAATGTCTTTCTTTTAATCATAAATGGTAAATGATTTTTCCATATCAACTGATACAATCATGTAGTTTCTGTCTTTAGATTAATCGATTATTTAGAATGATTGATTTTTAAATATTGCACCTGCCTTGCATTCCTAGAATATATCCCACTTAATCATGGTACATTTTTTCTTTGTATACATTGCTGAACTTGATTTGTTAATATTTTATTGGTGATTTTTCTGTCAGTATTCTTGGGGATATTGGTCTATAAGTTTTTTTTTGTTTTTTGGTTTTTTTTTGGTACTGTTTTTGTCTAGTTTTCTTATCAGGGTAATGATGGTCTCATAAAATGGATCGAGAAATTCTATTTTCTGGAAGAGACTGTGTAAAATGGGTGTTATTTTCTTCCTGAAATATTTGGGAGTATTCTCCAGTAAAACAATCTGTGACTAGATATTTTGTTTTAGAAGTTATTTTTTTACAATGAATTTAATTTCCTTTTTAGTTATAGCTCTATTCAAGTTATCTATTGGTTTTCTGTGTGTTCCTTCTGTCTTTTTTGTTCTTCTCTCGTTGCCTTCTTATTTCTTTTTCAGTATTCAATTTTCGTTTATTTTTAGTGTTTTGAGTATATATTTTTGTGTAGTGATGTTAGTGGTTATTGTAGGGGTTTTATACATTCCTAAGTTATCAGAATTTATGATTTGTTTTCAATATTTATGAATTCAAAGGAAATGCAAAAACATAACAACTCTCTCATGCCTCTTCCTCCCCACCTTTATAATATAATTATCTTAAATATTACCTGTATACATGCTCTGAAAATTACTTCAGACAATGTTGTGATTTTTGTTTCTAATCATCGAAGATAATTTTAAAAATTCAAGAGGATAAGAATAGCATGTTATATTCAGCCAGATATCTACCATGTCTGATGCTCTATATTTATTCCTGAAAACTTCCTGAATTTTAATTTTTTTTTTCTTTGCTGAGAATTTCATTCCCGCCCCGCTCCCCCCACCCCCTCCCCCCCGTTCCAGGACTGATTGTAATTGCATGCTGGAGCATTCTATGATAGCTACTTTAAAGTCTTCTTTTTTATTTCTAATGTGTGTGTAATCCTGGCAGTCGGTATCTTTCAATTATCTTTTCTCATTCCAGTTGAGATTTTTCCAGTTCTAGATATGATGAGCAATTTTGCATTATCTTCTGGACATTCTAGGTTATGAGACTCCAGTTCCTATTTAAAACTTCTATTATAGCATGCAGGCAACCCCTTGAAGTTTAGAATTCATGTCTTGGCGCTCCTTTGTGAGCCGCAGTTCAAATGTCAGTTTAGTTTTCAAAGTCTTTGCAGTTCTATTTAGTATGTCACTTATGTGCTACCCAGAGGCCAATCTGAAACCTGGGCAGTGTTCACCCCATTGTTCAGCTCTCCAGGCTTTTGCCGTGTTGCTTCTGGTTGGTTTCATGCACAGGCTGCTCCATCGTGTACCCTGATTTAAAGCATTGCTTTATCCAGCTCGCTCTTTCCATAATCTTTCCTCTACTCTCTAGTTAGGAAAGTGAGGTGATTCGTCCCTTTGCTATTATTAGCTTAGGGTAGGAGAGGAATGGTTGACAATGTTCCACCCAACCGTCTCTATGGCCACAACACTGACATAAGGAAGGGGTGGTATGATGTTCACAGTAGTGCAGAGTGGAGATAGTCAGCAGGATTCTCCTCAGTCTCCGCAATTGCCATGTCCAAAGGTGAGTGTGATGGATGCCATCTCCGCCTGCATTCTCTTAACACAGGATTGGGATGGTAAAAAGGCAACTTCCCACAGTTTCTGAGGCCACAGCACAGAGCAGGTAGTTTGGAGAAACAGCTTCTGGTGTTCACCTGGAATGGGGCAGGCATATTCAAGCAGGTTTTGTGCCCTGAGTCCTTTTGTAAAGAGAATGTGTTTTTGTGAGGTGATTTTTTTTTAAGTTTCCTATGTTATTTATTTAATTCAGCCCTTCAAGCATCTTCAAATTTGCTTTTGTTGTATAATTGAAAGAATTCTAATACTTCATTTGTTTAAACTGTGTTACTTTTATCTCATATGCCAGAACAGCGAATAGGTGAACATTTTGTCTTTTTAAGCTAAAGAACTAAGCTCCTTTATAAACTTTTGAACTTTGAGTTCTTGCCTTTATCCTTATCATTTAAACTACCAGAGAAATAGTTACTCTTATGGTTTTCATGGTTTCTAGCATTTTGTCATGCTCTACATATTTTCTTAAAGATTAATACTAATGATTACATATGTATATAACATTTTGTGTATATCACATATATATTAATCTAGTCATGTTAAAATAAATGTATTAAAATATACATTCACTTCCTTATCTTTGACCATTAGCATATTCAGGTTTTCATAAATTATATAACTTTTGCATATAGCATATAAATTTTTATATAACATATGCTTATATAATTTCATAAATTGTATAATGTTTTACATTTTCATAATGTGTTAATATTATTTTCCTTAACTGTTTGTTTTTATTTCTAAAACTAGTTTTCTACAAATATTTTCCATCACACATAAAAATTATCTATGGCATGAATTTTTTATTTTGGAAAGAAAACTTGTAGGTAGATTGTTGCAAAGTCTACTTCAGAAAATGCATATTAAATTTGGTGACTGACAACATCTCTCATCTTCCTTGTGGAATCCAATATCTAATAAAGCTTTTGCATCTGAAGCAGGTGGACAATCTCACATTTTCTTATAAGTCAAGGGAAGACAGGACTAAGTGCTTAGCATGCCATAGCCATCACAATTGACTTTCGAGGCAATGAGAATATCAGGATGAGTTATGGAATAGACAGTTTGGAAAGTGCAGATTTAAAAATCAATTTAAAGAGTTTATATATTATATGTGAGAAATTACTTTCTATTTCTTATCAGCACAATGCAGCTTCTGTCTGTGGACACTGTAGGAAGTTTCTGACAGCGTTTAGAGACATTTCGAGTCAATGTGAACTGCTTTCTGGTTTTCTCAGCTCAGTCCCTTAGCAAAGTCAAGATGGCCTTATTAATATTTTTAATCCCCATGGGCAAATCTTTCAAAACTTTCTTTCTAATCACTGATTTCTAGCCATAATTTTATCATGTCATGTATTAATAAGACACAAGCCAATGTCCATAGGTAAAATTATACCAGTGAGAAAGATTTGGGAAATATAAGGACCTTTTTAATATTTTTACTATTCGAGGCAACTGTCATGAAGAGGAGAGAATATCATTATCATCAAGCTTCCTGTTCCCTCTAAAAAAATGATAATATTGCTAATAAATTCAGAAGAGTTTCTCAATTTTTTTTCCAGACTTTCTTCATGTTTTCAGTAAAAGTTACTAAGAGAACTAATTTCAGCTTTAGGTGAAAGAAGGCTATTACAGGAACAGTAGCCTGGGATGTCAGTAAGCACTCAAGATTATTCTAGTTTTTTACTTCCCGATTTTTAGAGCAAGCCACCATCCTTATGCCATTTTACTTGAAGATCAAAGGGCTAATTTTTCTGTGGATGTCAACTCTACAGTCCAGGCAACAAGAAGCAATGTGAAGGGTGGTGAAAAAAGGGACAAACCAACTAGGTCTTTTCTATGGTAAAGGTCTTAACTAAATGCCCCAACCAGAACTTCTGCTTTCATTTTGTTGATTGCCACTGTCACATAGATAGCCCTAACTCCAAGGTATACTGGGAAATATGACACCCCAAACTTAATTGGGGTTCTAATTGTAAAGAGAAAGCTAGAAGACAAAAGAGTAAAAAATGAGCCAAAATATGTACCATTGTGTTCAATAATATATATTTAAATTTCTTTCATGTTAGGACTTCAGAAGATTTGTAGTTATTTTTCCTTATTACAAAATGTGTGTTTGCATGTGAGTGTATGTCTGTACCTAGAAGAAGAAAAAGTAGGAAACAACAAAACAAAAAGTGAGGTCCGGTCTTGTCAGTACTACTTACTCCTTACAACTCCAAGGTAAGTTGTGATAAGGGGAGAAATCTGAATGTCGGAGGTGATATGGTCAAAGGCTGCACAGCTTATTCAGTTTATAAATAACAAAATTGGTTTCCAGGCGAGCAACGTGTCATATTGTCAGAGAAAAATCTCTGTATTGTAGAGTGGACTTTGGTTATTTTTCTTAATCACAAGTAGACTGACTTGAATTGGATTGAATAGACTATTTATTGATTGATTTGATACCTATGACCAGGAATTATTGAGAGTCAGCAGTATTAATTTTTATTAGAATCCACACAGTGAAAACTGCCAGTGACCTATTTGCATTCCTAAACACTTACATTTACCCCAAAATTTAAAATAAATTTACACACACCACTTATACAGGCACATAGATGCTCTCTCTGTCTTTCTCTCTCTAACGTCCCCCCGGCCCAACAGAGCCCTAATTTGAATTAATTCAATTTAATCATTTTTCAGTGCCATTCAACAGACTTTCTCTTATTTGCATCTCTCATAACCTTCTCCTGTGTTATCTGCATCTGGTACTGTTTTCCCACATTATTCACGTAAATGGGGAGAGATGGTTCAGGGAGCAAAAAGCTCGTGATTAGAGTCTCTTAACAGCTTGGAAATAGAAACCTGCTTAGAGATATACATCACCCTTGTGATTATCAGATTAGTCTTTTTTCACTCTACTTCCAGGAGTCAATAGAAATCAAATTGTTGCTTCTGTCCAAGGTGGCCCTAGCCTTGGCTATATGTTTTCTCCTTTCTATATAAAAAGTAAATAAATAAAGGTAGGAAAACCTAGCAATTATGGAGTGTCTTAACTTATGGTCTCTTATTCACTTGACTTATTGTCCATAGAAGATTCCAAGCTGCATTTGCCTAGGGTTTGAATTCTAGCACTGTCTCCCAAACTTCTCAAATACTGAGAGAAGATGTCTTGTTTCCAAACCTCTTGGCTTGTTTTTTATTTTGCAATTTGATTTTTATGTTACCATACACCTAACAAAATACTTAAAGATGTACACAGTCATATATAGTTATAAAAGTAAGCTAACATACCATGCCTGCGAGTGAGATAAATAAACACAGATAAAATATTTGTGACTATAAAATACAATATTGTGAGTCCTGGATCTGGACTCTAGCCAGCGTTATCCAACAGAAATTTCTGTGATAATGAAAATGTTCATTTGTGCTTTCCAATACAGTAGCAAGGAGCTACACGTGGCTATTGAGTGCTTGAAAAGTGACTCTTGAAACCAAGGAATTTGTAATTTTTTTTAAATTTGAATTTATTTAAATTTAAATGGCCACATATGACTGGTGGCTACCATAGTGAATGGCATAGTGCTATTCTAAACTTCTAGAATGCTTTCTTGTTGTTCGAACTTTAATTTCTCAGTCAAGAAATAATCATAATTATTAAATTTTCATCCTTAAGATTGATTTTTCAAGCAATATTCTTTCTAACAATAAACTGATGGAAGTAAATAAGGTAAGGCAGGGAAAATAATACAAATAAAATAGTGTTGAACTGAGGTAGACCCACTTTTGCCATTTGTGATCTTAGACAAATTATTTAACCTCTCTGACACTGTTTTCTCACATGTAAAATTAAGAAAATAATGTTAATAAAAATTAAAAACAGTTTAAATTAAGTGCTTTAGGAAGAATCTAAAGACAGGAGAGGCTAAAATAAATTGTCCAGGGATGAACAGCTCTGAAGCAGAAGGAGGGATTTAAATTCTTATCTTCTGATTGCACACTTATGCTTTTCACAAACTGGGGGCCTCCCCTTTGGGCAAGGTATGGCAAATGGGAAAAAATATCACTGTCTCTACTTTTTAATAATCTCTTATAGCCATTCTGTCTTCTCAGAAGAAATTAAAGCACTTCCTTGTGATAGATTTACTTCATTTTTCATCTGATTGATTTCTTAAAAAGCTTACTCTCCACTGATAACTGCTATCATCACATGTGAGTTCATTTTAATTACAGCTTATAAATAAAGACCTATTAGCTGATTCAATCTGGGAGGGCAGTTGCATTTCATCATGTAAAAAAACAAATTAAAAATTCACGAAGGACAATAATTGTGGACCATGGGCATGTGATATAAAAATATTATTCTGTTAACTAAAAAATGCACTGTTCTGTTTACTAAATCATCATGTTAAACACATTTTAATTTCATCACTATTGTATTCAAATAGTTTTATTGCAGGTAAAAATGTGCAGTAGGTTTAAATTGCCCTGTGATAGTGCTAATTTCTCAGCTGAAATAATTCACACCTTTATAAAATCTCTTAACTTTGTTTTTCAAAAAGTAGAAATAGTTCTAACAAAGATTCCTTCCTTCATTGTCTAAACATAAAATTAAACTCTACAGAACTTGACAATATCCTCATTGATGCTGAAGAATACTGACTTTCTTATTCTCAAATGACCGTGCCACAGATACTGGTACAATTCCAAACTGAGTGATGATTAATTATCTCATGGGGCCTGTTAAAGATTATTCCCCACCCAGCAGTTTGCTTTCCAAGACTCTTAGGGTAAATGATTCCGTGCGAACTATATTTCTATGAAGATATTCAAAAAACCACTCGAATTTGTCCAATATCAGGAAACCTAAGAAATGGTGAAGTCTGAGAAAAATGCTTTTGTTTCTTGATCTGCTATCTGGATAAGTTGCATTTTATTTAAATTGTGACAGGGATGGTTTATGTATCTTTATGTACTAGAACAAACATGGACATTTACACAAATTGTTTTCACATCTATTCTACAAAGTTTTAAAGGAAAAAAAAGCTTTTTATTGTAAAACGAAGCTGAAAAGCAAAACATTTGGAAAGGCTATTTTATTACGAAATGTTTGGGCTTTATGCTGAGTTCTGAAACATGTTGAGTCCTGAACCAGTACTGGCTTGCACAGTTTTTTAGAGTATCTTGATTTTAAATAGCAGTGACTCTTCTCTTACAGAGAAAAAGAAATGCTTCGTCTAGACAATTTTCTGAAAAAAAAAAAAAAAAAGCTAAAAATGAAATCTGGGAAGAAAATGAAATGTTAACAAAGATGGTTATAGTGGACACAGTTGATCCATCCAGATCCTGGCAGATCAGTTTTAGTGTTTGCGCTCCCATTCCCTCCACATTTGGTGCTTTGCTTTTAAGGTGCCACTTGCAACTCTCTTTTAAATTCCTGGAGCTGCTTTGCTCACATATACAAAGTACTCAAGTGTGTAAATGGTTTTTATTTCACAGGGTAGAACCATAGCAATGACCTGCAGCCCTTTCACCTTAAGGGGAGACAAACTCTGACACAATTAAAACTCCAAAGCTCCCAGCAGATCAAGATTGCCAAAATTCCTAGCCTTCCTCTTCTTTCCCTTCACTGTCCTGCTTCCCTGACTCTCTTGCTTCTCCTGGGAGCATTTCTCAATCAATCACTTGCACAGGAATCCTTGAAAACTTACTTTGTTTTGGTCTGGTGGCTTTACAAGCAATTCACAAACATGATGTTATTAACCAATCCAATGGACAGGTAAGCACTATTATCTTTATATTAGAGGTGAGGAAAGAAAGCTCAGAGATTAAGTGACTTGCCCGTGATTAACACAGATGCGAAGATGGGACCACCAGGATGGTGTTCTATCGAGATCTTCTCGCCTTCAGAGTAGGATAATCATCACCATCGACAGGGGTGGCCTGTGTGAACTGCCCTGACTGGCGCCCATGCACATATTGTTTAGGTTGCACCTACCACACTTTATATAAGCCAAAATGTACCAGCTCTGAAAAAATAAAAAATAAAAAAATTCATTTTCTGCACAGTAAGGTGCTGGTTCAAGTTTTACATTATTTATTTGAAGATATCTATTACACAAACACTATTTTGACTCTTTTGTTTTCAAGGATCTCAGAACCTTCTGCTTCAGGGGTCTTAAGCAAAACAAACAAGTCGTTTTGGAAACAATAATGGAAAATCCTTTCTAAAGGAGTGAGTTCATTTCCCTAGGGAACCGATAATTGGATTTATGAAAGAAATGACTCCATCTCTGTAACCCAAGCTAAAAGCTTTTCTTATTTTATACTCTGCTTGCAAACAATATTTAATATGTGCTACCTCCTCCATAAGTATCAACTTTGAGATAACAGGAATTGAAATCTATATTAACTAATATGTATCATTTTCATGCAAAATTAATAAATTCATAAATTAGAGTTTTATGTACAATTTTCTTGTCTTTAAGGAATGTATTGATTAGACATTTCTGTGACTTCAGGTTACCCAGTGTGAGTGACATAAGTTTAAGAAAACTATCCAGTCACTTACAAAATTGAAAATATTATTTCCCTTTTGTGGAGAGACGTATCATTTCTTAATTATGTTTTCCTTTCAGTGTTTATGAGACAGATATTGATTTCAGATGATTTATCTTCTACATCACCCAAGTTTCAATACATTTTCTATAGCTCCCAATTTTAAAATGGCAAATGACCTGTTCTCCTTTCCTAAGCCACAGCAGTTGCTCGAACTGTTAGCTCCCATTTCACTCCCATGTGGTTTTCCTGTTCGATGGCTTTGCTTTAACAAATTCATAATGCAAGTGTTTTAGCGAGAGAGAGAAAGGAAACAGCACCTCAGTTAAGTTCCAGCTACATTAGCTGAAAGTTTATGATTAAAATAGACATTAAAAAATAGAGTGAATTTATAACCACAACAAAAAATCTCTCAACAATGACAGCCCAGAACCAGATGCTCTCATTGGTGAATTTACCAAACACTTAAAAATAAATTAACACCAATCCTTATAATTCTCCAAAAATCAAGGAGGAGGGAATACTTCCTAACTCAATCTAGAAAGCCAGTATTACCCTGATACCAAAGCCAGATAAAGATATTGGAAGAAAACTATAACTCATAAACATTTTTAATATTGATGTAGAAATCCTCAAGAAAATAATAGCAAACCAAATCCAGAAGCTTATTATGAGTATTATACACCAGAGACAAGTGGAATTTATTCCAAGAATTCAAAGGTAATTCAGCATATGAAATCAATGTAATACACAATGTTAATAGAACAAAATGGAGTAAAAACACAGTCATCTCGATTGATACAGAAAAAATCATTCGACAAAATCCAATACTATTTCATGATTAAAAACAAAAATGAAACATTCAAACTAGGAATAGATGTCAATTTTTCAATTAGGTAAAGGGAATTTATGAAAATTCCCCAGCTAATAGTATACTCAGGGGTGAAAGTAAAAGCTTTTTCTCAATGACTGTATGTAAACCAAGGATGCTAATGCTCTAAATTCCAGACAGCAGTTAGGCAGGAGAAAGAAATAAAAGACTTAAAAATCAGAAATGAGGAAGTAAAACTATTTTTATTTGTAAATGACATGAGCTTATATATAAAAATTCTAAAGAATCTACCAAAAAACTTGTTAGATCTAATAAAGGAAATCAGCAAAATTGTAGCATATAGGATCAACATGAAAAAATCAACATATTTCTATGAACTAGAAATGAATGAACAATTTGAAAAAGGAAATTAAGAAAAACAATTCCATTTATGATAGCATAAAAATACTTAGGAGTAAATTCAACCAAGGTGGTGCTTGACTTGTATAGTGAAAACTACTAAAGGTTGCTGATAAATGTTAAAGAAGACTGGAATAAATGAATAGATAGTCATGAGCATTTATTGGAAGACTTAATACTGTTAAGATGGCAACACTATTCAAAACAACCTACACATTTATTGCAACTGCTATCAAAATCTTAATGGACATTTTTGTATAAATGGACAAACCGTTCCTAAAATTCACGTGGAATTGCTGGGCACTTTGAACAGCTAAGACAGTCTTTAAAAAGGAAAATAAATTTGGACTACTCACACTTCTCAATTTCAAAATTTACTACAAATCTACAATAATCAAAACATTATGATAAGAGAATAGACATATACATAAGTGGATTAGAACTGAGAGTGTAAAAATAAACCCATTGATCTTTGCACCATTGATTTTGAACAAAGCTACTGTACTATTCTGTAGGGAAAAAAATAGTCTCTTCAACAAACATGTCTGGGACAACTGGGTATCCACATGCAAAATAATGAATTGGATCCCTAGCTTAGATCATATATAAAAACTAAGTAAAAATGAATCAAAGGCCTAAATGTAAATGTTAAACTCTTAATAGAAAGCATAGAGGCAAATCTTCATGGGATTTGGCAATGAATTCCTAGATAAGATTCCAAAAGATCAATGAACAAAAGAAAATAAATAAATAAATTTTATAAAATTAACTTTATCAAAATTCAAAATTTTATGGATCAAAGAATGCTATCAAGAAGGTGAAAAGACACCTATAAAATAGGAGAAAATATCTGCAAATCATATATCTGATAAGTATACAGACTACAAAAAGAACTCTTACAACTCTAACAAAAAGGCGACCCTCTTTAAAAATAGTCGAGACTTGTTTTTTAGATATAACAAGAAGATATAAAATAGCCAAAATGAACACAAAAAGCTGTCAACATTGCTAATCACTAGGGAAATGTAAATCAAACCCACAGTGGGATGTCACTTTATACCCACTGGAATGGCTATAATTTAAAAAGAAAATAATAACCTTTCTTTCATTATAAAGAAATTTAAACATACAGATATTGATGGTAGGAATGTAATATGGTTCAGCTGCTGTGAAAATTGTTTGCCAGTTACTATATGATCCATAAATTCCACTCCTAGGTATATACCCAAAAAAATTGATAACAGAAGTTTAAAAAAACTTATATAGGAATATTTACAGCACCACAATTCTCAATCACCAAAAGGGATAGAAACTTTCCAAATGTCCATCAACTCTTAGAAGCCAGACACAAAAGATCACATATGGTATGACTTCATTTATACAAAAAAATCCAGAATAAGTAAATCCACCAAGACAGAAAGTATATTAGTGGTTGCCAAGGGCCAAAGGGAGAGAGTAATGGGGAGTCGCTACTTAACAGGTATGAGGTTTCCCTTTGGGATAATAAAAATAATATGGAACTAGATAGAGATGATTAATGCAAACATCATGAATGTACTAAATTCCACTGAATTGTACTATTTAAAATGGTTATTTTATGTTATGCAAGTTTTATGTCAATTAGAAAAATAGTGTATCACACAATTCAAAGATAGTCCCAAGGTCCCCACCCCATAATGTTCATGCCTTGTATGATACCCCTCCCTTCAGTGGTAGAATCTGTGAATATGATGAGATATCACACCCATGATTAACCTACATTATGTGGCAAAGCTGAGTTTTTCACCTGTAGCTAAGGTCTCTAATTAGTTGATTTTGAGTCAAAAGAAAGATACTGTGTGGGCCTGACCTAATTCGGTGAGCCATTTAAAAAAACAAACTGCTGTTGCAGATGCTCTCCTATTAGTCTTGTAGACGTAAGCTGCCATATTGTTAGAGGAGGGGGCCATGTGGTAAAGATGCGAGAATGGACTCTAGGAGCCGAGAGTGACCCCTGAGCTAGAGATAGTAGGAAAACAGGGACCTCAGTTACAAATCAAGGTTATGAATCCTGCCAATAACCAAGATACTTGGAAGAGGAGATAACAGGACTAGCCAACGTCTTGATTTCAGCCCAGTGAGGCCATAAATGGAGGAACCAGCTGACCTGTGCCTGGAGTTGTAGCTATGTAACTGTGAGATAATGAATTTGTGTTGTTTTAAGATGCTTATTTTGTGGTAATTTGTCACACAGCAATAGAAAACCAAGATGGATAGAGAGATTTCACTGCAGTGAAGTTCTCTAATAGACTCTGAAAGCTCCAAAGAGTTAGAGAAACCTACTAGAACTTGATTAAAAATGAAACAAAGCAGCTGGTGACAGTATTTGCATCCAGATGCCAAGTGAGAGAAAAAAAACTGAGTGCTATCTGGGCTTTGTGATGATGCTATTGCTGCAAATCTACTTCTTTTTGAGTGGATGACGATAAACTCCTAGATCTTTTCAATATATATCTTAAATACTTGTGTTAGTAGCTAACTACTAGCTTTTGCCTTCTTGGTCTTAAATATTTATATCCCTTTTTTTGGTTAAAAAGAATATTTACTATTGAGAATGAAGCATGTCTTTTCTCTTAAATGCAGTCTGATTGTCATCCCTTCACCATATTTGAGTGCCTATTACTTGAGGAAGTGGTAGATGGAGAAGAGTTTTGTTTTGTTTTAATTTTATTTTATTAGTTTCAAGTATACAGTACATTGGTTAGACATTTATATAGTTTATTAAACAATCCCCCTAATTGCTCTTTCTCTCCTCTGACCCTCCACCTAGCCAATACATTAATGCTAACTGCATTCCCTAAACCATGTTCCCCATCCCCGTGACCATCTATCAACTATTAATTTGTACTTCTTTAACCCTTCACCCCATTCTCCCAGCCCTCCAACCCCCCTCCCCTCTGTCCATCATCAAATCATCCTCTATATTTGTGAGTCAGATTTTTTTTGTTAGTTTGTTCTTTTTGTTCCTTAGATTCTGCATGTAAGTGAAATCATATGGTATTTATCTTCCTCTGTCTGACTTATTTCACTCAGCATAATAACCTCTAAGTCCATCCATGTCATTGCAAATGGTAGGATTTCATTTTTTAATGGCTAAGTAATATACCATTGTGTATATGAACCATAACTTCTTTATCCAATTGTCTGTTGATGGGCATATAGTTTGCTTCTATATCTTGGCTATTGTAAATTTTGCTGCCATGAATTTTGGGGTGCATAGATCTTTACAAATTATTGTTTTGGTTTTCCTTGGATAAATTCCCAGAAGTGCAGTTGCTGGATCAAAAGGTATATCCATTTTTAATTTTTTGAGAACTCTCTGGACTGTTTTCCATAGCGGTCATACCAATTTGCAATCCCACCAACAATGTATGAGAGTTCCCTTTCCTCCGTATCCTTGCCAACACTTGTTCTTTGATTTATTGATGATAGCCATTCTGACAGGTGTGAGATGATATCTCATTGTGGTTTTAATTTGCATTTCTCTGATGATTAGTGACCTTGTGCATCTTTTCATATGTCTGTTGGCCATCTGTATTTCCTCTTTGAAGAAATAGTTTTGTTTTGTTTTTAATTTGTTTTTCAACTAGCCAGAGTCAGAATTTCTTCCCACAGATTCGCTAAGGGACATCTCATTCACCTGCTTTATTTTTCTACTACAAGGAGACATCCTGACTTTCTTCTTCCAAAGAAATAACACAATTATTTGGGCTTATCTTTTCTCTCTTAGGTACTTGAGGAAAGGATTTTTTGTTGTTGTTGCTGTTCAGCTCATTTACTCCCTAGGTGACACCGAGAAACCATTGTTTCCCTCAGTGTCAATTATTTTCAGACTCAGCTTTTCTTGTGCACACAGCTACTACTCCACCAAAGTGGAACAGACGCTAATGGCCATGTGCTCCGCCTTCAGCCAAGTGTCTGACAGTGGCCACTAATAAAACCATCTGTTACTTGGGTGAGTCCATAGCCTGCCACTGCTGTAATTTGGGGAGGCACAGACTTTCTAGATTCCTTCATTATTAGAGGGCCAATGGGGCCCCTGAGGCCTACAGCAACAGTGTGCATAATTACATGAAAGGCTTTGATGGCTTTTCCATTCACACAGGGTGATCTAGGGAGCAGGCTAATACTGTTAGATAACTAAACCTGCAGGTTGAGCTGAGGACAAGTAGGGCTGGAACACTGAAACAAGCATTTTAAAAAACTTTTTAAGTTCCGTTTTAATTGAGGGTCCTAAATGAATCACTTCATCCAACAAATCAGCTCACAGTGGATACTGACTATGCAAATATGGACTAAGAGGTTGAGCCTGAGTGAAAATGGCTGAGTAAGGAATGAATGTCATGGGCACTCACAATTTGTCAATACTTCATAATCATATTTCACCTAATCATTCTAATAACTTTATGTGATATGTGACAATAATTTGCGGTTTTCAGATGAAGTTCAGAGAGGCTGACTGGGGTACATGAGATCACACAGCACTGGTAAGTAGCAGAACTGGGTTTCAAACCCAGGTTTCATTTATTCCAAACTTTTATCCCTTTCTGTTATAGCCCCAGAGTAAGCAGCAAC